>CM062106.1:4024484-4297016 GCA_031163375.1 Conogethes punctiferalis | reverse complement strand
AAACTAAGCCGAAGCTTGTATTATGGGTACTAGACAACTGATAAGCTTACATAGATACATTTTTTTTTGTAAATAAATACAAATTATACATAGAAAACACCCAGACCAATACAAACAGACATGTTCATGAACATAAATGTTTGTACTGTGCGGGAATCGAACGCACGACGCTTGGCTCAGAGGGCAGAGGTCACTACCAAATGAGCCACCGAGCCTGTATGAACATACAATGCTAAATACACATATAATTTCACAGACGGACGCCACGACACAAAGCACGACGCGGTATATGGACGACATGGATGACTTCGTACCCCGAATAGCTGAACTGGAGGAGGATCTGGAGGTGACTGGCCCGAGGAACCTTAAGATCGATCACTGTGAGTTATTTTGTACTAGCTGTACCAGCGGCGTCCCACGCGTGGATATCGGGTTACAAAAATTACGGACTTCCATAAAATACCTATTATACCTATACCTAGTGCCTAAGTTTTAAGTTAGACCTCTAGCATTACAGATACAGAGAGACAGACATGACGAATCTATAAGGATCCCGTTTTTGCCATTTTGGCTACGGAACCCTAAAAACGCATTCTTTCAAGCAATTATAGACGTTATTACCTTCATTATAAGAAACGTTGATACAATTCCTAGAGTTGTAATAAGACATTGGCGGAAAAACACAAATTACTATGGCGATTAATTTGTTTACTAGGAAAATTTTA
This sequence comes from Conogethes punctiferalis, assembly GCA_031163375.1. NCBI lineage: Eukaryota > Metazoa > Arthropoda > Insecta > Lepidoptera > Crambidae > Conogethes > Conogethes punctiferalis. The sequence goes on along the minus strand of CM062106.1, from coordinate 4,296,291 downwards.
ATTACGGCGGGGCAATGGAAGTCTCTCACCCTATAGTCTAACGGCCGTATTCACAAACATTACTATGCGTCGCTCGAACACACAGGTACTCAAAAAGCTATAGGAATTTGGGCACTGTGCGTCCGTGCGTCGCATAGTAACGTCTGTGAATACGGCCGTTAGATCCTGTTATACAACGCCCTTCTCCGAGATGTTTATTTGATGAAACGTATTTTATATAAAATTGAATATGTTAACAAATATATTGCATATAAGGCTGGCCATAGGCACTATAAAATTATATCTTCTATCTTCTTAGGAGAGGCCTATGTCCAGCAGTGGACTGACACGGGCTGATGATGATGATGATGATGATATCTTCTATCTTTATCTATTACTAGCTGTGCTCGCGACTTCGTCCGCGTGGAATAGTTATTTTTTTCCCCGTTTTTTTTTTTACATTTTCCATTATTTCTTCGCTCCTAATAGTTGCAGCGTGATGTTATATAGCCTATAACCTTCCTCGATAAATGGTCTATTCAACACAAAAATAATTTTTCAATTCGGACCAGTAGTTCCTGAGATTAGCGCGTTCAAACAAACAAACAAACAAACAAACTCTTCAGCTTTATAATATTAGTTAAGATACTTATAATACATCTGTAGAGAAGTCAATTCTGTACATGAAATATATTTTCAAAATAACTATCAGGGGGTGATTAGTGATCGATACTGATGCCAAAAATGCAATCAGTAAAATTTTTATGTCTGTATGTTCGTTATAGAAATAAAAACTACCGGACGGATTTTGACGAAACTTGGTACGATTATTCTTCATACTCCTGGGCAGGTTATAGTATACTTTTCATCACGCTACAATCAATAGGAGCAGAGCAGTGGAAGGAAGTGTTGGGAAAACGAGAGAAATATTTATCTGTATGTTTGATCGCGCATCATGCAAACATTATTGCATGGAATTGTATACGGTTTTCACCAATGTATTGCTAGAGGTCTAACTAAAACTTTAGGCACCATTGTATGGAAGAGTATTTTTGAAACCCACGCGTGCGGCGCCGCTGGCACAGCTAGTAATTTATTATGTTAACAAATATATTGCATAAGGCTGGCCTTTCAAACTATTAGTCCGGAATAGAGAAATGTGGTGCGAATTAAAGGCCTATTTTTTTTTGTTTGAAAGGGTGTTATATTTGGTCCCATGTTCATCAGTTTGAAGTTGTTTCTTTTTATTATTTTATCAATTTACCTATGTACTATAAATACTTAGAGAAAATAAATACAATCCAATTTTTCTTTCAGCGGACCCAAAACCACCGATAGACAAGCGCAACTTCAACCTCTCCCCCCACCCCCCACCAATCATCAGCAAGAGCGCCACCCTCAAGAGCTGGCTAGAGGACTCCTGGACCCGTCCTCCAGCTGGTATCCTGGTCCCTCTGAGGCCTATGGCCTTAAACAGGGCCTTGGCTGTGTGGAACGACCTCAATGTCGGCGGGCTGAATGTGTCCGATATAGTCATAGTGGGATATGACTCTAATGGTAAGTTATAAGAACTGTTTTCTTTTATTTGGCATTCATTATTTAACATTCTAGTGGCTCTGAGGCCTATGGCCTTAAACAGGGCCTTGGCTGTGTGGAACGACCTCAATGTTGGCGGGTTGAATGTGTCTGATATAGTCATAGTGGGATATGACTCCAATGGTAAGTTATAAGATCTGTTTTCTTTTATTTGGCATCCAGGGGCCTCTGAGGCCTATGGCCTTAAACAGGGCCTTGGCTGTTGAAACTGTCTGACATAGTCATTGTAGGATATGACTCTAATGGTAAGTTATAAGCACTGTTTTCTTTTATTTGGCATCCAGGGGCCTCTGAGGCCTGTGGCCTTAAACAGGGCCTTGGCTGTTGAACGTGTCCGATATAGTCATTGTGGGATATGACTCTTATGGTAAGTTATAAGAACTGTTTTCTTTTATTTGACATCCTTGTGCTTCTGAGGCCTATGGCCTTAAACAGGGCCTTTGCTGTTGAATGTGTCTGATATAGTCATAGTGGGATATGACTCTAATGGTAAGTTATTAAGCACTGCTTTAATTTATTTAACATTCTAGTGGCTCTGAGGCCTATGGCCTTAAACAGGGCCTTTTTTTGCCTGTGTGGAATGACCTAAATGTTAGCGGGTTGAATGTGTCTGATATAGTCATTGTGGGATATGACTCTAATGGTAAGTTATAAGAACTGTCATGATGCCCGTCATCGGCATTTAGCTCCGCCTTCAATCGTGATGGTTGTACCGCCACCAGTCGGTTGCCAGCGCCTCGTTTGTTACTCGGAGGATGCACCACAGGCAGGAGAGGTTGGCTGGGGCGAAATGATGATAGGCCGCTCCCTTACATCCCACAATACAATAACAACATTACATATATAGTATACAGAGTCATTTGTATTACACGCAGGTGACATAATGGCTCAAAACAATAGCTGTGTATTGATCATTAGCTTACAATCGGATGTGGCAAATTGTGTTTGCGTCTAAATCGACCATTGATACTAATGATGCAGAGATGACATAACTAGTATACTTGTATATCTGCCTCGTTAGGTATGGCGAATAATTTTTGTTTTGGGTTGATATTAATGCGTCACCAAATCTGGCAACCGACTGGTGGCGGTATAACCATCACGATTGAAGGTTTAGCTTAATACCACGGGCCGATGACGGGCAGCAGCGTCACCGGAGCGAGAAGCTACGCCCTGGAGCGCAAACCCGCCTGCCTGCCCAGTGTGGCGAGCATGGGTATATCCTCCAGATGTTTGCCCTAAGTGGCGAACAACTGGTGAGGCCTATGTCCAGCAGTGGACTGCGATGGGCTGAAGATGATGACTACATTTTTGACTGGCTGGGTGGCTCATTGGTTACTACCAAGGCTGAGGTTACTACCTCAGCCTTCTGAACCAAGGGTCGTGAGTTCAATTCCCATCCGGGACAAACATTCGTGTGATGAACACTTGTGTTTGTTCCGTGTGTGGGTGTTACAGTGCTACCTCCGTTGTTCTGATACCCATAACACAAGTGCTTAAAAAAGCTACTTACTTTGTGATCGGAGCAATGTATGTGATGTTATGTGATATTTATATCTACCACTAATATTATAAAGAGGAAAGACTTGTACCTATTTTTGTACGTTTGTAATGAATAGGCTCACAAAGTACTGGACCGATTTAAAAAATTCTTTCACCAAAAGAATGCTACATTCTTCCAATTTGACATAGGCTTTCATTTTCATACATTTCATTTTGAAAAAAAATAGGGATCCTTGGTAAAATTTGAACAATATAATTGTCTACCCCGTGCGAAGCCGGGACGGGCTGCTAACATTTTATAAACTGGTTCCAATGAAAACATTTGTACCGTTTCTGTTTTCGTATATAAACAAAAGACAGTCAAGTTTTCCATTGCAATCTTTGCATTTTCCTTGAACCCTATTCACCATAAGACCTCTACACGGATCTTATGCAATCTAGGACCTGCACTTCCTATTAGAAAATTATCATAACGACTAAGTGTTGCGGTTGTATGCAGGTGTGACTTACGTAAGTGCTATTAGTGACTTGGGTGCACTTTTGTATGTAGCCAATAAGTAAATAAAGCCACGCTGGGCTACACAGCGCCATCTAGTAGCAAACTAAGTTAAAGCTTGTACTACGGGTGCTAGACAACTGATAAACTTACTTAAATAAAAAGTCAAGACATGCCACGTTGGGCCACACATCACCATCTAGCCTCAAACTAAGCCGAACCTTGTATTATGGGTACTAACACAACTGATAAAATTACTTGGATACTTTTTTTGGAAATAAATGCATAGCAAACACCCAGACCAATACAAACAGACATGTACATGCACACAAATGTTTGCACTGTGCGGGAATCGAACCTAAAGTTAATAGAAAACCTTCACTCGAAGTTACCTTCTATAATGGTTTGCCAGTAATCCTTTTAGGGTAAAAAATATATTATTTGTACCCTATAAAATATATTATACATATTCATATCTTATCTTACCCATGATGTGATTAATAACTCGATCTTACCTGTAAACAAAATAAAATATATAGTTAGCACGTAGGAAAAAATATATAAAATAAGGCAATAATTTTATGTCTATCAGAGCTTAAGAACCGGCATGGCGGTGGCAACTGCCATTATCTGACATTAGAGCAGATTTGCATGGTTTGGGCACATTATGAGTAGGTATGAAAGTCATGTAACGAGACGAGTATTGAGTATGAACATGGAAGGATATAGAGGAAGAGGAAGACCGAAAAAGGAATGGATGGACTGTGTGAGATCAGATCATCAGTGTCAAATCAGATGTTTGCCCTAAGTCGCGAACAACTGGAGAGGCCTATGTCCAGTAGGACTGCAATAGCCTGATGATGATGATGTATCTATCTAAGTTAGTAAACTGCTGTCAATGTTTAATTTTCATGTGTCATGGGATGGGGGCTTCCGCCATCCATTCCCAAAACTACGTGAAATATCAACTTGACAGGGAATCGAACTCGTTACTTTTACCGATCTAACAAAATAGCACTTTAACAGTTTTATATATGGTATAAAAATAAATATGTTCGTTTAAATATATTTACCATTCAATGTCACTCGGATAACGTATGAGAAATACACTTACGGGCAATAAAATCGATTCATTAATGTTTATGAAAAGTAAGAGGTAAAGTCTTTTAGGTGAAAATTATTACTAAGTAATTATTATGATTGGTCTACATTTTTATTTATTTAGGTTAAGTAGGTATATATCTGACATGAGAAGTGCGTATACATATCTTTTCTGAATAAGTTACGGGTACGAGTATATGTCATAGTAAAATTGTTAATACCGTTAGATTATAATCCATCTTGCGAGATTGTAAACTGTCGAAATATTGTGAAATTTATTTATTTATTTAAGGACAGCCAACAAAACAATCACTCAGTAACATGGTATTAACAATAGTTCCATTATTAGTGCTAAAGTGACGCCTTAATTAGAGGCTGCCACGGCATGCATAAATGGTTGAAATGTGTTGCCGCTGTGGCTGCGGCATTAGCCCTACGACTACACGTCTTGGGATCGAGAGATTCTCACTAATGCCACTGCCACAGAGGCAACCCTGTCGCTGATACAACAGCGATACCCACTTTGGGCTTAACTATTTATTAAAGTGAAACTACATACTTACAATTTAATGTATAATGTATTTCGATAAATAGTGGTCGATCAAAGTGGAACTCTTGATAATTTAATGCGCGACAGATTTTAATTTAAAAAAATAATTTCGATCGATTACAGCCTACCGAAAAATAATAGTTAAACTGTACGCATTATGTAACAGTTCGCAATTTATCGACAGTTTACAATCTCGCGAGATAGATTATAATCTAACAGTATTTATAATTTTACGATGACATATAGATGGCTGAGCCGATGGCGCATTTGGTAATGGCCCCTGTCTGCTTATCCAAAGGTGATCCCACCCGGGTCTAACAGTAAAAGTGCCTAATCCATTACCCTCTTAAAAATGAAGGGCTGGGAACATACCCTTTGGATACACACCCTTCCCATCGGCTTCGCTGTAGTCAAATAAAAGCCGAAATCATGATATAGCAACATACGATATAATCTTGCTCGCAAGTGGAACAATAAACCAGACATCTCGTTAACACCTGTCGATATTGTCAATAAAATGTTTTAAATAATAAACAGCCATGTCTAACTAATGCAAATTGACATTCAAAATGGCTGTCGAAATGTTGACAATGATCCTAAGATGAGTCGCCTGTGACAGATCGGAGATGATAATATATTTTTAAAGCAATGAAAATAAAGAAAATAAACAACTGCTTTGCGCTTCTTAGCGTCACCGGAGCAAAGAGCTACGCCCTGTGATCGCCAACCCGCCTGCCCAAAGTGGCGATTATGGGTAAAAACTCCAGATTTTTGCACAAAATGGTTAACAACTGGAGAGGCCCATGCCCAGCAGTGGACTGCGACAGGCTGATGATTTGCCACAGGCTGTAGAATTACATTATTTTTAAATTTAATAACTTTGCAACTTGTCAATTTGTAAGCGTTCCTTTGAAGTTCCACAATTTGGCAGGCCAATTACCCTCTAATTATATTATGTAACGTATAAGGTATGCATCCAAAAAGGTCGGCATATCGTCGTGGTGCTCGCTTTTATGTATTTTATTTTAGTTTACTTGTTTATTTTTTTGATTTATTTGTCTCTAATATATTACTGCTTGCTGCATTAGGGTGCTACCTAAAGATCTTACCACAGATCGATCACACTTTGACGACCTTCAGGGCCACTTCACGCCCCGTTTAAAGACCCAAGACCGTAAGAAGAAGGGAACACGTGTGCTGGAAGCAGTTCCACAGCCTAATGGTTCGGCAGATGCAACATTCACTGTACTTTACAGTACGAGTACTGATTGAACTTCCTCCAAATAGTACGAGGCCCACTCCGTATCAAATCTATTACGTCGAACACCGATGGTAATCAATGATGAAACACTTTTTTCACCATAAACTTATTTGAATCATTTTCAATCCGACACTTTCTGTCTCTACCAAGCTGTATCAAGTAGAGCGTGACAGCATAGTTTTACATAACTAACTTACATTCACCCGGTGGCAAGGTCGAAGTTATCTGTACTATGACTTTTACTATGTTATTTGGTCAAATTCGGTGACCGCAGAGCTAATATGAAATATAGGTGTAGAAATCTACAGTGTGTTAAGGGTCGGACTTCCGATGTTTTTTTTTTATAAGAAAAACTTTCAAGATGACCTCACTCCACCTGATGGTAAGCGGTCGTGAGGTCCAAAAGTTAGGTCGACAGGCACAATAGAACAAACCCATTGCGATGTATTATCAGCGCGTTGTTTGTAAAGTTTTTTCGACAAAAAGATATCACACATAGTCGTATTACCCCTCAGAATGGTAGCCATTTTAAATTAATAATAATAATAAATAGCCCAAGACATGCTACGCTGGGCCACACATCGCCATCTATCCCCAAACTAAGCCTAATTTAATTACTAAATCAATAATTTTTGATATTTTTTTTTCAGTATTCATTCAGTAATTTTAGCCCACATCTACGCACAGCTAAGTATAGGCATATAGTGTACAGTACTTTTCAGTATACCTAATCTTAACAAATTCTTTGTACACACCTAGGCTCTTTTCTTTCTTTTTAGCATGTCAAAACGACCACATCCTGCCAGAAGTTAGAACGGTGAAGTCCAAAAAAGTCTCTCTAAGTATTACTATATTATTGCTTAGACTCAAATTCCGTTTTCTCCTCAGGAATCAACTGGAGGTCTCGTCACAACCTTCAGCCCAGCAGTACTGGGAGCGGAGACAGAGCTGTATCAGAGGCTTTGTCCAAACTGCTCCTCAAATATCAGGTGTGTATGCCAATTTGTTATTAGATAGATATTATTTATTGAACAAAATATAAACATTTACAGAAAAGGTATAACAAAGAGCTATGGTACCTTATAGGCGGTCTTATCGCTGGTAAAAAAAATCTTTATGGTTTCCGTGATGGACAAGAAGCATTTAACAAGCTGAAATTTCAAGAAGTCATATATTTACGTTATTGGAGGAAACGACAGGGTATGTGGAACCTACACCACCATAAAAACGGGAGGGCGTCAAAGTGGTGGGGAGGCAGGAAATACGTATACCCACTGAAAAAAATGGGACCTCCGTCAAATGCTTCATAGGTGCTGTCTAAAACCATAGCATAACTAGGCTCTACGTGACCCAGCGTGGCATGTCTTGGGTTTTTTTTCATCTATCTTGTACTACTTACACCAAACATTTATATTAATAACTTCAAAGGATATCTTGTGGCCATAATTTCACGATAGTGAACTTAGCTACACCACAGAGTATTATTTATCTAGATCTATACACATAAAATTGAACAAATTAAAATGCGGAAAACAGAATGAGCTTAATTTTTCCTAAAAAAAATCATCATGGCCAAGATTAATTTGAATAATTCAAAACACGTCAGTGTTATTATCTGTTGAACAATGTGATAGTATTACGAATTTGTAACACGCAGCTCATTATAATATTACAATGGGGAGCAAATTAAGTGAATCATTTTCTGATCACGTATTTTTTTCTCATCAGTTGTGTTGGCGTTGTGGCGTACGATGATATAGACTTACGTTTTTAGTGTTTTATATGTATTAGGTACGAAGAGGCGCGTACGGGACAAACAAGAGGTTACTTGAAAGTGCACACTTTATTCTTGAATTTTACAATAGAAACTTGGTGAATAATACTGGTTTTTAAAAAAAGAGCTACAGAATTAATGGACAATTGAAACTAGGCTTCAACGCACGTGTAAAACCATCTTGAGACTTTTGAGATTCTGTATATTGCCGAAAAGGATAAATTCCGTGTTATTACACGGATGCTAGATTTCCCAGATCATTCATTTGAATTTGGGTATTTAATTGGCATATAGTATAGGCATTTATAAATAGTCATATATGAATCTATATATGAATCACTTTTAGGAATGCACCTTTCTACCGAGAAGGTCCCGGCAAGAAACTCGTGTAGTTATTATTTTCAACAGAATGAATAATAGCTACATTTTAATGTTATCGCGCTTTTACAAATTGTTAAGCATTTTTTTTAATTTTTATTTACTACAACTTCCACGCTGACCGGTTACTCTGCTCGCCAGTGTAAACACTCATGACACACGTCGTCTACAGGTCTGTTACCCGTGCGTACCGGACAACAAGCGGCAGGGGCCATAGACAAAGCAGATTAGCATAAACAACGCTATTAGCCATCGCAATTTGCTATACTATGACGTGTTGTTGTGATGACGTCATGATCAATTATGTTAATACGGTGCCTTTTTTTTTCAAATCAAATCAAAAAAGTCTTGATTCATATAAACTCTTCAAAATTATCAACTCATCGCAGTCCACTGCTGGACACAGGCCTCTCCAGGTGTTTGCCTCTTTGGGCAAACACCTGGAGGCTTTACCCGTAATCGCCACGCTGGGCAGGCGGGTTGTCAATAGGACGTAGCTCCGCGCTCCGGCGACGCCGCTGCCCGTCATCGGCCTGTGGTATTTAGCTATCAATCGTGATGGTTATACCGCCACCAATCGATTCCCAGAGCCTCGTCTATTATTCAGCAGGATGCACCACGAGCAGGTGAGGGTGGGTTGGAGCGAAATGATGATAAGTCGGTCCCTTACATCCCTACAATATTCTGCCCAGGGTGTAAAACTGTAATCTTAATATTCTCCCCAGGGTGTGAACTCTGACTCCGGCAACGACGGAACCATGAGGGCCTTGGCATCTGCTGCCAAGCTGGTCCCGTACGACAGCGCACTCTTCGTCATCACCGACAAGGGAGCTGGTGACCCTCAGAGGCTCCCACTGGCCTTGAGGGCGTTGGTCGAGAAGAGGCTAAAGGTACGTATGGCCACAACAGCATCATTGATTATAATAGGGTCATTTCCAGCTCATGTGTTTCCTTTCCTTCCTCTTACAATCCTGGGCTCTTTAGGCGGGGCGTGAAACTGCATCTAAGTGGGCAGGGTGAGGGCGACAGGCGGAATGGGTTTGTTCTATTGTGCCTGTCGACCTAACTTTTGGACCTCACGACCGCTTACCATCAGGTGGAGCGAGGTCATAGCGAATCTTCACTCGAATTTAGCCGCCCGTCCGGGGAAGGACCTCCACCCTATAGAATACCGCAGCCAAATGACCTCCGGGGTCCGGGTCGGGTAGAGGTTTGGTTCCTCGTTCATGCCCCATGCATTCTATAAGTCATGGAATGCCTTTCCAGTTCATGTGTTTCCTTCCTCTTACAATCCTGGGCTCTTTAGGCGGGGCGTGAAACGACATCTCAGTGGGCCTTCAGGGTGAGGGCGACATGTGCAGTGGGTTTGTCCTTTTACGCCTGTCGACCTAACATTTGGACCTCACGACCGCTTACTATCAGGTGGAGCGAGGTCATAACGAATCTTCGCTCGAATTGAGCCGCCCGTCCGGGGAAGGACCTCCTCCCTATAGAATACCATAGCCAAATTACCTCCGGGTCGGGTAGAGGTTTGGTTCCTCGTTCATGCCCCATGCCATTAAGTCATGGAATGCCTTTCCAGCTAATGTGTTTCCTTCCTCTTACAATCCTGGGTTCTTTAGGCGAGGCATGAAACAGCATCTCAGTGGGCCTTCAGGGTGAGGGCGACAGGCGCGGTGGGTTTGTCCTATTACGCTTGTTGACCTTACATTTGGATCTCACGACCGCTTACCATCAGGTGGAGTGAGGTCATCCTGAACGCTCTTATTATAAAAAAGGGACATATTGCCTACAGGTGTACATAATATGGACCGACTCCAACAATCCCTCTGAGGAGCAGCAGGCGGAACTCCAGGAGCTGAGGAACGTATCCCGACATACACAGGGCAGCGTCCTCCCGTACTCTCTGCAAGTCATGGTGAGTACAGTTTGTTGCGATAAATCAAATTAGTTTTTTTATACCACTGGGTGGCAAACAAGCCTACGTCCCGCCTGATGTTAAGCGGTCACCGCAGCCTATGGACACCTGCGACACCAGGGGTATCACACGCGCGTTGCTGACCCTTTAAAGAGCTCCTAACAACCTTTTTGAAGTATTCCACAGCCTGAGTTTTACCATCATCGTCAGCCTATTGCAGACCACTGCTGCACATAGGCCTCTCCATTTGTTCGCCACTTACTTGAGGATATCCTCCAGATGTTTTCCCCAAGTTTGCTCCAGATGATGGGTATACCCATAATCGCCACGCTGGGCAGGCGGGTTGGCGATGGCAGCGCGTAGCTTTTCGGTCCGGTAACGCTGCTGCCCGTCATCGGTCTGTGGTATTTAGCTACGCATTCAATTGCCACCGCCACCGGTCGGTTGCCAGCGCCTCGTTTGTTATTCGCCACGGGCAGGTGAGGTTGGCTTGGAGCAAAAAGATGATAGGCCGCTCCCTTACATCCCTGAGTATGCGCGGCAAGAAGTTTCTATTAAAACGGACCGTACACGACCACTTAGGGTCTAGCAATCATGTCTAACAGTGAACCCGCTGATAATGATAAGGATCTCAAAGTTAACAGAGCTCATCTTCCAGGACATGGACAGCAACTTTGCGTCTGAAGCAGAGCTCCAGGAGTGGGATCCGATGGACATGATGATGCAGAAGAGACGGGGCAGGGTCAACTCGCAAGTGGAGACTGAAAAGTTTGAGGTAAAGAGGTGAATGAGGTGAATCCTCTTATATTTCGGATTCGAATTCCGTAACTGTTCTTCGAGTTTTCTGAACTAAACTATACACAACATAGACTTTTCAAAACTTTATGAATGAAGCGACTGGTACGCGGTATCAATGTAACATCCATTTAATTACATACCAAAGGAACATTAACAATTAAAATCAAATACAACATTAAAAATTACAAAGCAACTACACGAGTTTCTTGCCGGTATCTTTTTATTCATCACTAGCAAACCCGGCGAACTCCGTTTCGCCACCAGTTGGCTGTTGAAATTTTTTTTCCTGACTTTTCTTTGCTATAAAAACCTTACGGAGCCCGAGACCTTTCCAACGAATGCAAAACTGTGGAAATCAGTTCGTGCGTTCTGGAGTTATAGCGTCAGGGAGGAAAACCCGACTTATTTTTATATAGTAGACTAGCTTTCCGCCCGCGACTTCGTCCGCGTAAAGTTTTTTTTTCCAAAATAAAATTGTGCCTATGTTACTCGTGGATAATGTAGCTTTCGAATGGTGAAAGAATTTTTAAAAACGGTCCAGTAGTTTTTGAGCCTATTCATTACAACCAAACAAACAAAGTTTTCCTCTTTATAATATTAGTGTAGATGGGTCAGCGTTAAGCCACAATTCACCTGATGTTAAGTGATATTGAAGCCTACTATGGACCGCACCTACCCAGAAAATACCAATTCACTCTCGCTTTGAACACCTGAGGATTGTATGTCCCGGGGAACAAAGAGTCCTGCAAGGAGTTCCATACCTTGGCTGTTCGCAATAAGAAAGTGGAATCAAAACGCGAGTCTTCGGTACTTGAAACATAAAAGGAAAGGCATCGGCCTTTTCTGCTCGGTAGAATAGTGCTATTCGAAGCGGTGGTAGATTAATTTTGCCAATTTGTAAGACCAGGCGCGCACTACGAGTTTTTCGCCGCGCGGCAGAAACGAGCAGCGGCAAAATGTCGCACTGTAATTCTGTACCAAACAGTTTTAAATTGTATTGCGCGCACTTGACGTATTATTACAACAATACTGTACCGTGTGCCGTCAAGTGCGCACAATTTACAACTGTTTGGTACAGAATTACAGTGCGACATTATGCCGCTGCTCTTTTCTGCCGCGCGGAGAAAAATTCGTAGTGTGCGACTGGCCTAAGTCTTTATTTTAACGTACTCAAAGAAGTACACTTTCATTTATTTGAGTTATAGCAAATAGCTAGGTGTATAAATAAATACATATTTACAGACTCTCCTCGTGAGAAGGGGAGGAGGTGAGGCCCTCTCTCTGGGAGTGCCAGTCGAGAACGGAGTGGGAGCCTTGAGGATCTACATAGAGGGCGCCGTTGAGCATGCGGTTCTCTACTCGCCAAATGATGGTAAGTGACCTTATAAGCTTAGTGGAATGGTTTGATGGCTCATTGGCTGGTGACCCCTGCCTTCTGAACCCAAGACATGGCGCTGAACCACACAATGTCATCTAGCCCCAAACTAAGCCGATACTTGTACTATGGGTACTCATCATCGTCATCAGCCTATTGCTGTCCACTGCTGGACATAGGCCTCTCCAGCTGTTTGCCACTTAGGGCAAACATCTGGAGGATATACCACCCACATCACCACGCTGGATCAGGATCGGTTTAAAGATATGCGTCGTGAAAAGCATCTCGATAGGAACATGGAAGGGGATCGGTATAGAGGTTTGGATAGGGATCGAGATCACCACACACCATGTCACCTCCCGGAGGTGGTATGACGGTGCCTAATGCAGTCCCCTCTAAAAAAAAGGGATCGAGATCATTATAACTTTTCTGTGACAAACCTACAACATGAACACGACAAAATCTAGACGTTAATAATTTATCTACAACAAATCTAGCACCTCGACTTTTCGCTAGTCACACACTTGATAACTGGCCCTCCCGGCCATAAACAGGAAACTAACACAAAGGCTCCTCAAGCTGAGCAGGAGCAAACTAAGGCAGATCGTGGCGGTCATGACAGGCCACGGCCTCTTCAACAAACATCTCCAAAATCTAGGCATCACGGACAGTCCACTGTGCAGAGCATGCCTAGAAACCGAGGAAACAGCCGCCCACATTCTGATGGAATGCTCCGGTGTGGCATCGTACCGGTCACAACACCTCGGTCAGCCTGAAGCACTCCGAGACGTCTTTAGCAGGCTGAAGAGTCTGCTGGGCTTCCTGGATGAGCTGGGCTGGCAATAGGCAACATCTTCAAGGATAGCATGGGCAGCCCACCTCAGGCAAAATAGGCGCTCTGTCGTCGAGTTGCGGAAAACGGCCCATTCAAACTAACTAACTAACTAACACACTTGATAACAGGCATTACGGCTCGACTTGAAATACCCTCTGAATTGCGGAAAATCATTTTTAAATATGACAGCTAAATTTCTTTGGTTCTCCGCCATTACCGTCCGTGTGTCGGACGTCGGACGTAATAAGCGCCCTATTACCATGTTACGGGTCACCCGGAAAGAACATGGGTTCTACTCTTGTTTATGACAGAGAAGTTTCGAGCGGTCACGTGGTTACTCCGAAACCTTAGATTCGGATGTGTATTTAAATCACCGCTTTTTAAACCACTGGGTGGCAAACAAACCTACGGCCCGCCTGATTTTAAGCGGTTACCGCAGCCTATGGACACCTGCGACACCAGGGGTTTCACACGCGCGTTGCAGTCCCTTTTTTTGAGGACCCCATACTGTAGGTTCGAGGAAGAATCTCGATGGCGAGCTCATTCCAAAGCCTGACTGTGTCTGTCCGTGGCTTCTGTTTATACTTTGAAGGGTTAAATTGCACAAACGGAAAAAGCGACTATGGGATAGATATTTCAGCTTCTCAACCGGTGTTAGGGTTTATCTGCCCGGTTTGCCATCGCTCAACGAAACACTCGTGAAATGAATTTAGTAACGTTTCTGGATCAATCGGTATTCATTTGGCACGACGTTGCCCCTTTTCTGAAAATTACACTTCCTCTACTTGAAGATTGTCTGGAAGAGAATCGCTTGCTAGCGATAAGACCGCCTAAAATGTACCACAACATATCTGTAATACCTTTTTCTATCAATTGTTTGTGTTTTTGTGCAATAAAGAATATCTATCTATCTATCATTTTCCTTTTCGTTGCAGCACCCCAAATAGACCTCTACAACCTGACATCAGTGGCCTCCTTCTCCGCGTCTTCAAGGACCCAGGGTTTGACACCAAGAGACGTTCTACTGGTCTTCCCAGGAGTCAACTTGGAAACAGACATGTAAGTCAAGATTAAAGTTTAAATCTCAAGCGTGGGCAGATCAGCAGTTAGATGGTCGGACGATATTAGGAAGACGGCAGGGCCGAACTGGACCAGAGACGACGCATCTAGAACGCTCTGGAATTCCAGAAAGGAGGCATATGTTCTGCTGTGGACGCTTAAATGCTGAGAAGAAAAAGGCTCAATCTCGCAAGAAAGAAGGTAGGGCATAGGGAATCTTCGCTCGAATTGAGCTGCCCGTCCGGGGAAGGACCTCCACCCTATAGAATACCGCAGCCAAATGACCTACGGGTCGTGTTTCTGCTGGTAAGTAGGGTGTCCGGAGCTCGTGGGGGGTTAGGGTTGGGCCGGCATGGCAGTGGCAACTGACAGGTAACTAACCAGTTACTTGCCAGTTGTCACAGCGACTTAGGCTTCTCTTTCGCTTTCCATCAGGCGTAGGGAACCCACTATGTCGTGCTACTATAAATAAAAAAAAAAAAGAATCGAAAGACCTACTTGGGCTACAGATTGTAAACTAATCTGAGCTGGCTCAAGATAGGCAAGAATGGCGTCTTGTGTCAGAGGCCAAGATCTACTACGGGTCGCTGAGCGGAGTAATCATTACCACATCGTCACCATCCCAGTCCACTGCTGGACATAGGCCTCTCCAGTTGTTCGCCACTTAGGCCAAACATCTGAAGGCTTTACCCATAATCGCCACGCTGGCTTGCGATCGCAGGACGTAGCTCCTCGCTCCGGTGACGCTGCTGCCCGTCATCGGTCTATGGTATTTAGCTACGCCTTCAATTGTGATGGTTATACCGCCACCAGTCGGTTGCCAGAGCCTCGTTTGTTGTTCGGCAGGATGCACCACGGGCAGGTGAGGTTGGCTTGGAGCGAAAAGATGACATGTGGCACCCTTACATCCCTTAGTGGTCTACAACAACACATCCATTGCAGGTTATCAGTGATCCCGGCCACACCGCCCAAGTCAGACTCGGCAATGGTGGGTGTGTGGCACCTGAGTGTGCGCTGTGACACGTGCGACTTCCGTCTGTGCGTAGGCGCAAGGGCCCAGCTTCACTTCGACGTCGAAGAGGGCGAGAAGCCTGGTAAGTAGCCTTATTACATAGACTGTGGTTTTCAGCATCATCATCATTGTGACGGCTGGAGTCTGGGGGTGTGGAATCAAAAAAAAAGTGTGGCGACCAAGAGGAAAACCATCATCATCATCATCAGCCTATGTCAGTCCACTGCTGGACATAGGCCTCTCCTAATGTTCGCCACTTAGTTCGATTTAGGACTTCTCGCATCCAGCACTTGCCAGCCGTCCTGCGCAAATCGTCACTCCACCTGGCCTGAGGGCGTCCTACATTACACTAGTAGAGGTGCACTAAGAGAGGAATACGGATGATGACAAGGTATGAAAATGAAGAAAATAATTAGTCCGTCTCTTAGATAATAAAAAAATATAAGACCCGTATTTTTTGTTTTGTCGAAATAACAAGAAAATACTTAGATATAGCGCATTAAAGTTACGGAGTGGGGGCTAACTACGTCACGTTAGAGTATATTTTGTACTCTAACGTGACGTCATGTGACATTTAAAATCAATGTATCTTCGTAAGTTTTTGAACAAGAGGCAAAATAAAAAATACGTATCCAATATTTTTCATTAATCTATCTAATGGACATTAAATTATTTTTTAGTCATCATCCCAATTCCCGAAATTCCCACGGGAACGGCAGTGAACGAGAAAAAATAGTGTTGAATCCGTGCGAAGCCGGGGCGGGTCGCTAGTATAGTACAGATAAATAAATTTAAATAACTATCAGACAACATCACATACATTGCTCCGACCCCAAAGTAAGTGTGTGTGTGTTATGGGTATCAGAACAACGAAGGTAAATAAAATAAATAAATAAAATAAAAATAAAATAATTAATTTTCATTTACACAAAGTTTTAGAAAGTAGTCGATTGGAGCTTCCATTTAAGCAAAGGTACCACAAATAAATACTTAAATACAAATATAAACAGATAGTTATGAGAACGTCATAAATTAATTATACAATAGATCTATACTTATTACCTACTCATCTAATTTATTTCAACAATGGTATTTACAGATGGGTTACATATTATAAATAAAAAATAAATAAATAAAACCTAAACTAAACTAATATGTACAAACACTAAAAATCTTCAAAAACGGGTCCCTGTGGCAGTGACCCCAGGACGCTGGCTGCGTTACCTCGCTGAATAGCAAGCGAGATGCGCTGAGCGAGGTACGAGCCAGCTCTGGGGTCGCCCGAAGCCTGGACCAGTCTAGACGAAATCTCTTTTACAAGAGATTTGGCCTCCGGACCCCACGGACCCAATGTCTCAACTGCAAACGCCGCAAATTCATTGTCTCTCAGGAGAGATGAATATTTGCGGCGCTTGAGCAGTTGAGCCTGTTCGGCAGCCGAGCCGGCCCTCACCGCAGTGCCCTGGATGTGTGACGCAGCCAAAGTGTCCACACATGTCGCATCCCAAATAAGGATGCGACCGAGTTTCCAGGGCACTAGCGTGGCGCCATCAGGTCTCTTGCCATCGTCCCTAAAAAGGCCACGAGGTTCTAACGTGGCCGGAATAGAGGCAGTGGCAAGAGAACGGCGCAAGATGTCGTTGAGGGCGCTGTGGCGATAACCACGACCCGAACTCTGGGGACAGGAGAGCCCGTGGCGTCCGAACTGGTCCACGCTTCGGCCACAGTGACAAGTGTGGGCTAGGCAAATTTTTGAGCCCAGACGGAGGGAGCAAGCTACGCGGAGGGTATTGGCATCAAGCAGTGTGCCGATGTTGCGAGAAGGCAGGGCTTGAAGCCAATACCCTGACTCCCTTTCGAATGCCGCGAGGAGCCGGGCGCGTTCCGTGTTGTCAGCGCTGTCCACTAAGAGCTGGGACTGTGCCGACTTGATACCCGGGAGGTCCCAGAGCTTTTGGCTGTGCTTTTCGGAAGGGGCATCCGCCAATGGGTGTGCGGCACTCCACGCCTGCTCCGCCTCCGCCAGGTGCGCCACCTCAATGCCAGAAGAAGAATCTAGAATGGTACTGACAAGAGGTAGCGAACCAAAGCAAGAGGACAAGAAAGCGGGGAGAGCCACACAGGAAATAGACCGGATGCCCAGGCCACCGAATTTGACAGGGAGGACCGCCTGGGACCAAGAACGACCGTCGAAATTACAATTTAAAATTTTGCCTACAATGGATTTTAACGAATGGTCTAAAGAAGAGGTGTGAGAGGGAAATTTCCAAACAGGTGAACAGCGCATGGTGTAGGTTAGTTTCGGTGTATAGAGGCATGAACGAAGGAGGTGGAGGTGAATATAAACACCCAGACACGGAACAAAAACAAGTGTTCATCACACGAAAGTTCGTCCCGGGTGGGAATCGAACCCACGACCCTTGGTTCAGACGGCAGGGGTCCGAGCCAGTCAAGATACATAGACAGTTATTTAATAATCGTTATTATTTAACTGTTAAATAACAACTATGACCAATCCAAGTACAATTTTTATACAACTATTATAATTATGTTATCTATTCCATAATGTTTTTTTGCCTCTTCATAAATATGCACGTTCGTATCTATGGCTCCTGGCAATTCGGTTGTTGAACTGCTCATAATTAAGTTTTTAGGGGCCCGTACTCAAAGGGCAAAAACGGAATCCAACCGAAAGCGAAAAAGACTAAGCTGTCTGTCTGTCACCAGGCTGTATAGTAAACCCCTCGATAGCTGGACAGTTTCACAAAGTATGTATTTCTGGTGCCGCTATAACATCCAATACTAAAAACGAAATCAAATAAATATTTTTTATAAATAATTAATTATAAAAAAATTAAAGGAAAGGGGATATCAATAATGATAACAGGTAGGCACTTGAAAAATTACAAAATACTCAGTTGTATTTTCATTTTGATAATAATAATTTTGCATGAATGAATAAATTTAAAAAAACGAAATAAAACCAATATTTGGGGGCCCTCTCATACAGAAAAAGTGTATTTTTAGACACTTATAAATTACACTGATACTAAAATTAGCGCCAGGTAAACTCATCATATCTACTCAACTAGCTGTGCTCGCGACTTCGTCCGCGTTCGACTTTTTTTTACATTTTCCATTATTTCTTCGCTCGTAATAGTTGCAGCGTGATGTTATATAGCCTAAAGCCTTCCTCGATAAATGGTCTATTCAACACAAAAATAATTTTTCAATTCGGACCAGTAGTTCCTGAGATTAGCGCGTTCAAACAAACAAACTCTTCAGCTTTATAATATTAGTTAAGATGGTACGAAACCCTTCGTGTACGAGTCCGACTCGCACTTGGCCGGATTTTATTAATGTGACGACTGTTTGTTGGTCCATTATTGAAGACCGGTCTGAAATGTTGAACACTGGTGGATTCACTCGGAATCTCTTGGTGAGGTTAAGATTCGATTTTATACTTGTTTAGAAGAAATTAGCTTTATTCACACATATACACTTGTATGTACACTTGACAAAAACCTATACAAATAATGATTATTTTGATTGTGAAAAACTATGGTCCATAAAATGTATCGTGATTAGAATGACAGCTGTCAGTAAAATTTTTGATAGGACATTGTAAGGACGTTTCGGATTTATTTAAGCTGAACACACGAAAAATCATCACTTTATAAGAAGTAGAAATATTTATAGTACACAGTTTTCATTAGAAATGTTTTCTTTTATTGACCTTCAAGAAACGAGCGTATTCATATTTAAAAGGCCGGCAGCGACCCTAAACTCGGTTAGAGTCGCGGGTGTCCATGGGCGGTGTCGGCTGCTTACCATCAGGCACCACACTTGCTCGCCTGCCGCCTCGCGCATAAAACAACAAACAAGTTTCAAGAAATCTAATTACTAAAACTTTGACAGCTGTCATTTTAATCATGTTATGTTTTACGGACAATAGAGTTAGTAATTCTATGATAGATCCCGTAACAAGCAAGCATGTACGTACATATAACATCAAAGTTCATGTCTCTTATTTATTGATGTAAGTACTAACCTATGCTTGAGGATAAAAAAGACATTATTTAGACATAAACATTTGAGCACGAAACCGGATGTAGCAACAGATCTGATGCCGATAACAACTATGATTGTAGACATAAAACTCACTTCAATTGTGTAAAAAATGTGGTCAAGCGTGGGTGTATAAGAAAAAGGATGTTAAACTTACAAATCGTTAAAGAAGACTTAAATAATAAATAAATAACCCAAGACATACCACACAGCGCCATCTAGCCCCAAACTAAGCCGAAGCTTGTGCTATGGGTACTAGACAACTGATAAATTTACTTGGACACATTTTTTTTGTAAATAACATATTATACATAGAAAACACCCAGACCAATACAAACAGACATGTTTATGCACACAAATGTTTGTACTGTGTCGGCTCCCCCATCCAATAAAGAGATGGTGTGGTCCTATTCTAAGTCCGGTAACCACACGGACGAGTAGGAAAACGAAACAAAAAAAGCTCAGTAAAGTCCAGCATACGATTTAAAAAAAAGTCTCAATCAAGAAAAGGTATAGGAATCCCCAGCCGAGTCGATTAAATAATATACTATTCACTAATCATTCACACCAAGTGTGCGAGAAAAAAATGTGGCAAAAAAGTGTTAAGGCATCAGTACACGATAGCTGTCACGATTTAAATAGACGTGGAGGGTACCGTACCTAATGAGAAATGGAATCTTTATTTTTTTATTTGCAAACCTGGAATAAACAGAATCTCAATATTCAGAGGCATTAAATAAACACAGGGAGTAAGGGAGCGGCATATCATCTTTTCGCTCCAAGCCAACCTCACCTACCCGTGGGGCATCCTGCCGAATAACAAACGAGGCGCTGGCAACCGACTGATGACGGTATAACCATCATAATTAATTGTGTACTGAACAGCTCTAATAAATTGGAGGTATCCGAATCGTCAGTGAACAATCTTAACTAATATTATAAAGCTGAAGAGTTTGTTTGTTTGTTTGAACGCGCTAATCTCAGGAACTACTGGTCCGAATTGAAACTATTAGGAGCGAAGAAATAATGGAAAATGTAAACAAAAAAAAATGGGGAATAAATAACTACTATTCCACGCGGACGAAGTCGCGAGCACAGCTAGTTTAATATAAAATTAAAAAGTTTCAATTCGGACACTGTGTCCGAATCGTCAGCAAGTCACAAAATCGTGTAGGAGCGGCTTAACCTGTAAAAACCACACGCAAAAAACCTGACAGCGGTGGCTGTTCACACATCACACAAAAACTAATGGGATACAAGACTAATGGGAAAAAAACAAATGGCTCTTGTCAATACAGAGGCTAACACGAAAACATGCACACGGTAATTAAATATAAAATTAAAAATATAATTAATTAGTATACATTTAAAAATACTATTTACTCACTTCAGAAAAACATAGTCTGTATTAGCTTTTTCTGATTTTTTTGTTTTGTATTTTGTGCAATAAAGAGTATCTGATCTATTTATCGCACTTCTGCCACATGAAGGTTGTCTGGAAGAGATCGCTGACTAGCGATAAGACCGCCTGAATTGTACCACATTATGTCTGTAATATACTTTTAGCAAATGTTTGTAGTTTGTGCAATAACTATTTAATATGTATTATCGATCTATCTAATTATTATAGGTTATGTTATTACATATTGACTGGTCCGGTGGCTCCAACCAAATGAACTAAAATTAAAAAAAAACAATATCATCATCATCATCAGCCTATTGCAGTCCAATGCTGGGCGTAGGTCTCTCCAATTGTTCACCATTTTACTCAATCCTGGGCTTCTCGCATTCAGCACTTGCCAACCATCCTGCGCAAATCGTCACTCCACCTGGCCCGAGGGCGTCCTACACTACGTTTTACGACAAGCGGTAACCACAAAAAACAAGGGGCTGTTCACATACGCGTTCGGAAAAAAATTATCTCTCGAAAACCGACATATCCGAACCGGATACATCCTCGATCGTATAGAAAAAGATTTCGCCAGCTTAAGAGGGTTTCCGAAGCTCGATTAATTTTTCAAATCGAATCAAAATGTAACATACATACAACAACAAAAAAACAGTCGAATTGACAACCTCCTCCTTTATTTTGAAGTCGGTTAAAAAGCTTCCCATGAGACTACTGTCAAATGAAAGATCGAGAATGTTTCCGTTTGTGAACGGCCCCGCAAAAGTCGCTCAGCGTTAAAACTAAAAAAAAACTTTAAAAAATCAAACCTAACCTCCAAACGTCACGGTGACATCTCCCCAAAATGGCGTCGCACTCGATCTAGGCCAAGGACGCGCGGCGAACACGGACAAACGCTTTTGACATTAAACGCACACTCGACGAAACGTGACATCATAACTGGTTTTTTTTTTAGTTACGTGATGACACCACTTTTGTAAGAGCATTAAAGATCGCGTGTGAAAAGTGGAGGAAACTATTATGAGTATAAAAACATCCTGTAGGTACTATGGCGCACATTATCAGGATTGATCGTACGATCATTTGTTTTGTTGTTTTAAGTTATGTAGATGACTATAACAATAGTTAAACAGGATACCGGCTAATTTTTTATTTATTTATACCCAGTATCAGCCTACAGATGGCCGCCGTCTGAGAGGCAGACCGAAGAAGAGACGGCGTGACGATCTGGACCATTTTTCTCCGGTCTGGCAAGAACTGGCGGATGATCGAGAAGAATGGATAAAACTGGGGGAGGCCTTTGCCCAGCAGTGGGACAGTAGAGGCTAGAAAAAAAAAAATTTTCGAACAGACATTGTACCTACTACTATTTAGGAAAGATCGCTTGTGAAAAGTGGAGGAAACTATTACGAGTACAAAAACATTCTATGTCTATGGCGCACATTATCATGATTCGATAGTACGATCATTTATTTTACTGTTTTTAAATTACATATGTGTAAGACAAGGGGTTGATAAAAACTCGACGAAGGTTGGTCAAGAGGGCATGTATTGTACATTACAATAGGGAGGTGGTCCCCGCAGAGCGTCTTACGAGCGTAAAAGCGCTAAGCTTGGAGCCTACAATAAAATATATAAATTACTGAAAATACTAAAGTCTAGATTTTACAATTTATTACGTCCACGGTAGTCTCAATAGGGCTTGAAAGCTATCGTGAAGCGTATGCAAGTGAAAGGTAATGAACCAAATCTATGGTGAGACCTTATATAATCCGGGAATCACAATGACCCCGCGATGTATAGTACAGGCAGCGCCATCTATTGTTGATAGGCGGAACTAATGACGGTTTCCGTATTGTTACTTGGGATTATGTACGTAGGGTTTGTTTATGAGTTACTACATATGTATATTTTATAGCTTTTTTTTATGTGAGAGGCGGCAGACGAGCATGTTTGATGCCTGGTCGATGGAAGCAGTCGACACCGCCCATGGACACCCGCAACTCTAACCGAGTTTAGGGTCGCTGCCGGCCTTTTAAAAATGAATACGCTCGTTTCTTTGTTAAAACAGGATACCGGCTAATTTAAAAATGTAGAGGATCGAACAGATAATAACATACAAAAATAGACAAATCTTTGAACGCACAAAGTATATCAATATAATTCTAACAGTGAGAGGTATTTTCGCGTCCATTATGTAATGACTGAATATTTTTTATGACGAACAGCACATTGTACGAGTATACCATTGTAACGACAATATTAATAATTTGATAGTCGTAATTTGTGCGTGCCATCGGAACACCCATTATGGCGGCAAAAAAGGAGGAATCCATTATATCGTGCGCATGCGCAGCTTGTTTCAAATCACATGGAAGTATTTTATGTAGTTAATGGCAAAACGGGATGTGATGTGGGGTCCTATTCTAAATTCGAAAACTTCACGGATTCATGAATGACGTTTTTGTTTTTTTTTTATGCGAGAGGCGGCAGACGAGCAAGTGTGATGCCTGATGGTAAGCAGTCGACACCGCCCATGGACACCCGCAACTCTAATCGAGTTTAGGGTCGCTGCCGGCCTTTTAAATATGAATACGCTCGTTTCTTGAAGGTTCCCAAGTCGTAGATGGTCCGAAAGACTGTCACAGGAAGTTAGTTACGAAAACCGAGGCGCGAGGCAAGAAGTTCCTCGTAAAGCGTACAGTCTACTATTTCGTTTTATGACAGAAGACAAACGAGGCTGAAGGTCACCTGATGGTAAGTGATCACTTCAGCCCATAGACACCGCAACACCAGGGGAGTCACAGGTGCGTTGGCGGCCCATGAGAAATCTGTAGGCTCGCTTTTTACTCCCAAAGACGTATCCATTCGGAAAAGATCCATTCATAAGCCGATTTCAAAGAACTAATTTAACAATTCAATTGTTTCACCAAAAACACATATTTAAAAAAAAAATCCTTTTCATACGATATTACTTCACTGTACCGAATACGTGTAGCATAAAAAAAAGAACCACTCAAAACCAAAATGCCAACACCGTAAACAAAAAAGAAAAACGAATGTCAAGACAATTTTTTTTCCGAACCGTTCGCGTAACGCAAAAAGTTTTTATTCAAACACTAAATTAATATGTTTCAAAACGCGTGCGTTCTCGTCAGGGCATACCCGATACTAAAGTTCATATAATTATCGCCACACAATATAGTAGGTATATCAAATGTTTTCAGTAGATTTAACTATGTCATATCGATTATCGGACAGCTTCGTGGGGTCGGAGTCCAGTGGGAAGAGATAGCGATACAAATATAGCTGAAGCGACGCTTCGTACATACTCAGAGTCATTATGTACCTATACTTTTATTTATCATTTCCTGCTATGTTGATTCATGATTGTTTTTTAATGACAATGGGTTTGCGCTTTTTTTTTTATAGTAGCTCGACATAATGGCTTCCCATAGCCTGATGGAAAGCGAATGAGAAGCCCTAGTCGCTGTGACAACTGGCAAGTAACTGGTTAGTTATCTGTCAGTTGCCACTGCCATGCCGGCCCAACCCTAACTAAACAAATCGGGTTCTGGGGTCGCTGCCGGCCTTTTAAATAGGAGTACCCTCGTTTCTTGAATGCTCAAGTCGTAGCCGTTCGGAAAGACTGTCGCATAGAGCCCCTACCAAGAATATAGCTTTTCACACGCTCCACCACACTGGACACAAGACTAATCCGCTCATGAATCAAATGCCGATAGTTAATTAACACATAGCCTATCACTGAAACGTGTACTAAATGATAAGGATTAAAAATCGCACTTCAACCGTCTGGTAATCTTAATCTTGTTGTTGTTTTGTTTTAGAAATTATAGTAATCCATATCCGCGAATGTGTCAGTACGTAATTTTCGTCATTTTTTTATCACCATCATCATCAGCCTATAGCAGACATAGGCCTCTCCAGCAGTTCGCTACTTTGGGCAAACATCTGGTGGCGTTACCCATAATCACCGCTTAGGGCAGGCGGATTGGGTGTCGCAGGGCGCAGCTCCTCGCTCCGGTGACGCTGCAGCCCGTCATCGGCCTGTGGTATTTAGCTGCGCCTTCAATGATGGTTATACCGCCACCAGTCGGTTGCCAGAGCCTCGTATGTCATTGGGTAGAACGCATCACAGGCTGGTGAGGGTGGCTTGGAGCAATATAAAATATGATGGGTCGCTCCCTTACATCCCCCAAAAGATCATGGGTCGCTTCCTTACATCCCCAAAAAGATGATGGGTCGTTCCTTTACATACCCGTAAAGATGACGAGTCTCGTCCTAACATAGCAGTTTACTATAAACCTCATATCTTAATGGTATATAAGTTCTGCCCGGCACGTTTGAAGATGACGTCACAATTATGTACATACACAAATAGCACAAATAGGAAACGATTGAGGGTCAGAGGGTATCTGAGGCGAGATAACACCGAACAATCCTATGAAGTGAACTCCTCGATAGATCCCAAGGTCAACTGACGAAGACAAGACGCAGCATAGAAAACATATACATATGTACATACATATATTATAGTAGTAATAAAATTAAATCTATTATCATCTGTGCGGTAAACATGTTCCACTAGAAATAAATATCTTTATTCATATTGACTTCTGGGTATTTTATTTTTTTATTGAAATAAGAAATGTTTATTTTTGGACATCACAACATGATAATGAACACACAAATTACACTTAAACACAAACAAAGATAAACATACAAACATAATAATACATATAACAATTAGACCGGACACGGCCGTTGCGACGTCCAAAATAAAAGGGCCTCACTCAGCATTAGGCCGTGGCCCCCGTAGGAGCTACGGCGATGGTTTTGCTGGTAAAGCCCACGGACGATTGTACCGGCTCTCATATAGTCTATATATATTGGACTGAGACTGACTGGAGCAGAGGGATCTTCTTCGCGCTCCCGTTCTGATACCCCCTTCTGCGATATAACCGTCTCGCAGAAGGAGGCCACAGCCAGATACTTCGTAGACCAATCTTAACGAGAGAAAACTATCCTTCGTCAACAACAAACTATCACTCAAATCCCGACTCTGTTCCTTTGCAGATAAGCTCAAGTTCCGCATAACAGGACCGGTGGCCAGCGTCAGGGAGTCTGTGCTCATCGACGAGTACGGAGCGGAGCTCGCCAAGCTGCCCTACAAGTGAGTAACACTCCCCTGTCCTCAATTTTCCCTCTCCCTGTTCCAGCCATAGCGACCAATCTCTTGAGATTGTCAAGTTATCATAATCAGCCTTTATATATATACCCAAGACATGCCACGCTGGGCCACACAGCGCCACCTAGCCCCAAACTAAGCCGAAGCTTGTATTATGGGTACTAGACAACTGATAAACTTACTTAGATACATTTTTTTTTTAAATAAATACATATTATCTATACATAGAAAACACCCAGACCAATACAAACAGACATGTTCATGAACACAAATGTTTGTACTGTGCGGGAATCGAACCCACGACCCTTGGCTCAGAGGGCAGAGGTCACTACCAAATGAGCCACCGAGCCTGTCAGCCTTTCGTAGTCCACTGCTTGCCATATGTAGGGTTGCCATCCGTCCGGATTTCCCTGGATTTGTCCTAGTTTGAAGGGCGTCCGGGGTCCGTCCGGCCGGGGCTTTTAAAAGCGTCCGGGTAAAATCCGGACACTTTTGAAATCGAAACTCAAATTCTAGAGATAAACGATAAATCCACAATCAAGAAGGCACGACGAAATAATAAAAAATTAACGAAAAAATTCTGAAATGTAAGTATATATTTGTGGTACATTCGTTGTTGTGATACCCATAACACAAGTGCTTAAGCTACTTACTTTGGGATCGGAGCAATGTATGTGCCAGCATCACATACCTACATTGCTCCGATCCCAAAGTAATCTGACACTTATTTAATATTATAACAACCAAAAACATATTATATTTGTATCATTTTTTATTTGTTTTGGGTCATCTAATATCATACGCGTATGTCACACTACTTTTTTACTTGTTTCTGATTATCCCAACGGTTGTTTAATAAGTAAGGATTAAATGTTATTTATAAACGTTGTAATACCAAAATTGTAAGAAATTTGGCGATGAAAAGAGTAACTATCGAGTTTCATGCCGGTTCTTCTCGACAGAAAACAACTTTCCGAACACGGTGGTAGATACTATTGTTTGTACCTGCATAATTTGACGATTCATAAGTACTTATCATAAGTCTACTTGAATAAGGATATTTTTCATTTTCTTAAACAAACAATCTCTTCATTACAGCTATCCACCAATGACAAGAGACCCAGAGGACACTGCTGAGAATCCAGCCAATGAGCTAATAGCTGACGTCACACTGCCCGATGTCAAAGGGTCCAGGGTTTACGCCAAGATAGTCGGCAGAGATGTAAGAGGTATGTTACAGGCACGATAAATTCTTATAATTTTTTGGGATGTAAGGGAGTATCCCAACATGTTTTCGCTCCTAGCCACCCTCACCTGCCCGTGGTGCATCCTGCTGAATAATAAACGAGGCTCTGGCAACCGACTAGTGGCGGTATAACTGTCGCAGTCATCTGGTTGAATCTCCTATTCAATTGAATGGCTAGCGCGTTAATTGAATGACGATAAAACAGCGGATGAAACTCTATTCCACGCGGACGAAGTTGCGGGCACAGCTAGTTTATTCATAAAAGTAAAGACATGAATCTCATATGAATGATTGTTGTTTATTTATTTTGATATAGGTGTACAAAGATCATAATTATTTTCATAAACATTTCCAAAATTTTGAGATATAGCCTTAATGAGCAGTAGCCTGGATGAGAGAAGTTGCCATAATGAAATGTAGCTATAATGAGAAGTAGCCATAATGAAAAGTAGCTATAATAAGAAGTAGCCATAATGAAAAGTAGCTATGATGAGAAGTTGCCATAATGAAAAGTGGCTATAATAAGAAGTAGCCATAATGAAAAGTAGCTATGATGAGAAGTTGCCATAATGAAAAGTGGCTTTAATGAGAGGTTGCCATAATGAAAAGTAGCTATAATGAGAAGTAGTTCATTAGCGAGTCGGTTGCCATAATGAGAATTAGTCCAAATGCCGTCATTTTGACTTTGATAATTTGTTTTACAAGGGGAGCCCTTCGTCCGGCTAGCGGGCCCTCTGAGACACCAATCGGAGGTGCGCATGGGCAGATCCGCGTCCATCGCCTTCCCGGAGCCGAGGAACGGCCTGGAGGTCGTGGAGCAGGCCGACCCGAGGGTCTACGAGCGGCTGGTGTACAACGACAGCAATGTGCTGCCTTACAGCAGAGCTGTGTCGCAGGTAAGATCTCTTGTAGAAATGAGACACTCGGAAGACACTTCTCACTGTATTTATTTTTACTTCACTTTACTATACTGGAGGCCGGACGACGTTGCCAATGTCGGCGGGGGCCTTATACTAGAGGAAAATCACAACGCCCCCGCGATGTAATAGACAGGCAACGCCATCTGTGACCTAATCGACGTCAACCGAAGTTTAAATACCTTCGGTTGACGTTCGATGTTCAAACATCTCTGTTCTGATGACATTCAAGTCTCAAGCTTCGTAACTTATTTTGCCGTACCATTAGGCTGTGGAACTCTCTTCTAGCATACGTGTTCCCTTCTTCTTATAGTCTTGGGACTTTTAAACGGGGCGTGAAGCGGCACTTATGCAGGCCGTCATAGTGTGATCGATCCGCGTTGCACTAACCAGGTGTGACGACGAGGATCGCTTACAATTTTTGGACTTCTTCGTTTGCTTAACGCAGTCATTTTGACGTGCTAATATTATTGTATTAAAAAAAACTCTGGCAACTCATTTGTTCTTAAGTATGTTTTTGTATGTAAATGTAAGTACCAAATAAACGTGATTCTATTCATTAGCAAAAGTGTTTAGAAGTTCAGATGACAACGGGAGTAGATGTACCTACATATTCACAATATGATTACAGGTCGTGAATCAAGGGGGGTCACTGCTGACATCAGTGCAAATAGGTTTGAGTACCAGACTTTATGCGGCCCCGGGTGACACCTTACAGGTAAAAACTACTATTTACAAAGAAGAAATTATATCAACGTGGAAGTGGTACTTTTTAATGATAGAAGGGGCAAATGGCCTGAAGGTCACCTAGTCAAGAGAGTGTAGGGCATAGCGAATCTTCGCTCGAATTGAGCCGCCCGTCAGGGGAAGGACCTCCACCCTATAGAATACCGCAGCCAAATGACCTCCGGGTCGTGTCTCTGCCGGTGAGTAGGGTTTCCGGAGCTCGTGGGTTGTTAGGGCTGGGCCGGCATGGCAGTGGCAACTGACAGGTAACTGACCAGTTACTTGCCAGTTGTCACAGCGGCTTGCGCTTCCCTTTCGCTTTCCATCTGGCGTAGGGAAGCCATTAAGTCGAGCTACTATATAAAAAAAAAAAGAAAAAACCTGATGGTAAGTGATCACTTCAGCCCATAGACACCGCAACACCAGGGGAGTCACAGGTGCGTTGGCGGCCTTACAGAGTAGGCTCGCTTTTTGAAGGAAGGTTGTAGCGGTCAACTCAGTAGGATTTATTTGTACCCAGTTAAACGCCGTAGGCAGTTTCCTGACATTCCCTTATTCGTCTTATACGACAACCATATTACACAATTTACCTTTTATCAATTTATGATGTAAAGAGAGCTACCATCTTTACTAAAGATATAATCATGTCCTATTTATAAGTAAACTGCATAATCAACACTATACTTTCAGCTGCACTTCGAAGTCACAAACTTCAGGGAGCAGACGGTATATTTCCGCTTCGGTGCTGTCGGAGAACTCAATTTCTTGAGGAGTATCAGTCCTCTACAGTAAGTACATTTTTAATAGTGGCACGGCATAATGCCTACCTTACGTCCGATGGAAAGCGAAAGAGAAACCCAAGTCGCTGCGGCAACGGGCAAGTAGCCGATCAGCCTGTCAGCTGTTACCGTCATGCTGGACCATAAGATGCATCTTCATGCCTCGTTTAAAGGACCATAGCGAAGGAAGGAGGACATGTCCTGGCAATGGGTTTCACATTTTTTTTTATATAAGAAGAGCTTTCAGGATGACCTCACTCCACCTGATGGTAAGCGGTGGTGAGGTCCAAAAGTTAGGTCGACAGGCACAATAGAACAATCCCATTGCGCCTGTCGCCCTCACCCTGAAGGCCCACTGAGATGCCGTTTCACACCCCGACTAAAGAACCCAGGATTGTAAGAGGAAGGAAACACATGAGCTGGAAGGGCATTCCATGACTTAATGGCACGGGGCAAGAACGAGGAACTAAACCTCTTGGTGCGCGCCACCATCGTCTGGATGGTATGCGGATGACAACGCTGTCCAGCACGTGTTGTTCGGGAGTGGAAAGGAGAGGATGGAACGAGTTGGAATAACTCTTCGGAGCATTCTCCAGAAATTCCCCCTAAAGAACCCAGGATTGACACACATTTTAAAATGACGTTGAATTAACGTTCATATGAATTTCAAATATAAATGATGCATTCAAGTTTAAACACATGAGACATTTAAGAGAGGTAGGGCATAGCGAATCTTCGCTCGAATTGAGCCGCCCGTCCGGGAAAGGACCTCCACCCTATAGAATACCGCAGTCAAATGACCTCTGGGTCGTGTTTCTGCCGGTGAGTAGGGTTTCCGGAGCTCGTGGGGGGTTAGGGTTGGGCCGGCATGGCGGTGGCAACTGACAAGTAATTGACCAGTTACTTGCCCGTTGTCACAGCGACTTGGGCTTCTCTTTCGCTTTCCATCAGGCGTAGGGAAGCCATTACGTCGAGCCACTATTAAAAAAAAAATACATGACACCAATGCTCTTATACATATAATATGTATGTTTCAGACAAAACGTGTTATCCGGACAAACGGTCAACGTAATTGTAAACGTGGGCATCACGGCATCAGCTCAGCCAGGAGCGAGAGACCTGATCACCTTCACTGCTTACGGTGAGTTCATCCGTGTACCCTAACCGAGGTTCATTACTGTCATCATCATCATCAGCCTATCGCAGTCCACTGGACATAGGCCTCTCCATTTGTTCGCCACTTAGGGGAATCAGCTGGAGGCTTCACCCATAATCAGACAGACAGGCTCGGTGGCTCATTTGGTAGTGACCTCTGCCCTCTGAGCCAAGGGTCGTGGGTTCAATTCCCGCACAGTACAAACATTTGTGTTCATGAACATGTCTGTTTGTATTGGTCTGGGTGTTTTCTATGTATAATAATATGTATTTATTTACAAAAAAAAGTATTTAAGTAAGTTTATCAGTTGTCTAGTACCCATAGTACAAGCTTCGGCTTAGTTTGGGGCTAGGTGGCGCTGTGTGGCCCAGCGTGGCATGTCTTGGGTTATTTATTTATTTAATCGCTACGCTGAGCAGACGGGTTAGCGGTCGCAGGGCGTACCTCCTCGCTCTAGTGACGCTGCTACCCGTCATAGGCCTGTAGTATTTAACTACGCTACGCCTTCAATCGTGACGATTATACTCATGATGGTTATTCGGCGGGATGCACCACAGGCAAGTGAGGATGGCTTGGAGCGAGAAGATGATTCGCTCCCTTAAATCGTCATTAAATCCCAGTTGTGTATATTTTTCCACTAATAATCCCGACCACTTCTCCCACAGGACAAGAACAAGTCTCAATATCGGCCTACGTCTACGTAACCAACGCTGGAGGACCAGCTACAGACATCTGGGCTCCAGAAGTCCGCCACGCGTTCCAGGGCAGCTGCTTCGGCAGAATGGGAGACGACTGCGCACAGCATGTCTGGTCTGCTAGCATCTTCGCGAGAGACGGCGTCTCAGGTAAGACAATCAGGATTGTAGACATCATCACTGTCACAAACGTCCACTGCTGGACATAGGCCTCCCCCAAAGACAATTGCCTTTGTGGGGGATTTGCCTTAGTCACCACGCTTGGCAGGCAAGTTGGCGACCGCAGTAGATTTTATTTGTACCCAGGTAAACGCTCCTGCCCGTGTCCTGATATTCCCTTAGTCGTCTTTTACGACACCCACGGGATGAGAATTGTGGTGTATTCTCAAATAACACCTCAGCCTTAAAGGGTCATCCTGATGTTAAGCAGACGACGAAGACCAAAACCATGTAAGCGATTCACATCACGCTTATCTAGTGCAACATATAACGATCAAACTATGACGGTCTGCATAAGTACCGACCGTTTCATGCCCCGTTTCAAAAAGACCTGAGATTATAAGAAGAAGGGACCAAATGTGCTGCTCCTCTTACAATCCTGGGTTCTTTAGGCGGGGCGTGAAACGGCATCTCAGTGGGCCTTCAGGGTGAGGGCGACAAGCGCAATGGGTTTGTTCTATTGTGCCTGTCGACCTAACTTTTGGACCTCACCACCGCTTACCATCAGGTGGAGTGAGGTCATCCTGAAAGCTCTTCTTATAAAAAATAAGAGAGAGTTCCACAGTCTTTGCATTTGCAAAGAGTTCTGGAGTGGATACCGCTTCTCAGCAAACGTTAGGTGCCTTCAGGCCAGGTGGACTGACGATCTACGCGAGATGGCTGGCAAGTGCTGCGAGAAGCGCAAGACAGATCAAAGTGGATAACAATTGGAGAGGCCTATGTTCAGCAGTGGACTGTAATAGGCTGATGATGATGATGATGATGTTCAGCAGTGCACTGCGATATGCTGAAGGCAATGATGAAGAAGATTCGCATACACGGTTATAGCTAAACGAACAGTGCGAACATCTAAAGTACGGCTAAACCCGAGACTTCCTTTCATATCAAACCTAGCAATCTCTTTAACAGTCTAATTTCTTTCAGGTCTTCTCCGACTGACCTCAGCGCCCTTAGGCTTGACCTACGACAGTAACTTCATATCAGGGTCTCGGGAGGAGGTCATAGCCACTTACAGGGCTACCTGCTGTGCTCCTAGAGTTCTGGTGACAGCAGTGGATGCGCTAGGCAACACAAACAGCTACGTTGTGGATATATCGAGTGAGTATCGTTATTTTCTTCTATAACAGCAGAAATGGGGCGCAAAAGCGCGGAGGTAGAGATTTTCTAACCTAAAATGACGCGCCCCACTACTTAATTATTCTACGTATGTGCACATGACGGCCGAATAGACGGGTGGTGAATCTGACCACGCTTGCTCTATGGAGCAGCGCTGTCACATGTATGAAACAAGACGACTTCTCCTCTCACGAGTTCACGATCAACTAAACTAGTTGGACAACAAATCCGAGAGTAGAGCTGTTCCTACCTACATTTAAATCATATCATAACCAATCATAACTACATGATTATTTTTAAATTAATTTTTGAAAGTCATTGAGAACTTCAAAGCAAAGTTTTCCACCATCATACATAATCATGAACTGGAATAATTGGTATTAACACAAGCATTAGGTTGTAAAACTAAAACGGTACGGCACTTCCAAGTGATTTTTGGTGTATTTAGGTTTAATTTCCAATTCAGCAGAGAACCACGGACCCAATAACCCCCCAACGACTAAGGAGCAAAGACCCATTGTGAGCGAGCTGACCAAATGGGCTGAAGCAATGACAGGTGGAGTAGCACTCTGACTACCCTCACTAAAGGTTCTGACCAAGTTCTGACATTAACCTGCATGATCCAGCATGATAATATGTAATGATATATTATGTGACAATGGTATTGGTAATCAAAATTAAATAGAACCGGTCCAAATTTTACGGCCGTATTCACAAACGTTACTATGCGACGCGAGAACGCACAGTGCCCAAAATTCTATAGGTTTATGGGTAGCGACTTAGAATCTTCAGCCTTGCCAGTTCTACTTCATGCTTCTAATGTATCTTCTATCTTTTGATGTACCTAGTCTAATTCATAACCATTTTTTGTACCAACAAATGTGGCATTGCCACAGTTTTTTGTGGGTAGGCGGGTTGGCGATCGCAGGGCATAGCTTCTCCCAAGACTTACGCTAAGAGACCATAATTTACTGGGTTAGTGTTGGGTTGGCATCCTGTAGGAACTCCCAAAAGATCTTGCAAGTGTTAAGGATTGCTGCTTTTCGCATGATCCTTAGGTGCTTTCCGGCAGCTCTTTAGTTTTTAAGGGGGCGAGCATGTTCCGTAGTATAACACCGGAGGAATGATGTTAACTTTATTGACTCACTAGATTTCTAGTGACACTTCTTCTTACCCAGATTTTTAGCAAATCTTCTTCTTATCCAGGCTTTTAACAATTCTTCTTTTTCTTCAGATTTTTATCAATTCTTCTTTTCATTCTGTGTATTTCTTATCCAGATTTTAAACAATTCTTCGTTTTCTTCAGATTTTACCAATTCATCTTTTCATTCTGTGTATTTCTTATCCGTATTTTTAGCAATTCTTCTTTTTATCCAGATTTTTAGTAAAGATAATTCTGTGTATTATTTCGATGACTTTTATGTAAAAAAAAAAAAAAAATGTTTTGTTGCTAATAATAATACTATTGTTTCAGATTACATAACCGGAGCCGGAATAGCAGCAATAGTTCTAGGAGTCATACTAGGATTGGCACTGATCATATTCATCATTATCATGATAGTCTGGTGCGTCAGGAGACGTCGGGAGAACAAGGAACTGCCTTCCGCGTATACGTCCAGGAACCTGAGCTGAAATGGTACCATCAGATTTGTGCTAGATATAAGTAGAGCATCACAATTTAGTTAATACACTGAACAGTGCAGTCATTTGGTAATTTATTGCGAACTTCCTCCACTTGCAAGTAGGACACCGCTTGACATCAAACGAGTTGAGGTCAAGCGCTACTTAAGTAAGCCCAGACTCCTCATTCCCTGTACATCATACCCATCTCTATCTACAATCCTGTACTAGTTCTTATGTTTCTTATCAGAGCGTGTCTCTCCTAACAAAACATCTCGTCCCCCGGTGTGTCGGTTTGATCGGATCAGGCACTGTGTGTGGCTGGGTGTGGTGGACTTGCATACTCTGGAATTACCACCCAGCCGTGGGTTTCCGATGTTTTAATCCGGAAAACCACGACTCTAGCGATAACGCTACATTATTTTTTGTATAAGAAGAGCATTCAGGATGTCCTCACTCCACCTGATGGTAAGCGGGCGTGAAGTTCAAAAGTTAGGTCTTTTTTTTTCTAAATGACTACGATGATGGCCAGGGCGGCCTTGTCATCATCACCGGACTGAATCATCACCGGACTGAAAAGTTAGGTCGATAGGCACAATAGGACAAACCCGCCGCGCCTGTCGCCTTTACCCTGAAGGCCCACTGAGATGTCGTTTCACGCCCCGCCTAAAGAACCCAGGATTGTAAGAGGACTGGCGCACGTTACATGTACTCAAAGTTCTTTTCTTTTTTATATACCACTAGTTTAATACAAAGCAGAGCAGTTGACGCTTATAACAAAAGAATAACTTTGTATGTCTGTCAGTCTCTGTGTCATAGTCACTGTTATATTGGTGACATTCGTCATTAATACAACAATTCATTCAATAATATATTTGCACAAGTGTTTCTAGACACAAAGACACACACATTTCAGCTTTCATAATTAACTTAGTTAATATAGGCAATTAAATTATGCATTTCATTTTCTTGTATACCTACAAACAAATTAAATTGTAATGTTTAAATGAAAAAAGGAAGAATACATGTCCAATATATTTTTTTATCTAAAATACGGACTAAATAGAATGTCATTATTTTGACCCTGGAAACAACGGGCCCCCGCCTTATGAGGGCTCCAATTAAGAGACCGTGAGTGAGGCCGCTCTCGTAACATGTCAAAACTCTTTGAAGAAGACTCTTTGAAAGAAAAAAAAAATGTATGTGTCAGTTTACGAATTATGTATACGTATGCTCAATTTTAAATTATAATCTAGTTTACGCACAAATTTCCAAAATGGTCCTTCGAGCCGGATATTCCTATGACTGAAGTGATAAATGTGACAAAAAGAAGGCAAAGCCTATTTAGTAAGAAAAGCAATGAATTTAAGAGTATTCACTCTTGATGCCGATTTTGTTACCCTTACTTTAAGTAAATTAACTAAGTTTATACCAAGTAGTTATTATTATTTTATACTTAACGTCTAAGGAAATATGCATATAAAATATGTTCTTTCGGAAATTCCATAAAATTGGGATTGATTTGAGGATCTTCGTTGGTATTGGACCAAGTTTATATTCTCGATCGAGACAACTTGAGACCAGATGGGGGTATTATCTAGTGCCGCTTCAATTAATTTTCTCTCATATTACCAGTTATTATAACATTCGATTTTATATCATCCGAACATAAGCATTTGATATTTTTTCTTTCATTGACACTTTTGGGTACATACCTAGAACACGCATTAAATATCTTGATTATAGTTATTGATCAGACATTTTCAATAACATTTAATTTCACATTTTTGGTGTCATTCAATCTACGCATACAATTTTCAATACATGTATACTAGGTATATTTTATATGCATTTCTTCCTACTAACCTATAAAGTTTGTAACTATAATCTTAACAATATAAAACTTCTACCTAGATACCAGTTATATGTAACACATGCAATATGTGTGAAGTATATAAATATTTAAGTTAGTTTCCATAATATGTGTCCTCCTGTGGTTTGATAAGAAACATTGTAAGAAATCAGGCATTGAATAGTAGGCAACCAGTGTCTATTTAACCGATTTTAGAGTCCAAATACACCAGCGCATTGAGTGGCCACACCAGCGTTTTTTAGTTGCCACAAAGGCGCCTTTTAGTGGGCACACCGGCGTCCTTTAGTTGACACACCGGCAATTTTAGTTGCCACACAGACGCCTTTTATTTAGTTGCCGTACAGAAACCCCAGGTGCGCTTTTTAGTGGACACACTTTAAGTTACCACTAGAGCTAGATACTTCTAGTTGCCACGCCCGGCGCTTTTCAGTTGCCATATCTGCGCTTTTAATGGGTGTTATGGGTATCAGAACAACGAAGGTACCACAAATATATTCTTAAATACAAATATAAACACCCATTATTTAAGGAGGACAAAAAAAATTGTTAACTAACTATACCTATTTCCAAAGCTTCTCTATCACACAATATTGTCTATAATTACTAATACGGGTAGTATAATAAGATTTTAATTTAATTACCAATTAAGACACGATTAAAGCCATATCTTTTGTTGATAAAGATTTTGCAAAATATATTTATTATAATGAGAGTTGGCAGTTTTATTGTTTCATCCTTTTTTAACTATTTAATATCTAACACTAGTTGTATGATATCCTTGTTTTTTATAGGGTAATGGATTAGGCACCTTCATGCCGCTTCCGGGGGGGGACGAAGTGGTGTGTGGGACTCAAACATTCCATGTTTAGTGGGCACTAAACCCCCCTGTGTCGCCAATGAGCAGCAGCTTGCAGGGACTCGGGTAGCGCCGAAGCGTACGGCCGCGTCCCTGCCTGCCCTGGCCAGCTGCAGATGATAAGCGGCCGGCACTCCTCGTCCGGGGAGGGTTAATACCCTTACCCCCGGCTATGGGGATACATAGTCTCCTTTCGAGGCGGACCTCGTGCAACGGTGTGGCTGCATCCACCACACCGTTACGCCCTGCCCTAGTGAGTGGATCGCGCCCTCCGGCGCCAATCACTCGGGGCACGAAGAAGAGGCTCAGAGGGCATACGATGCCGCGTAGAGCGGGGTCGTCTATAGCGGCCTTACGATCCCTTTCCGCCGCCTCCTTCTGCGAGATCACTGTCTCGCAGAATGGGAGCGTCGCCAGGTCTCATTCGACGCCGTCCTCAGGTCCTGTGCGACAGTGACGAGGACAGAGTGTATGAGATACCTGAGTTAACCCAGCACATTCCAGGATTCAGCTTGCGGGCATTCAGCATGCCGAAGATCGCCGCAAGGCTCTCAAGAAAAAAATTACAGTAGAAAGAGTCAAAGCTACTTAATAGGTCAACATTGCATTGCAAGTTGTAGCTATTATGACTAAGTGATTAGTGTCTTGCCTAACAATAACTTAATTTGGTAATTAAACCTGTTAGAGACATTGAAACCAGTGTGGCTCTATGGAATTCAACTATGGGGTAACATGTCCAAATTAATGCAGAAAACAACAAGCTTGAGTGCTTGTGTTATGGGTATTAGAACAATGAAGATACCACAAGTATATACTTAAATAGAAACACAAACACCTAGACACTCATCATCATCATCATCAGCCTATCACAGTCCACTGCTGGACATAGGCCTCTCCAGTTGTTCGCCACAAGGCAAACATCTGGAGGATATACCTATAAAAAAAAAAGTTAGTAGCTTA
Organism: Conogethes punctiferalis; assembly: GCA_031163375.1. Classification (NCBI taxonomy): domain Eukaryota; kingdom Metazoa; phylum Arthropoda; class Insecta; order Lepidoptera; family Crambidae; genus Conogethes; species Conogethes punctiferalis. The sequence goes on along the minus strand of CM062106.1, from coordinate 4,257,808 downwards.
AGCACCTGTTGGTATCATAACAACGAAGGTACCACAAATAAATACTTAATTAAATACAAATATAAAAACCCAGACACGGAACAAACACGAGTGTCCATCACAGCAGTCGGTTGCCAGAGCCTCATCTGTTATTCAGCAGGATGCACCATGGGCAGGTGAGGCTTTGAGCGAAAAGATGATAGGTTGCTACCTTACATCCCTTTACAGAGATTCATGAGTACTTAAAAATCAATAGTCACTTCTGAAATTGAAAACCTATCAACAAAATTAAAATCAGCCAGTGGTGCAATCTAATTCCCTAACTGTTGCTTTCAAAACAAGAAGTTATACCAAGAGACTCAAACAGAATGACTTTATATAAATAAGGAAAAATTGGAACCAAAATGTTACACTTTGGTTTCCATCAGATGAATGAAGGAGTAGAGGTTGTCTACCAATAAGATGGAAGTATCAACTTCGCAGTAAAGAACTTGCAAGATTTGATTACGAACAGGAAAGGAGAAACCAAAAATAAGCTTGTAAAAAATCTGCAGATGACAAGACCTATATAACAAATCAGTAAAAGAGTAGATGTCCCTTATAAATAATTACCAATATTGACAAACCTCATAATAATAGAAAGAGTCATAGCAACTGTCAAACAAAATCATTTATCTCTCTCTATCTAAATAAAGTTAGGCTCAAGTTAATAAAGTAATGTTTAAACCGTTATCCAAACATACCCTTTGGTATATTTAACGAAGGCATAATGCATCTATTGGCAAGTCAATGTACACAAAACTAGTAAACAAACAAACCAGAAATTCTCTCTTAATGTATTGTTGTAACAATATAACTTACAAAAGTAATGAAATCAATAAACTCCTCGATCTTTTTACGCTTCAAATTGTTGGTAAAACAAATTTCAGGTAAAAAACCACTCTCAAATGGGGCATTTCTGTAAGATTTGTATAGAAAGGACGACATGGTTAGCACCCGCGATTTTAACACTATAACACAACAGTTTCGTCACTTTTTATCAATTAGCGTGTAAACAATAGTCTATCGAAGCTGTATCTCCTGAAATAAGGTAAAAATTCACGAGGTTTGCAACCGTAAGCGCAAATAATGTCGGGAAACTGGCGTAAGAGATCACGTAAAATTTTGGCATGTTTTAGGCATCAAGGCCGCTCTAGAATCGTTTCGCGCGTAGATATGTGATAAAAATAAAGATCGATACTCACCTTGTCTTGTGATCAGCTCCTGACTGTGGGCTACGGGCAGCAAAACAGCATTATGTGTCAAATCCTCGAGAGACAACCCAGTCACTGCAGTCAGTAGAAGAGGATTTTTCACTATGTTCCTGTTCGCTTGATCACCAAAACTTTTATCAGACATGTTGTTATCAAATTATTAGCCGGCGGAAACACAGATTTTCGCGAATTTATTCATTTGGAGGTCACAAAAATTAAATTTAATTATATGAAGTTACGTGTCACTCGCATATTTTGACAATTTTTTTGTGACAGATTGACAGACAGTGACATTTTCCAATTCTACCATCTGTTTTTTAAAAAACATTTTGTTTTATTGTTCCGAATGTAAGCAAAATTAAAAGAATACTGAGAGAGAGATAATAATTTTAACGCAAGTATTAGGAAAGCAGCTTTTCAATTTCAACAGACAGATAGAGAAAACTGTTTATAGGAAATTTAATTATCCTATGTAGAGCTGTCTTCGTAAACTCATTCTAAGTACACTATTCTACGCAGTATGAAGTTTGTAACCATTTGTAACAGGACTATTAAATCGTTATTTCCTAGAGATTTATTTTATTATTTAGCTCAATTTAACGTTTTGTATTTAATTATATGTCCAGACTTAACACTTATTGCACCTTCTAAGACATAATGAATTTTTAGTAATAAGTTTAGATTACATACATGCGGAACGGAACGTTACTGACATAAAACGTCAGTTCGACGCGTATGCAGTGATTTCCAAATTTTTATTTACATCACCTTTGCATCGTAAGTTCAGAGCAATAAGAACCAAAATTGAATAAAGAAGTAATAGGTTGTAATACCAAAGCGTGTGTTTGTTGTGTTTATTTCACCACATTTTTCGTTGCGAAACTAAAGTTTTAAGATAAATAAAAAATGTCCGAAGTAAAAAGTGAACCACCTCCACCAATAAAACGATATAGACGCGAGGAAAAGTCTTCAGAATCTGAGGAAGATCTTGATAACTACGAGCCTTATATACCAGTCAAGGAGAGGAAGAAACAGAAGTTACAGAAGCTTGGTAGACTGGGCCAGCTCGCCGCTGAGGCCTCTGCTGAGGCTAAGAGCTCTAGCGACAATGATCCTGATGATGAGAGTAAGTAAACTTGTTTTCTTTTTTTTTATGCAAGAGGCGGCAGATGAGCAAATGTGATGCCTGATGGTAAGCAGTTGACACCACCCATAGACATCCTCAACTCAGAGTTCTGGAGTCGCTGCCGACCTTTTAAATAGAAGTACGCTAGTTTCTTGAAGGCTCCCAAGTCGTAGCTGCAGAGAGTTAACTTTTCTTTTAAATTTTTTTTTTATAGTTGCTCGATATAATGGCTTCCCCACGCCTGATTGAAAGCAAAAGAGAAGCCCAAGTCGCTGTGACAACGGGCAAGTAACTGGTCAGTTACTTGCCAGTTGCCACCGCCATGCCGGCCCAACCCTAACCCCCCACGAGCTAGCTTGAACTATTATCCCGTTTGTCTGCAGCATCTCAAGAGGAATGGGGCAGGCGCTACAACGTGTCCCTGCTGGACCAGCACAGCGAGCTGAAGCGGATAGCGGAGGCCCGGGCGCTATCGGCGGCCGAGAGGCAGGCGCGAGAAGAAGAACATATACTGGAGAGTGTGGCGCAGAGCAAAGCTTTGATGGGAGTTGCTGAGCTTGCTAAAGGTAAGATTTGCATTTTTTTTTATAGTCATCATCATCATCATCATCAGCCTATTACAGTCCACTGCTGGACATAGGCCTCTCCAGTTGTTCGCCACTTAGAGCAAACATCTGGAGGATATACCCATAATCGCCACGCTGGGCAGGCGGGTTGGCGATCGCGGAGCTGCGCCTTCAATTGTGATGGTTATACCGCCACCAGTCGGTTGCCAGCGCCTCGTTTGTTATTCGGCAGGATGCACCATGGGCAGGTGAGGTTGGCTTGGAGCGAAAAGACAATAGGCCGCTTCCTTACATCTCATGCCATGTTGTCTGATATTTTTCTACTCTACTCTCACCTGGGATCATGGTATAAGTTCATGCCGGTGAACTCCACTTATCATTTCCATCCCATCTCTCCAAATAGCACTCCCAATCTTTCACTGTGAATCTATTCCGTGTTCATGTTGACTGGCTCGGTGGCCCAATTGGTGACCCCTGCCTTCTGAACCAAGGGTTGTGGGTTTGATTCCCACCCGGGACAAACATTCGTGTGATGAACACTTGTGTGTGTTCCGTGTCTGGTGGTTTATATTTGTATTTAAGTATTTATTTGTGGTACCTTCGATGTTCTGATACCCATAACACAAGTGGCTTCAGCTAACTTTGGGTTTAGAGCAATGTACGAGTATGTGATGTTGTCTGATATTTATTTATTTATCTACTGTATATAAAAATAAGTCGGTTTTCCTCCCTGACGCTATAACTCCAGAAACGCACGAACCGATTTCCACGGTTTTTCATTCGTTAGAAAGGTCTCGGGCTCCGTGAGGTTTATAGCAAAGAAAATTAAGGTAAAAAAAATTTACAGCCATCTGGTGGCGAAACGGAGTTCGCCGGGTTTGCTAGTTATTTATAGGTATTTATGTCTGTGTTTTGTGCAATAAAGAGTATCTATCTATCTATGAGCAAGCTTGATGGCTCATTTGGTAGTGCCCTCTGCCTTCTGAGCCAAGAGTTGTGGGTTCGATCCCCGCACAGTACAAACATTTGTGTGCATGAACATGTCTGTTTGTATTGGTCTGGGGTGTTTTCTATGTATAATATGTATTTATTTACAAAAAAAAAGTATCTAAGTAAGTTATCAGTTGTCCTAGTACCCATAGTACAAGCTTCGGCTTAGTTTGGGGCTAGATGGCGATGTGTGGCCCAGCGTGGCATGTCTTGGGATATTTATTTATTTATTATTTATATCCAGGTATCCAATACGAGGAGCCGATCAGGACGTCCTGGCGACCGCCGCGCTGCATCCTGGCGCTCCCGGAGGAGAGGCACGAGCGCGTGCGGCGCGAGCTGCGATACTCGTGGAGGGGGACGCCGTGCCGCCCCCCATTCGGACCTTCCAGCACATGAAGTTCCCTAAAGGTAAGTGAGTGTTGTAGAAATGTAGGATACTAAGAGACTAAGAGAATATCAGTGGAGACCAATCTTCGCCCCCCATACGGACCTTCCAGCACATGAAGTTCCCTAAAGGTAAATGAGTGTTGTAGAAATGTAGGATACTAAGAGGACTAAGAGAATATCAGTGGAGGACCAATCTTCGCCCCCCATACGGACCTTCCAGCACATGAAGTTCCCTAAGGGTGAGTGAGTGTTGTAGAAATGTAGGATACTAAGAGACTAAGAGAATATCAGTGGAGACCAATCTTCGCCCCCCATACGGACCTTTCCAGCACATGAAGTTCCCTAAGGGTGAGTGAGTGTTGTAGAAATGTAGGATACTAAGAGACAAAGAGAATATCAGTGGAGACCAATCTTCGCCCCCATACGACCTTCCAGCACATGAAGTTCCCTAAGGGTGAGTGAGTGTTGTAGAAATGTAGGATACTAAGAGACTAAGAGAATATCAGTGGAGACCAATCTTCGCCCCCATACGGACCTTCCAGCACATGAAGTTCCCTAAGGGTGAGTGAGTGTTGTAGAAATGTAGGATACTAAGAGACTAAGAGAATATCAGTGGAGACCAATCTTCGCCCCCATACGGACCTTCCAGCACATGAAGTTCCCTAAGGGTGAGTGGGTTGTTGGAGACGATTAAGAGAATATCAGGAGAGATCCAGCCCCACTCTCGGAGTGGGGATACGGTGCTCACAGCATTGGAAGTTCCCAAAGGCAAGTGGGATGTAAGGGAGCGACCTATCTGTCATCATTTCGCTCCAAGCCACCACCTGCCGTGGTGCGTCCTGCTGAAGAACAAACGAGGCTCTGGCATCCCTAGGTAAGTTAAGCAAGACAGCTAAAAGCGCCGCTTAATGGGGCTCTGACCTCGGCTTAGGGCGTTGCCAGGAGGATCCTTTTCGTTTCAAGCCATCCTCACCTGCCCCTGATGCATTCTGCCGAACAACTACCGAGGCTCTGGCAAACCGATTGGTGGCGGTAAAACCATCACGATAAAAGGCGTAGCTAAATACCACAGGCCGATGACGGGACAGCAGCGTCACCGGAGCGTAGAAGCTACGCCCTGCGATCGCCAACCCGCCTGCCAAGTGTGGGCGATTATGTATATCCTCAAGAAGTTTGCCCTTAGGTGGCGAACTACTGGAGAGGCCTATGTCTGCAATAGGCTGATGATGATGATGATGAAGACCGAATGTGACGCCCCGTCAGGGGCAACCGCAACATTTGTGGGGGCCCTAGAGTTAACGTTATTAAGACAGGCTATTCTAGTCATTGGTTGATCGTGCTGCAAGTTGGAAGGTGACGATTTGCATCCCGGGCATCGATAAAGTGGACAGGCATCATCTACCTGGGCTCTCAGCATGAACCACTGAAGGTAGCTGTGTCCCTGAAATCAATGCGCCGTATCGCTATAGCCAAGGATGCAATGACCCGTCTGCAGGCCATCTGGAGGAACCGTAGTATAAGTTTTTTGTACTAAAATGCGCTTGGTAAGAGCCTTAGTCCTTCCCCATTTTTATGTACGGAGTCGAGACTTGGACAATACTGGCCAAGAGAGAGGCAAAGAATAGACGCGTTCGAAATGTGGTGCTGGAGGCGGATGCTCAGGATTCCATGGACCGCCAAAACGCACAAATGTGTCTATTCTTTCTCAACTCGCGAGTTAAAACACGTCTGTCCACTGTCGTCGGCAGCGGCTCTTGACATATTTTGGTCATATAATGAGAAGAGGAAATGAGAGTCTTGAAAAGCTGGTTGTGGTTGGTGGCGTGGAAGGAAAAAGAGCCCGCGGCCGCCTCACCAACCAGATGGTCCGACCTAAGTGAAGGAAGCCACTGCCCTGGACAAAGTTTCACCAGGCGGTGAGGGGCAACTTCGGACAGAGACAAGTGGAGACAGTTGATTAGGGCTGTGAAATCAACATGTGATCACGATCCTCAGTAATGAGGGGAACGACTGAAGAGAGAATTCTAGTCATAATCTATTCTACCCTAGTATTACAAATAAGTTCTACCTAATAACAATGCAAGGTGAAATTATTTTTAAAAACATTTTTTAAAGTATGATGATCCTATCCATGAAGAATTCTTCAATAGTATAATAACCATTTATTCATTAGGAATTACTTCAATCACTTAGATAAATTTCCCCTTCTATACTTCTTATATGAAGTGGGAGATGCCAGGTTAAAGCTAAAATTATGAAGTACAGCCCTGTTCTAAAAATCGTTCTACATTCTCATCATTCATCATCATCATCATCATCCTATTACAGTCCACTGCTGGACATAGGCCTCTCCAGTTGTTCGCCACTTAGAGCAAACATCTGGAGAATATACCCATAATCGCCACGCTGGGCAGGGCGGGTTGGGCGATCGCAGGGCGTAGCTTCTTGTTCCCGGTGACGCTGCAGCCCGTCACCGGTCTTTAGTATTTAGCTACGCCTTCAATTGTGATGGTTATAACGCCACCAGTCGGTTGTGCCCAGCGCCTCGTTTGTTTATTCGACAGGATGCACCACGGCAGGTGAGGTTGGCTTGGAGCGAAAAGGATGATAGGCCGCTCCCTTACATCCGTTCTACATCTGTTTCCAGGCATCCTCCGAGGTCTGGAAGCGAAAGGAATCAAGAATCCCACGCCCATCCAGGTACAGGGCATCCCGGCGGTGCTTCAGCGGGCGCGACATGATCGGGATCGCGTTACGGGATCCGGGAAGACGCTGGTCTTCACGCTGCCCATCATCATGTTCTGTCTGGAGCAGGAGGATCAAGATGCCCTTTATCAGGTTAGCAGTCTCTATTTTAACCGACTTCAAAATAAGGAGGTTCTCAATTCGACTGATTTTTTTTGTGGTTGTACATATGTTTGTTCCCATAGCGAATCTTCGGTTGAATTGAGCTGCCCGTCCGGGGAAGGACCTCTACCTATAGAATACCGCAGCCAAATGACCTCCGGGTCGTGTTCCTGCTGGTGAGTAAGGTTTCCGAAGCTCGTGGGGCTTGCCTACGCCTGGGTGGAAAGCGAAAGAGAAGCCCAAGTCGCTGTGACGACTGGCTCGGGTGGCTCAATTGGTAGTGACCCCTGCCTTCTGAACCAAGGGTCGTGGGTTCGATTCCCACCCGGGACAAACATTCGTGTGATGAATACTTGTGTTTGTTCCGGGTCTGGGTGTTTATATTTGTATTTAAGTATTTATTTGTGGTACCTTCGTTGTTCTGATACCCATAACACAAGTGCATAAGCTACTTACTTTGGGATCGGAGCAATGTATGTGATGTTGTCTGATATTTATAAAAAAAAGTAACTGGTCAGTTGCCACCCGCCATGTCGGCCCAACCCTAACCCCCCACGAGCTCCGATGACGATAATACACAGGGGAGAATGCCACACGGCATTAAGTTATCCCGAAATAAATGATTTGAATTTGAATTTGAATTAAAGTCCGCCATTTGTATATTCTTTGTGCAATAAAAATTAAATAAATAAAATTGACTGGCTCGGTGGCTCATTTGGTAGTGACCTCTGCCCTCTGAGCCAACGGTCGTGGGTTCGATTCCCGCACAGTACAAACATTTGTGTTCATGGACATGTCTGTTTGTATTGGTCTGGGTGTTTTCTATGTATAATATGTATTTTGAAAAAAAATAATAATTCCCCCCCTTCACAGAAACGAAGGCCCCTACGGTCTAATCATCTGCCCCTCCCGGGGAGCTTGCGAAGCTAGACCCACGACATCATCCAGCACTTCGTGAAAGCGATTTCGGCAGGCGGTGGTCCTGAGGTGCGCAGCTGTTTGGCCATCGGCGGCGTGGCGTCTCCGAGAGCGTGGAGGTGGGTGCAGCGAGGGGTGCACATCATGGTGGCCACGCCCGGCCGGCTGATGGACATGCTGGACAAGGAATAATGGTGAGTGACCACTTGGACTATAGTGAAACATCCAACGTTGACCACCTGGACTATAGTGAAATATCGGACGGGTGACTCACCTGGACTACACCAAGACTAGATCGGTGCCAACCTGGATTATGGTCAAATAGTCCGACGGCGACCACCTGGTCTATAGTGAAAAATCTAACGTTAACCACCTGGATTTATAGTAAAACATTCGACGGTGACCACCTAGACTATACCCCAGACCAATTCGTTAACTACCCTGGACTATACAACCAAAACTCAATCGGTGACCACCCGGACTATACCAAGACTAGATTAGGTGATCACCTGGTCTATAGTGAAACATCTAAACGTTAACCACCTGGACTATAGTAAAACATCTGACGTTGACCACCTGGACTTATACCCAAGACTAGGTCGGTAATCACCTTTACTATTGGGCAATTTCCCGACGGTGCACACCTGGACTATAGTGTAAACAGGTGTCGGTGACCACCCTAGACTGTAGTGAAACATCCAACGTTGACCACTTGGAATATAGTGAAACAGGTGTCGGTGATCACCTGGACTATAATAAAACACCCGTTAAGGTCTACTTGGACTATATCCAGAATTTCGTCGATGACCATCTATAAACCAACCTCACCTGCCCGTGGTGCATCCTGCCGAATAACAAACGAGGCGCTGGCAACCGACTGGTGGCGGTATAAACCATCACGATTGAAGGGCGTAGCTAAATACCACAGACCGGTGACGGGCAGCAGCGTCATTGATGCGAGAAGCTACGCCCTGCGATACCCAACCCGCCTGCCCAGCGTGGCGATTATGGGTATATCCTCCAGATGTTTGCCCTAAATGGCGAACGACTGGAAAGGCCTATGTCCAGCAGTGGACTGCAATGATGGTGAAACTTCCACTTCCAGGTGCGATTGAACGTATGCCGCTACCTCTGCATGGACGAAGCCGACCGTATGATCGACATGGGCTTCGAGGAGGACGTCCGAACCATCTTCTCTACGTCGCTGTCAGCGGCAGACGCTCCTGTTCAGTGCCACCATGCCTAGGAAGATACAGAACTTCGCCAGGTAAGTCAAATCTATACTTATAATAAATCTGTAGAGAAGTCAATTCTGTACATGAAAAATATTTTCAAAATAACTATCAGGGGGTGATAGGGATCGATACTCATGCCAAAAATGCAATCAGAAAATTTTTTGTCTATCTGTATGTTCGTTATAGAAACAAAAACTACTCGACGGATGTTAACAAAACTTGGTACAATTATTCTTCATACTCCTGGGCAGTATCGTATACTTTTCATTACGATACAATCAATAGGAGCAGAGCAGGGACGGGAAAACGGGCAGAGAAATTTTATCGGTTGTTTGATCGCGCATCACGCCCAAAACTACTGCATGGAATTAAATGGCGGTTTTTCATCAATGTATTGCTAGAGATCTAACTTTAAATTCAGGTACCATTTTATGGAAGTCCGTTATTTTTCAAACCCGATATCCACGTAGTGCGACGCCGCCGGCACAGCTAGTCAAAATCAAAAACACTTTCAAAGAAACTAGATCCTTTATCTTTGCGCACGGATTTTGAGACAGGTAGGGCATAGCGAATCTTCGCTCAAATTGAGCCGCCCCGTCCGGGGAAGGACCTCCACCTATAGAGTATCTCAGCCAAATTACCTCTGGGTCGTGTTTCTGCGCGGTGAGTAGGGTTTCCGGAGCTCGTGGGGAATTAGGGTTGGGCGCGGCATGGGCGGTGGCACCTGACAAGTAACTGACCAGTTACTTGTCTGTTGTCACAGCGACTTGGGCTTCTCTTTCGCTTTCAATCACCTGTTTTCTAGCAAACTATTAACTAATATTATAAAGCTGAAGAGTTTGTTTGTTTGTTTATTGTTTGTTTGAACGCGCTAATCTCAGGAATTACTGGGTCTGAATTGAAAAATTCTTTTTGTGTTAAATAGACCATTTATCAAGAGAAGGCTTTAGGGCTATATAACATCACGCTGGCAACTATTAGGAGCGAAGAAATAATGGAAAATGTAAAAAAAATACGGGGGAAAAAAATAACTGATTCCACGCGGACGAAGTCGCGAGCACAGCTAGTAAATATTAATTTCATTTACGCTAAACTGTAACCATTCCCCCACAGGTCTGCCCTCGTCAAGCCGGGTGACCGTCAACGTGGGCCGCGCCGGCGCAGGCCTCCCTCAACGTCCGCCAGGAGCTGGAAGCCGGTTGAAGGCGGAGGCCCGCACGGGTGCACCTGCTGCAGTGTCTGCAGAAGACGCCGCCGCCGGTGCTGGTCTTCGCAGAGAGAAAGCAGGACGTGGACGCGATACACGAGTACTTGCTGCCTTAAAGGTGAGGTCTGGCAGTGGCAGGAGACCAGCTCGGGAGCAGCTGAGGAGCAGACCGCTTGCCGGAGAGAAACCTAGAGCAAGGCTGTATGTTTACCAAAGCGAAACAAGAAAATATACTTGCTGCTTAAGGGTTAAACCTCACAGCGTCAGCGGAGTTGGTTGTAGTGGAAGCACTGGTGCGCTCCCTCTCTCTCTCTCTCTCTAAGGTTAGGATTTCATCCGGGAGATGTCGTTTATGTTCCTACGCTCTGTGTGTTTAGAGCTTGGTTACCATGAGCACCTGTCGCTCAAATTGAGGACTTACAGCGGCAGGAAACCAGCTGAGGAGGTGGTGGTCCCTTTGTTCCTTCACTCTGATAGTCTAAAAACTACAGGAATGGAGAAATAAGGAGCAAGAGCAAGTCTATCACCCACCAGCATTCTGGCTTCAGGCTGTCTACTCCTACATTCAGATACTTCAGAGAGATTGATTGACTGTCCATCCTTTAAGTGCCAATGCCTTGGTAGGTAGTTACCAATCCAGGAGCTGGAGCCGGTGAAGGCGGAGGCCCGCACGGTGCACCATGCTGCAGTGTCTGCAGAAGGACGCCGCCGCCGGTGCTGGTCTCGCTGAGAGAAAGCATGGACGTGGACGCGATACACGAGTACCTGCTGCTTACGAGGTAAGGTCTGACAGCTGGCGAACCAGCTCGGGAGGCTCTGTTCCCTCGCTCTGAGGAGCCAGCCCACAGCAAGTGGTGTTAAAAACTTGGTGGTAAACTCTCCAGTAGCTGCTGCTCAACCAAGCTGCTGTTCTCGAACCAACCGAGCAATCCTTTATTTATTGGGCTTGACCTAGAGATTTCTTGTAGCAACCGTTTTCTTTCTAGGTCCCTTTAGCTTCCAGAAACTTCTAGATAAATATATTGAGTGTCGACCTGCAATTTATTATTAACTAATCTAGAGCTTTCCTGTAGCTGTCTTTTTCTTTAGGTTTCCGAGAAACTTCTAGATTATGTTGAGCAATCAGTGACCTCTTCTAGGTCCAATTTGGTTTCAATATGCGACTTCCCAGGTAGGCATATTCCATCCTCTTAATAACCCAGACCATGTACTGGGCTGGATAGGAAGCTCTTGATGTAACATCCAGATACTTGAGAGACATTGAGCAGTGCTGTCGGTCCTTGCTGAGAGCAATACACAAGTACCTGCTGCCGTGAGGTCTGACAGTGGCAGGAGACCAGCTAAGGAGCAGACGCTACCAGACAAACCTAGAGCAAGGCTGTATGTTTACCAAAGCGAAACAAGAAAATATACTTGCTGCTTAAGGGTTAAACCTCACAGCGTCAGCGGAGTTGGTGTAGTGGAAGCACTGGTGCGCTCCCTCTCTCTCTCTCTCTAAGGTTAGGATTTCATCCAGGAGATGTCGTTTATGTTCCTACGCTCTGTGTGTTTAGAGCTTGGTTACCATGAGCACCTGTCGCTCAAATTGAGGACTTACAGCGGCAGGAAACCAGCTGAGGAGGTGGTGGTCCCTTTGTTCCTTCACTCTGATAGTCTAAAAACTACAGGAATGGAGAAATAAGGAGCAAGAGCAAAGGTCTATCACCAACCAGCATTCTGGCTTCAGGCTGTCTACTCCTACATTCAGATACTTCAGAGAGATTGATTGACTGTCCATCCTTTAAGTGCCAATGCCTTGGTAGGTAGTACCAATCCAGGAGCTGGAGCCGGTGAAGGCGGAGGCTCGCACGGTGCACCTGCTGCAGTGTCTGCAGAAGACGCCGCCGCCGGTGCTGGTCTTCGCCGAGAGGAAGCAGGACGTGGACGCGATACACGAGTACTTGCTGCTCAAAGGTGAGACCTGACAGTGGCAGGAGACCAGCTGGGGAGCAGACGCTACCGGATAAACCTAGAGCAAGGCAGTATGTTCACCAAAGCCAGGGCCGTATTTTTTTTTATAGTGTCTCGACGTAATGGCTTCCCTACGCCTGATGGAAAGCGAAAGAGAAGCCCAAGTCACTGTGACAACGGGCAAGTAACTGGTCAGCTGCCACCGCCATGCCGTCCCAACCCTAACCCCCCACGAGCTCCGGAAACCCTACTCACCGGCAGAAACACGACCCAGAGGTCATTTGGCTGCGGTATTTTATAGTGTGGAGGTCCTTCCCCGGACGGGCGGCTCAATTCGAGCGAAGATTCGCTATGGCCTACCTCTCGTATATTGGGCGCCGGGGTGCCGGACTCACCCTGCGCCCTCGTGGGGACCCCGCGCCCTGATGATGATGATAATACCCGGAACAGGGAACAGGGAGCTCTGGTGTGCTCTAAGGGATTTTGATGTTACTTCTTTGTTACAGGTGTGGAAGCAGTGGCGATTCACGGTGGGAAGGATCAGGAGGAGAGATCGCGGGCGGTGGAAGCGTTCAGGAGGGGGGAGAAGGATGTTCTGGTAGCTACAGACGTGGCTAGCAAAGGTACGTTTTGGTAGATAGTTAAAGAACTTTGCAAAGACGGCGCCATTCATTTATTACGTAAATTTATATAATAATAAATAACAAATATCCCAAGACATGCCACGCTGGGCCACACATCGCCATCTAGCCCCAAACTAAGCCGAAGCTTGTACTATGGGCATTAGACAACTGATAAACTTACTTAGATATTTTTTTTTACATAGAAATTACAATACATAGAAAACACCCAGACTAATACAAACAGATATGTTTATGAACACAAATGTTTGTACTGTGCGGGAATCGAACCCACCACCCTTGGCTCAAAAGGGTTATTGAGAACCTCCTATATATATATTGTATGCTTGTTATCACATTCCTAACTCCAAGAATGGGCATATTGCCGAAAAAACAGTAATTAGTCCGTCATTTAGATTGTTCAAAAATAAAAGACACGTATTTTTTCATTTGTAAATTAGACCAAAAATGACTAAGATATAGCCCATTAAAATTACGCGTGACGTCAGATTTTGGGAGTTGTTTCGCAAATGAGTGACGTCAAAGACCCCCACTCCTACATTTTGATGCCTTGTATCTTTGTAATTGTTTGTTTAAATGAAGAAAGGAAAAATACGTGTCCAATATATTTATATAATCTAAAATACTGACTAAATAATAATGTAATTATTTTGACCCTGGAAACATCCCTAATCTTTTTTTGTTCCAAACGGTGTACTTCCTAGTTGGTCCCATAATCACCATATTGAAGTCAGGTTTCTTTCCTATCACAGTCCACTGCTGGACATAGGCCTCTCCAGTTGTTCGCCACTTAGGACAAACATCTAGAGGATATACCCATAATCGCCACACTGGGCAGGCGGGTTGGCGATCGCAGGGCGTAGCTTCTCGCTCCGGTGACGCTGCTGCCCGTCATCGGTCTATGGTATTTAGCTACGCCTTCAATCGTGATGGTAATACCGCCACCAGTCGGTTGTCAGCGCCTCGTTTGTTATTCGGCAGGATGCACCACGGGCAGGTGAGGTTGGCTTGGAGCGAAAAGAGGATAGGTCGCCCTCTTACATGGTGGCTCGGGCTGATGATAATGAGATAGGTCGCGCTCTCACATGGGGGCTAGGGCTGATGATAATGAGATAGGTCGCCCTCTTACATGGTGGCTCGGGCTGATGATAATGAGATAGGTCGCGCTCTCACATGGGGGCTCGGGCTGATGATAATGAGATAGGTCGCCCTCTCACATGGGGGCTCGGGCTGATGATAATGAGTTAGGTCGCCCTCTTACAAGGGGGCTCGGGCTGATGATAATGAGATAGGTCGCGCTCTCACATGGGGGCTCGGGCTGATGATAATGAGATAGGTCGCCCTCTTACATGGGGGCTCGGGCTGATGATAATGAGATAGGTCGCCCTCTCACATGGGGGCTCGGGCTGATGATAATGAGATAGGTCGCCCTCTCACATGGGGGCTCGGGCTGATGATAATGAGATAGGTCGCCCTCTCACATGGGGGGCTCGAGCTGATGATAATGAGATAGGTCGCCCTCTTACATGGGGGCTCGGGCTGATGATAATGAGATAGGTCGCGCTCTCACATGGGGGCTCGGGCTGATGATAATGAGATAGGTCGCCCTCTTACATCGCCCTCTGACAGGCTCGGTGGCTCATTTGGTAGTGACCTCTGCCCTCTGAGCCTACGGTCGTGGGTTCGATTCCCGCACAGTACAAACATTTGTGTTCATGAACATGTCTGTTTGTATTGGTCTGGGTGTTTTCTATGTATAATATGTATTTATTTCCAAAACAAAGTATCTAAGTAAGTTTATCAGTTGTCTAGTACCCATAGTACAAGCTTCGGCTTAGTTTGGGGCTAGGTGGCGCTGTGTGGCCCAGCGTGGCATGTCTTGGGTTATTATTATTATTATTACATGGTGGCTCGGGCTGATGATAATGATGTATTACACTCCAGGTCTCGACTTCGCCAACATCCAGCACGTGATCAACTACGACATGCCGGAGGACATCGAGAACTACGTGCACCGGATTGGTCGTACAGGTCGAGCTGGGGGCGAGGGCGTGGCCACCACGCTGCTGGGCCGCGCCGCCGACACCAGCGTGCTGCGCGACCTGGCGCACCTGCTGCAGGAGGCCGGGCAGCGGGTGAGGCTCATCATCATCATCAGTACACACGTCACTCATTATCATCATCACTTTGGGCGTGGCCACCACGCTGCTGGGCCGCGCCGCCGACACCAGCGTGCTGCGCGACCTGGCGCACCTGCTGCAGGAGGCGGGGCAGCGGGTGAGGCTCATCAGCAGCATTTCAAACGTCCCTGATAAGCATCATCAATTGGCAATGCGCGACCTGCCGCACCTGCGAGACTCAACATCATCATCACTTCACACACGGTCCTGGCGCGGCTGGGGCGTAACCACCACGACGGCGCACCTGAGAGACTCATCATCACTTCATACGTCACTCGCTATCATCATCACTTCACACGTCACTCATCATCATCACTCCCCTCACCATCATTATCATCACTTCACTCATCATCATCAACAATTGGCACTGCGGGACCTGGCGTACCTGAGAGACTCATCATCATCATCACTTCACTCATCATCATCATCAATTGGCACTGCGGGACCTGGCGAACCTGAGAGACTCATCATCATCATCACTTCACTCATCATCATCATCAATTGGCACTGCGGGACCTGGCGAACCTGAGAGACTCATCATCATCATCACTTCACTCATCATCATCATCAATTGGCACTGCGGGACCTGGCGAACCTGAGAGACTCATCATCATCATCACTTCACACATCATCATCATTAGTTGGCACTGCGGGACCTGGCGCACCTGAGAGACTCATCATATCAGAGGTGGGCCAGTAGGTGAGGCTCATCATCAGCATCAGTTCACTTTTTTCATCATCACTTTTTTTTGTAGTAGTTGACATAATGGCTTCCCTACGCCTGATGAAAAGAGAATCCCCAATCGCTGTGACAATGGGCGAGTGAGTAACTGAGCAGTTACCTGTCAGTTGCCACCGCCATGCCTGTCAGTTGCCGGCCCAACCCTAACCCCCCACGAGCTCCGGACACCCTACTCACCGGCAGAAACACGACCCAGAGGTCATTTGGCTGCGGTATTCTATAAGGTGGAGGTCCTTCCCCGGACGGGCGGCTCAATTCGAGCGAAGATTCGCTATGCCCTACCTCTCTGGATTCATTTCATTTTCATTTGTGCAGGTCCCGTCGTTCCTGCTGGACATGATAGGGGAGCCCGACGTGCCCGCCGCCGACGGCCAGGGCTGCTCCTACTGCGGCGGCCTGGGACACAGGATCACAGGTATCATCATCATCACTGTCTCTAGTCTTTTATGCTTAGAAACACATCCAGGGATTTATTATAAGCTGCAGCTGTCCGTTTTAAAGTCCATAAGAATAGGCTATTATGGCTAAAAATTGTAATTAGTCCATCTTTTAGCTTATTCAAAAACTAGCTGTGCCAGCGGCGTCGCACGCTTGGATGTCGGGTTACAAAAATCACGGACTTCCATAAAATGGTGCTTCAATTTTAAGTTAGACTTTTAGCAATACATTGGTGAAAACTGCATTGAAGTCCATGCAGAAGTTTTTACGTGATGCGCGTTCAAACATACAGATAAAATTTTCTGCCATTTTCCCAACAATTCCCTTCACTGCTCTCCTCCTATTGGTCGTAACGTGATGAAAAGTATACCTATAACCTGCCCAGGAGTATGAAGAATAATTGTACCAAGTTTCGTTAAAATCCGTTCAGTAGTTTTAGTTTCTATAACGAACATACATACAGACAGACAGACATACAGCCTATGTTCACCGGGGATAGTGTAGCTTTCCGACAGTGAAAGGATTATTCAGATCGGTCCAGTAGTTTCGGAGCCTATTCATTACAAACATACAAAAATAGGTACAAAGTTTTCCTCTTTATAATATTACCTAGTATGATATTTAGATGGGGAGAAAAAGAAAAAAAAATCAAAATTTAAAATATTTAATAAATAAAATAAAATTTAAAAAATAGATAAATGTATGTTCACATATTACATACAATGTAATATACATACAACTACTCCTGTGTATGTGACAAACAAATAAAATAAATAATGTTGTGTTACAGAATGTCCAAAGCTGGAAGCAGTACAGAACAAGCAAGCGTCCAACATCGGCCGGCGAGACTACTTGGCCAATACCGCGGCGGATTACTAGTGTACGCGCGTTTGGTGCTGTGTAAGCTTCGGGTTCGATTCCCGGTCGGGTCAAATCATCATCAATATCAACCTCAATGGGATGTAAGGGAGCGGCCTATCATCATTTCGCTCCAAGCCAACCTCACCTGCCCGTGGTGCATCCTGCCGAATAGCAAACGAGGCGCTGGCAACCGACTGGTGGCGGTATAACCATCACAATTGAAGGCATAGCTAAATACTAAAGACCGGTGACGGGCAGCAGCGTCACCGGAGCAAGAAGCTACGCCCTGCGATCGCCAACCCGCCTGCCCAGCGTGGCGATTATGGGTATATCCTCCAGATGTTTGCTCTAAGTGGCGAACAACTGGAGAGGCCTATGTCCAGCAGTGGACTGTAATAGGCTGATGATGATGATGATGATGATGATCAACCTCAATCCACTGATGGACATATCAACGTCATCATCAGCGTTCGCAGTCCACTGCTGGACATAGGCCTCTCCAGTTGCGCGCCACTTTTCCCAAACTGGCCATTTAGGCACGCGGTTTGTGTATCTTGGGCGTAGCTTCTCGCTCCGGTGACGCTGCTGCCCGTCATCGGCTTGTGGTATTTAGCTACGCCTTCAATCGTGACGGTTATACCGCCACCAGTCGGTTGCCAGCGCCTCGTTAGTTATTCGGCAGGATGCACCACGGGCAGGTGAGGGTGGCTTGGAGCGAAAAGATGATAGGTCGCTCCTTTACATCCCTTCTAGACATGGGCTAATGACAATTGTCATTTGGACAGATTTGTCTGAGTCACCACGCTTGGCAGGTGGGTTGGTGACCGCAGTAGGTTTTATTTGTACCCAGGTTAACGCTGCTGCCCGTTTCCTGATATTCCCTTGGTCCTGTTCTAGGACGCCCTCTAGAGAGAAAATCAAAGGGGACGTTAAAGTATCACATGTTATTTTTTCCATGGAATAATGTAGTACTGAAAGATAGTATTTTAAAGTGTGTACATAATAAGACTTTTGTTTTAATATTGTAAATAAAGTTTATTTAAGATACCAAACATACGTTTTTTATTTATTGTAAACCCATTCTACCACATTCATACCGCACCCAACTGCTCTCTGCATGACCCAAAGGTGGACTGGTAGAGAATGCTTCTAGTGTTAAGTTCGCCTTTTGTACCATTTTGTGCAATAAATTTAAAATATACATATACTAACAAATTCTAATAGGAAAACCTGTAGGTACCAGTTAGAATAAACTAGAGAAAAGTTTGGGAACTTGTGGTGCCTTCATACTTATTGCTGCTTAGCCCGATTGGTGACTGGTAGAGAAAGCCTTTGAGGCATTTAGTCCTCCTTTTGTACACTATCGTGCAGTAAAGATTGAATAAAAAAATTAAGTCTGTCTACGCTAAAATTATAAAGAGGAATGATTTGTGTGCGTATGTGTGATTTTTAAAAATAAATAAAAACAAAAACTACTGTGCCGATTTCAAAAATCACCATTGGAAAGCTATATTCACCCTGAGTAACATAGGCTATATTTATTGCTAGAAAATATTAGGGCTCCTTAGTAAAAAAATGTTTATACAAATTCCCGAAGCCAGCAAGAGCGGGTCGCTAACACCTAAATTGGTTCATACAAAATGTGTCTAACGTTTTCAATCCGTGGACATGTAAAGTACACGGCCTGTTCTTAGTGAAAATCATCCTATACGCCTCTTCACGATAAATTAAAAATTTAATTTAGAACATTTTAGAACGGAAGCTAAAAATGCATACTTCCAGGGCAAGGAAATCTGAATCCGCCATCTTATAATTTCCTGTCATTTGTACATCACATGTCAACTTCATGTTTTTTTTTTTTTTGTGGATTTTTGGCAATGCACGGTTTGTGCTTCTGCCACTGACGACGGTGAAAAGGTTGGGAAACGTATTGATATAAATAATATTACGATAAACGGAATTTGGGAATATAAAATGGATCAGGAAAGGGTACAGAATCAATTAATATATACAAGTACTATAAAAATCATATCTTAATATTGTAACTTCATGTTTCTGACGTCAAATTATATTGCGCCTGATCGCTTGAACATCCTTGGCATTACTGGCTTGAAAACCTATAACCCAAGGAGTGCAGCCGACATCATTTGTCTATGCTTAGAGAAAGAAATCCACGCGTCCTTATGGCTATTTTTATTACTAGCAACATCGATGTCGACCCGATTAAGGATGTTATCGATTATGAATAAATATTTTTATCGATTTTTAATGATCATGTTTTTATCCACGGAATATTAAACACAAGAGGAAAGGGCATAATCTAGTCAGTTCATAGAAAACTGCTGTCGCCAAACTCACACAATAACATTATACGCACACATAAAATTAACCAATCATAACTATAATAATTTCTTGAAATCACAAAGATGTAACCGCTACTAACAATAACATAAAAACTACCATAATGCATTTGAGATAAAGAAGAATTTAGAAATTACACTTTGAGGGTTTTACGGCATATCATCGAAGTGCTTTTGGCCTGCTTTGACTAGTTAGTTCACCTATTCAACGCTAGATGACACTCTTAAAAGTTGTACGCTGTTTAACACCTTACGACAATCAGCGTAAGGTTTTAATTTATACGCATGCACTTGCTTTTTTTCTAGAATGTTTATCATGACATTTATTATCGTCGCTACTCAAATAGGGATGGGATTAATACGAATATTATTGGTGATGAAAAATCGATTACTTCTAAAATAATTAATTAATATTAGAATAGATATACATTAACATTTAAATACACTGACAGAAGTTTCACATTTAATGTATATGTTACGGGTAATGCTAGAAGTTGGAGTAAACCTAGGTTTACCCGGGTTTACTTAGGATTACCCAAGCTACTTGGGTAAAGTCCGAATACAAGGTAAAATAAATTCGTGGTTTACCCATGCTCACCTAGGTCTACCCAACTACTGGCTGGGTAAACTTAGGTGTTGCCTAATTTTCTTTCTTATTTAATGAAATAGGGTTCACTACTAACGGTTCATCTGATGGTAAATGATAACCGCCGCTCATATACATCTGCAACGTCAGGAATTTCGAATCATGTCACAGAAGTTTATCTTGCTCAAATAAATAATTTCAATTTTAATAACAAAGACCGCTATTAGTTTTTGCTATTAAAGCTATTATTAAGTTTATGCTCACTAAATGTTGTTGTAGATGTTTAAAATGCCCTTGAAGTTTCATTTCACTAACCCACTTGGCTCCCGGAGCCACGCACAAGTGCGTGCTCCCTACAGGGAATTAGCCGTCGGGTAGCAGCCATCCTCTACTACCCGCCGTTGCCCGGGGTACGCCGGGCCGTCTGCAGCAGACGACTACGCGTGGAGGCTTCCCTTGTCATACCCCAGCTTGGGTAATACTAGGTCAACCCGGGTAAACCTAGATTTACTCCACCTTCTAGCATTACCCGTAACATATATAAATATTATTTGTGTTAACAGATCTAAAAAACCCTATAATAATAGAAATTTTAGATCATAAGGCCTACTTACACGACAAGAAGTATTGACTAGATCTACAAATGTATTATCTACGAGCCGTTTTCTGCTTAAAAAGCTAGCAGCTCCAATATAATCAATTATATGACGTTCAACGAGCTTTGAATGGAATAGAAAAATCCTGTCATTTTATGACATTGAAAAAAGTATTTAATGTAATTTTTCCTTAAATTCCGTAACAGTCTGAAATGGGTATTCTATGATCATCTAGGGAGCTACACCGAACCATATTTTTAAAAAGAAAACAGCTCTTTGTAGGGAGCTTCATAAAATAAAACTCATTTAAAATAAATAAAATAGTTTATTTCTGCAAATAGATTCACTAGTAATACTTTTGCACGTCAAACTTTTCCTACCAGCACTTCGACGTGTAGCCTGCCGAGAAGAATCCACCGAAGAGCCGAATCCACTTCTCTTTTGCATTTGGATCTTTAGGAAAACTAAAACGAAAATAATCAATAGTTTACAATAAGGCATAAAAAAAGTGTAATAGACAAAATACATAATTAAATCGATGATATTTCAACGTGTCACAACCCTAAAGTAGGTTCGACTTGGGACGTAGTTTCTGATTCTACTATTCGATACTAGATGGCGCATGCGGACCAGGCGTCAGACAATTATAAACTTTATTTCAGTGTACATACGTGTGATTCTTAATTTACACGAATGCTTTAAATGGATAGAGGTTATGCCGAAAGATTATTTAATTAATAAAAAGTAAATACCGACTTACCGATGATAAGAAACACATGATCGAAGCAAGTTCTTAGTACTACTATTGTTTTTGCACTCAAAGACGGAACATCAAGTCAATATTGAGAGTTATTTAATAAAACACTCGAATGAAAATACCGACAGCGCACGTCACGATACTTAAGCAACCACAAAGCGACTGAGTCAAGTTAAGACTCGCTGTCCTTAACTTTGGCACGCGGGCCACGCCCACACGTCCTTTCCTCTTGTGTTTAATATTCCGTGTTTTTATCAAACAATACTTTAATAATTAAGAAATTGAAGCATTGCCAGAGATGGTTCAAACACGTTATAAGGTAACTAGCAATATTATTCAAAGTTTGTTTACTTCCTGTAATCTAACAGTGTGTAGAAATAGAATATACCAGATTTTTTTTCAGTAGGATGTATTTGTACCTAATTTAAAAGAGCAAAAACCATGACGGTGAATGAAAATGACACATGGTCAGCATACGTCGCGATGACTACAAGAGAGAGACGGCGAGTAAAACGGGCATAATTAATATTTACGTTTTTTTATGATAATTTTAGTTATTATGTTTTCATTGCAATAATTTTGGTAACATATTCCCGGTAGCGAAATAAGCATATATTTTCTACGTACTACCCGATTACGTATTATTACCAAATCAACTACACGAAAGTTATGTTATTACCTATTTACAGAAAGCCACAATCGCTTCGCAAGTTCTCTAAGATTTTCTGCAATTGGTTAAAATGATTAATGTTTATGCTTACTTATGGAATGAATCATGTTTGCCGCAATAAATCTAAAATAATATGAAATGTTCCTTTTTCACAATAATTTGCTAAAAAATTATACAAATATTTTTTTAACCTTACTTAAAGGTCACGACTTAACCTAATTCAATAAATAAATCCGAAAAATTACACATTTCAAAATCATGTTATATTTACCATAAAGTATCGGTATTCATTGTTTGGAATCTATTCGAAACTTGAAATCGATATTTAATCAATCGATTTTTGCCAGTGTTGCCAGTGAACAATACAATGAAAAATTACATCACCATTTCATGGCACGCATTCATTTGACGGCATTTGTTAATTTTTCGACTTTTCGTGACAGCACGTCATTTTCGACATTTGATTGATAATTTTCTAAAGATCTATCAAATTAGTTTGTTTGAAAGTTAGTTTGGGCGCTAAAAGACAATATTTTATTATTTTAACAACAAAACTAAGATGTGAGTGGTCGGAGTCCATTTTTGGTGTACGGGTTAGGCGCCCATGATGTGTGCCCAAAAGTGCGTCGTCGAAGGTTGCAATCTGGAATACGATGTGATCTGCAGCTTCTCCTTTTACAAGTGAGTTGTTTACATTGTTTATTTTCACTTTACAAAGGTGTTGGTACATATCCAGCCACAGGGCATAATTCTCAATGACCTCGAAAATATATCTTTTGATCGAAGTATGGAATCGTATGTTGTGTGCATCATTTCTTATCAGACGCCTATTTTGGTCGAGCGTTTCACTCATTTTCGCTGCATCGGCCGCGGGGGCAACGCAACACGCATTATATCGTGTATCGTCATAAATAATTAATGACTTGCAATAATTATTAGAATCTATTTACGTAACTGGCGTTTTGGCGGCAAAATTTCTAAACACGTTATCAGTAAGTAATTCACCTAATTTCTGTGCGTGGCTACATCATTTTAACCCATTAGTCAATTGGTGTAATTTTCTTGTTATTCTGAACCTTATTTCTATTCCAATAAGGGTGTGTAAACATTGGATTTTGGTTTCATTATCAATATGGTTAGTCTAAGTCAAACATAATATTGTAGTTTATTATCATTTATTAGTATTTCCAAGATCTAGTTAATGTTGGTTTATGAATTAGAATCATCATCATCAGCCCATGTCAGTCCACTGCTGGACATAGGCCTCTCCTAATGAATTAGAATTCAATTCAATTCAAATACTTAATTGCATACATGTGGTAAAATACAAGATGATATAAAAACTATGTGTACAGCACATGCACCCTGCAAGGGCATCGCAATTTATACAATATATACAAGGTGTAAAAAGACCCTTAACGAAGCCTGAAACTACGCATTCTGTTCCTATAGCTGAGTGTCATTTTCAAATATTTTGGCAGGGAAACGATTTTGGTTTTTATGAGTAAAAAAACAGCTGTTTTCTAGACCTCGCAATGTACGGCGCGTAGGTACGTTTTGCGGCGCGGCCATACCTCCGTTCTTTCGTTAAATACCTACGCGGGCGGGCGCGTGCGATGTATATTGCGGGCCGAGAACTGAAAGGCCTTGTTCGCTGAAAAATATTCAAAATTAAGATATGGTTTCTTTAGAAGAAATGTTAGTAATTACGTTTTAAAAGCTTTACTATGAAAAACGTAGATATTTTTTTTCAACTTTGAAGGTCAATATCTCAGGAACCATACATTTCCCAGGTATTTTTCTAGAACTAACGATGTTCGTCATGACCAGGAGAACATGTAGTTCACGGCTTCGTTAAGGGTCTTTTTACACTCGATATATAAGTATAATTAGCTTGTGTTTATACTTTTTTATTAGGTGATTTTTCATATTCATCTCTGAATGTCACTTAATATCGGACAATAACAACAATAGATTGTGTCAATCCGCTTAAACAAGAAATGTTTATGTGCTCTAAACATAGATAGATAGATAGATATTCTTCATTGCGCACACATAGTCTTAAATTATAAGATTTTTTATCATTAGAAATTTGGTAAATAAGGATGCAGTGATAAGAAAACTAATGCTAACCATCGAACATGTATAATACAAACACTTTAAAAATTACAAGTATTTGGACACTTAATGCACTTTTTTATTTTGTGTCATACTCTAAGAAGCCTACCTATAACATTCCATTTTAGAAAGAAAGAAAGAAAGAAAATATGTTTATTCAGTGACAAATAATAGGACTTATAGCTAATACAATGTTTGTAACCTGAAACAGAATGGTTATATAGAGATAGATTTTTTAGGTCATTTATAGTGTTAATATTCTATGATGATTAGTATTCTTTGATTAATTTAACATGCATAATAAAAGACTAAAATTTTGGATCATTATCATTTCTCTTTAAGGTTAGCTGGGTGACTGAAATATCTTCATCATGTGTTTTAGTTACTAAAATCTATAATTTATGTGGAGGTTATAATTATTATAACCTATCCTAATAAAGTCTGATAAGACTTAATAGCTAACAAACAAAAAATATAATCTTAACTAATATTATAAAGCTGAAGAGTTTGTTTGTTTGAACGCGCTAATCTCAGGAACTACTGGTCCGAATTGAAAAATTCTTTTTGCGTTGACTTCGTCCGCGTGGAATAGTTATTTTTTCCCCTTTTTTTTTACATTTTCCATTATTTCTTCGCTCCTAATAGTGGCAACGTGATGTTATATAGCCTAAAGCCTTCCTCGATAAATGGTCTATTCAACACAAAAATAATTTTTCAATTCGGACCAGTAGTTCCTGAGATTAGCGTGTTCAAACAAACAAACAAACTCTTGAGCTTTATTAGTTAAGATTTATGTATTGATGTTATGTCCATGTATTAATTTATCTCAATATTGTTCCAGTGCAAATATATCATCAGAGACTGAGACGAAACGGCAAGAATGGATCGAGGGAGCGATGCAGGAGGAGAGCGAGTGCCTCTGGAGGCACGTCAGCCTTCAGTTGTGCGGGTACGTACCTTCATCATCATCATCAGCCCACATCAGTCCACTGCTGGACATAGGCCTCTCCCAAGGTTCGCCACTGTGCTCTCGCATCCAGCACTTGCCAGCCGTCCTGCGCAAATCGTCACTCCACCTGGCCTGAGGGCGTCCTACACTACGTTAGCCGAGACGCGGTCTCCACTCCAGAACTAGTTTACCCCAATGGTTATCGGTTCTGCGTACATACCTTATTTCTTTTTATTTTCGACTGGCTCGGTGGCTCAATTAGTAGTGACTGGCTCGGTGGCTCAATTGATAGTGACTCCTGCCTTCTGAACCAAGTGTTGTAGATTCGATCCCTATTCAGAACAAACATTTGTGTTTGTTTCGTGTCTGGGTGTTTTGCTTTTGCCCTCGGCTTTGCTCGCGTTAAATTCGGGGTGAATGCTCTATACAAACTTCCACCCCCCATTTTAAGGAAGTGGGGGGTTAGAAAGGGGCAAAAAGTAGCCTATTTTACTCTCCATCCCTTCAACTATCTCCACTTAAAAAATCACTTCAATTTGTCACTCCGTTTTGCAGTGAAAGAAAGAGAAACATACAGACAGACAGACACACTTTCCCATTTATAATATTAGTATGGATGTTACTCAGGGTGTATGTAGCTTTCCAATGAAAAGTTAGCACAGTAGATTTTGAGATTGTTCATTACAACATAGTTTTTCATGTGACTGCGCCTGTGTCTGTCCAGGTACCACTTCGAGCTGGACACGCAGGGCCTGTGGATCGACTCGCCGATGCTGCCGGAGCTGCTGACGCTGCAGGAGAAGGTGGCGCCCGTGGTGCAGACGCCGGAGCACAAGAAAGGTTGGTGCGGCGCCATTTTGTATTGTACACGACTTTAGGCCAAGCCAGCGGGAGTTCCATCCCACTATTCCAGCCGATGATAGGCCGCTCCCTTACATACAGCCGGGATGTAAGGGAGCGGCCTATCATCTTTTCGCTCCAAGCCAACCTCAC
Organism: Conogethes punctiferalis; assembly: GCA_031163375.1. NCBI lineage: Eukaryota > Metazoa > Arthropoda > Insecta > Lepidoptera > Crambidae > Conogethes > Conogethes punctiferalis. The sequence goes on along the minus strand of CM062106.1, from coordinate 4,231,456 downwards.
CTGCCCGTGGTGCATCCTGCCGAATAACAAACGAGGCGCTGGCAACAGACTGGTGGCGGTATAACCATCACAATTGAAGGCGTAGCTAAATACTAAAGACCGGTGACGGGCAGCAGCGTCACCGGAGCAAGAAGCTATGCCCTGCGATCGCCAACCCGCCTGCCCAGCGTGGCGATTATGGGTATATCCTGCAGATGTTTGCTCTAAGTGGCGAACAACTGGAGAGGCCTATGTCCAGCAGTGGACTGTAATAGGCTGATGATGATTCCAGCCGCTGCCTTCCGGCACCGCTCTTCACGACAAGCTTGCCATCCGTACCATCTCGACACCTGGCAATCCACAACTGTGCGCTTCTCTCGCAATTTCCTGCCCCGCACGACTAAACTGTGGGATGCTTTGTCGCCAGCGGTGTTTCAGGACCTATACGACCTTCAAATCTTCAAGAAAAGAGCGTACCTCTTTCTTAAAGGCCGGCAGCGCAGCTGTAACTCCTGATGTTGCAGATGTACATGGGCGGCGGTTATCACTTACCATCGGGTGAGCCGTCTGCTCGTCTGCCCCCTATTTCATAAAAAAAAAGTGACGTTTTGGCGCACCGAGGTACAAAAATACTACCAATGCAACTAAGCATCTCGTAAGAGGCTGGCAACCCTAAGCGCCCCTGCCTCTTCGCACCACCGTTTACATACCTAAGGCGTGGCCAACTAGATCCGCGCGCTAATATATAAATAACCCAAGACATGCCACGCTGGGCCACACAGCGCCATCTAGCCCCAAACTAAGCCGAAGCTTGTACTATGGGTACTAGACAACTGATAAACTTACTTAGATACATTTTTTTTTTTTATAAATAAATAAGTACATATTATACATAGAAAACCACCCAGACCAAGACAAACAGACATGTTCATGAACACAAATGTTTGTACTGTGCGGGAATCGAACCCACGACCCTTGGCTCAGAGGGCAGAGGTCACTACCAATTGAGCCACCGAGCCAGTCGAAGTATCGATAATAGATAGATAGACTTTATTACAGACAACTAGTGGTACAATTTAGGCGGCCTTATCGCTAGTAAGCGATCTCTTCCAGACAACTTTCAGGAGAGGAAGTGTGCTATTCTGAAGAGAGGGGCAAAGTCGTGCAAACTGAAAATATAATGGCACAGATTAATAAATAGTTACTACGTAACAGATACATCACTCCCGTACAAAAGTGAAAATACCTACGCTATAATAGCCTACATCATCATCATCAGCCTATTGCAGTCCACTGCTGGACCTAGCCATAATCGCCACGCTGGGCAGGCGGGTTGGCGGTCGCAGGGCGTCTCTTTGCTCGTACTCCTTGCTCCGGTGACGCTGCTGCCCGTCGTCGACCTGTGGTACTTAGCTACGCGTTCAGTCGTGATGGTTGTACCAGTCACCAGTCGGTTGCCAGCACCTTGTTTGTTATTCAGCAGGATGCACCACGGGCAGGTGAGGGTGTGGCTTGGAGCGAAAAGATGATTGGTCGCTCCCTTACATCCCCGGAAAGGATTGATTGTTTGCATTCAGAAGAAAGATTTGATTGTTTGCATTTAATAGGCTCCGAAACTACTGGGCCGATTTGAACAATTCTTTCACTGTTGGAAAGCTACACTATAATATATCAAATTTTCAAAAAAGGTTAGGGTTCCATACTGACTCCACACTTAATCAACTCAACCCGAGTTATTTATGTAGTTCATCCGCAATATTTCCCGTTCCCGTGGGAATTTCGGGAATTCCTTTTTTAGTGCACCTCTACGGTATCAAGCTACGTACCTTCCAAATTGCAAGCGCCTACGTTTAGCCGTTTAGGCTGTGCGTTGATATGTCAGTCAACTTTTATATATTTAGATGAAATAAAAAGATTTGAGGGTAGAAAAAAAATAGATAGATATTCTTTATTGCGCACCATACAATTGATTTAAAAACTAGGTATTACAGACACTTGTTGAACAATTTAGGCGGCCTTATCGCTATAAGCGATCTTTTCTTGCGATGCGATAGGTGAAAAATAAAGGGTGAGGTGAGCTATCAACAGAAACTTTTATATATTTAGATGAAATAAAAAGATTTGAGGGTAGAAAAATATGTGAATTGATTGAAAATGTATGTTTACTCTTCTGAAATTAGAAAGGTAGAAGGAAGTATTGATATTAATTTCGTGAGGGGTATATAAAATTTCAATTTCTTTATTTGCTTACTAAGTGTCGGTACAGTGCAGGTGTTATGACAATGTATGAACTTATGACTTAGTCACCTTTTAGGTATTGCAAATAGGTGCGAGGACAGCAATTCTTAAACTAATTAAACTTAATTAATATAATTAAACATAACTCTCTATATGACATATAGATAAAAAAAAACATTACAATCCATTCAATAATTGGCAGAGAAATCGAGTAACATACAACCAAAAAAAAACATACGGGTCGAATTGAGAACCTCTTCCTTTTTGAAGTCGGTTTAAAAATGTAAACTAGTGTTATTAATAGTAAAGTTAGTTGTCCTTTTGGTAACTTGGCGTCTCTTTACAGGGACGCGCGCTGCCGGTTACCAGAACCTTTTCGAAAAGTTCGTGGGAGATAACCCCCAAGCCAGAGGTACTGACGTTCTCTCATTAACGATAGGGTCTGGGTGTTGTGAGCCTCGCCCTAAGTAGTAGTCAAGAACTGTAGCTTATTTTGTACCACACCGTATTGGCATTTCCAAATCTTGGTTCGGATTGACAATCGGGTCTGGGTGTTAAGGTCGACGCTCTAAGTAGTAGTTTGAATCTTAGACAAGAACTTTAGTTAGTTTTGTACCACACGTCAACCGTATTGACATTTTTCAACATACTTCAATTAAACTAAATGATCGGGTCTGGGTGTTGTGGGCGGTGCCCTAAGTTGTAGTTTGAATCCTAATTAAGGACTATACTTCGTGTTGTACCACACGTAAACCGTATTGACATTTTTCAACATTCTTCAATTAAACTAAACGATCGGGTCTGGGTGTTGTGGACGTCGCCCTAAGTAGTAGTTTCAATCTTAGTCAAATCTATAGCTCGTTTTGTACCAAATGTAAACCGTATTGACATTTTTCAACATTCTTCAATTAAACTAAACGGTCGGGTCTGGGTGTTGTGGACGTCGCCCTAAGTAGTAGTTTGAACTTAGTCAAGAGCTTTAGCTAGTTTTGTATTACACGTAAACCATATTGACATTTTCCTACAATCTTGAATCGAATTAACAATCGAGCTTAGGTGTTGTGGGCGCCCTCAGTCGTAGGAATATTAGTAAAGTACTGTAGTTTGACATCAAATCAACCTTGTTGATTTATTATTATGTATTTATATTTTGACTATAATCTGTTTCATCAGTCGATTGCTCACCTCACCCCTTCTGTTTAATCTATCCTCTACCTGAAGGTTGTCTGGAAGAGATCGCTTACTAGCGATAAGACCGCCGAAATTGTACCACTATTTGTCTGTAATACCTTGTCTATAAATGCAATAAAGAATATTTATCTATCTATTGATATTTTCCAACAATCTTTAATTAAACTGAACGATCGGGTCTGGGTGTTATGCGCTCTCTTAATCGTAGCCAGAATTTTAACATAGAGTACAGATTTTTACTAAATTTAATTTTGTACAGTAGGCCATACATTTATTTTATCTCTTGTGTGGAATTGATGTGTGGCTGAATGTACATCGTTTTGTTTGGGATGAGCATGATTATTTACCTAAGGGCGTTATGCCACTATGAAAGTTGCGCTAAAGAACAAATTTTTTTTATGAAATAAAATGTACAAACAGTGTATTTTTATCTATATTTTACAACTATGTTTGACTGGGGGGGGGGGGGGGGGGGAGCGTCCTATCATCTTTTTGGCTCCAAGCCAACCTCACCTGACCGCGGTGCATCCTGCCGAAAAACAAATGAGGCGCTGACAACCGACTGGTGGCGGTATAACCATCACAATTGAAGGCGTAGCTAAATACCACAGGCCGATGACGGGCAGCAGCGTCACCGGAGCGGCGAACAACTGGAGAGGCCTATGTCCAGCAGTGGACTGCAATAGGCTGATGATGATGATGTATGACTGGCGCGATGGCTCATTTGGTAGTGACCTCTGCCTTCTGAGCGAAAGGTCGTGGGTTCAATTCCCGTGCAGTACAAATATTAGTATGCGTTAGCATGTCTGTATAGGGCCGTCTTAAGTATATTCGGCGCCGGGGTATGCTATGTATAATATGTATTTATTTACGACTAGCTGTGCCAGCGGCGTCGCACGCGTGGATATTGCGTTTTATAAATAATAGACTTCATAAAATGGTACTTAAATTTTTGGTTAGACCTCTAGAAATACATTGGTAAAAACCGCATTTATTTCTATGCAGTAGTTTTAGCGTGATGTGCATTCAAACATACAGGTAAAAATTTCCCCCGTTTTCCCAACACTTCCCTTTACTGCTCTGCTCCTATTAATTGTAGCGTGATAAAAAGTATGCTATAACCTGCCCAGGAGTATGAAGAATATTTGTACCAAGTTTCATTAAAATCCGATAGAATTCCTCTTTCGAACATTATAACTTCCGTCAGTGGCCACCAAACTTTAAAACGACTCCAAAATGACCCAAACCCCGTAAAGTATTTCGATGTGCTGTGGTCTAATCATACCATAAAAACCTGATTTTGATAGGAATTAGACTTAATGAGAGTTAATTTAGTTGTAATTCATATTTTTTTATGTTTATTTAATAATAAAATTAAAAAAACACAAATGTAGCAATAACAACTATATTTTTAATGTTGTTGCATTCACTTGTTACAGTAATGGTTTACGTAGAATGATCCGCGAATATAATAATATTCAACGCTTACAATATAAACCTATTTTTAATTTCACACGAATAAAGTGGTAAGAAGTTATTACTCATAATAGAATAGACACCAAAAACTAACGAATACTGTCGCTATGCCTCGTTGCGCGGGCAGTTTTGATAGAAGGCTGCCGAGAAGAAAATGGTAATGTCACCATACGATAAAAACAATATTATTGTTATGCGGTACCTATTACATAATTTTGAGGTTTTATCTATGAATTTTCCATTAAATTAATTTAGTTTTTAAATATTATGTACCATCAAAAATCTACTTTCAATTAAAGTTAAAAGCATTTATTTGAAAGTTATAGTTTTAGAGATATTCACCGATTTCGGTTTTTGCTTCTCCTGAAAAATAGCAATTCTGCAATAACCGCTTTATTCGCCGGAGGGTGCGAATTATTGTCTGTCAATAAGGTCGATCGCTCTGAACGCATCAACAGCCAAATATTGAATGAAGCTAGCTCTCGGACCTCCCGCCTTTTTTAGGGTTCCGTAGCCAAAATGGCAAAAACGGAACCCTTATAGTTTCGTCATGTCCGTCTGTCCGTCTGTCCGTCTGTCCGTCTGTCACAGCCGATTTACTCGGAAACTATAAGTACTACAGTGATGAAATTTGATGGGAATATGTGTTGTATGAACCGCTACAAAATTATGACACTAAATAGTAAAAAAAAGAATTGGGGGTGGGGCCCCCCATACATGTAACTGAGGGATGAAAATTTTTTTTTCGATGTACATACCCGTGTGGGGTATCAATGGAAAGGTCTTTTAAAATGATATAAAGTTTTCTAAAAAACATTTTTCTTAAAGTGAACGGTTTTTGAGATATCAGCTCTCAAAGTCGTAAAAAGTATGTCCCCCCCCCTCTATTTTTATAACTACGGGGTATAAAATTCTAAAAAAAATAGAGGTGATGCATGCTAATTAACTCTTTCAACGATTTTTGGTTTGATCAAAGTATCTCTTATAGTTTTTGAGATAGGTTGATTTAACTGTAATTTTGGTTAAGTTTATTATATTTGCTGCTACGGAACCCTTTGTGCGCGAGCCCGACTCGCACTTGGCCGGTTTTATACCCTACCGCCGCCGCGACCCGTGTCGAGCGCGGCAACCGTTACACAAAAATAATCCTTATAGCATGATTATTCACGTGCGACGGCGCGATGGCTTATTTCATGTATAAGTTTGGTGTTTCTTTACCGATTTCTATGATTCTTTTTTTATTGAATAGGTAATAATGATAACTTTTTTAAATTAGGGATGAATGAGAGTATTATAAACGTAAGAGTAAACAAATATAATCAGAATGCTCCGAACTGCTAAGCTATCAGGAGTTACACGTGTTATTGTGAGTCAACCATAAAAGATAGACATATGCTGTTGCGGGATATTTTTTAGTCAATTTTATGTAAAATATTTCTGTCATACATAATTTCTATGTAACTTTAACCATTAAGGCTGCACACGCGACGGAAGCTTAAAAAATGGAGTAACTTCTCCCGTTTTCCCAACATTTCCCTTCACTACTCTGCTCCTATTGATCGTAGCGTAATGAAAAGTATACTATAACCTGCCCAGAAGTATGAAGAATAATTGTACCAAGTTTCGTTAAAATCCGTCGAGTAGTTTTTGTTTCTATAAGGAACATACAGACAGACAGACAGACAGACAGACAGACAGACAGACAGACAGACAGACAAATTTTTACTGATTGCATTTTTGGCATCAGTATCGATCACTAATCACCCCCTGATAGTTATTTTGAAAATATATTTCATGTACAGAATTGACCTCTCTACAGATTTATTATAAGTATAGAAAAAAAGTATCTAGGTAAGTTTATCAGTTGTCTAGTACCCATAGTACAAGCTTCGGCTTAGTTTGGGGCTAGATGGCGATAGCGTGGCATGTCTTGGGTTATTTATTTTATAATAAAAAATACTTATAACTATATGACATCCTCTCACACGCCACTGCTACACATAACCTCTTAATTTCTTTTTATATTGAGCCCAACCCTAACCCCCCCACGAGCTCCGGAAACCCTACTCACCGGCAGAAACACGACCCAGAGGTCATTTGGAAATACTGCTTTAATCAGTTAATTTGTCAACAGCCCTTGACGTGATTCGTATGGAGCATAACTACAGCGTCGAGCCACAGAAAGGCGACCCCAACGAGAACGTGTCGCGGCTCAACGTGCGGCAGCTGGTCGACACGCTGGGCTACCTGTGAGTACCGCTAGTTCGTCCGTTGCCACGCCCATGCCGGCCTTGCTTGTTTGTTGCCACAGCCGTGCCTAGCTTGGCTACGTATGCGTACCATCAGACATCAAACCACTGCTAGGGCCTCGTATAATGAGCCGGATTATGTAACGTGCAGCGCAGATGGCACACTTTTTGTGCGAGCGAGTCTGCGGCGCACAAAAAGTGTGCATAACGAACGTGGCTCTGGCAACTGAATGGTGGCGGTATAACCATCACGATTGAAGGCGTAGCTGAATACCACAGGCCGATGACGGGCAGCAGCGTCACCGGAGCGAGGAGCTACGCCCTGCGATCGCCAACCCGCCTGCCCAGCGTGGCGATTATGGGTATACCCTCCAGATGTTTGCCCTAGGTGGCGAGCAACTGGAGAATCCTATGTCCAGCAGTGGACTGCAATGGGTTGATGATGTGATGATGATGTATCCAGGTAAAAGCCGAAGGTGGTTATTACATAACGGTCATCATCATCAGCCTATATCAGTCCACTGCTGGACATAGGCCGCTCCCAATGTTCGCCACGTAACATAACGTTAACACTGTTTTATTCTCAGGTCGCTCAAGAACCTGCAGCGGAAGCAGCTCTGGGTTGTGAAGGTGGAGACGGACAAGAGTGAGGCGTCCATCACCCAGGCGGAGCAGGTCATCACCAAGATGCAGGACCCCAAGCAGATCATCGAGGTGAGTCATCATCATCATCAGATAAAACATAAAAAAATACAAATCCCAATAGGCCATTATGGCTAAAATTTTAATTAGTCCGTCTTTTAGCTTATCCAAAAATAAAAGACACGTATTTTTTATTTGTAAATTAGACTAAAAATTACCATATTTGTTTTGGTGACTACGTGGGAAAAAAATGAACTAAATTACAATCAACTGACTGCTTTTACGTCCGCTCTGTTCAAAGGGCTGTGTTTCTGTCGCAGTCATCTGGTTGAATCTGCTATTTAATTGAATGACTAGCGCGTTCATTGAATGACGACATTTAATTGAATGCCTAAAGGACAACTCGTCAAGTTATTGAATGAAACGTTCAACGTCTTGACTGAACGTCATTTTAGCTCAGTCGTTGAATGGGTAAAAGTTTTTAATTTTTCTTTAAAAGTATCCGGAGGCGGCGTATTAATAGGTAAATCCATGCTGTCACACTATTTTATTACGTATAAGTCAGTTTAAAGTAAATCTAATCAAAAAAATATCAACACTCAGGTGATCATGTCCGACGCCATATTTGTTTTAGTGACTACTAACGCCGCGCGGGAAAAAAATGAACTAAATTACAATCACTTGACTGCTTTTACGTCCGCTCTTTTCAAAGGGCTATGTTTCAATCCGCTACCTAGTTGGACGTTAAGTGCCGCGTGTTTAGTCAACGTTCGGTCTAGTCATTCAATTTAATGTCGTCATTCAATTAAATGTCGTCATTCAATGAACGCGCTAGCCATTCAATTGAATAGGAGATTCAACCGGATGACTGCGACAGATATAAAGTACCATGTATTCGCCACAGATAATACCGCAGACTTCCACGGCAGAGACGTCGGCCAACCAGTCCGAGATGATCCAGATAATGGAAGACGACACGACCATATCGGACAACTTCATATACGAGATCGCGCAGGAGCAGGAGATCACTATGGAGGAAGTTAAGGTGAGATTAATTCTAATTTTAAGAACTTTGCTCTTGTCGGTGTTTTTTTCTTTTATGTAGTTCGACATAATGGCTTCCCTACGCCTGATGGTAAGCGAAAGAGGAGCCCAAGTTGCTGTAACAACGGGCACTTTAAGAGAGGTAGGGCATAGCGAATCTTCGCTCGAATTGAGCCGCCCGTCCGGAGAAGGACCTCCACCCTATAGAATACCGCAGTCAAATGACGTCTGGATCGTGTTTCTGCCGGTGAGTAGGGTTTTCGGAGCTCGTGGGGGGTTAGGGTTGGGCCGGCATGGCGGTGGCAACTGACAGGTAACTGACCAGTTACTTGCCCTTTGTCACAGCGACTTGGGCTTATCTTTCGCTTTCCATCAGGCGTAGGGAAGCCAATATGTCGAGCCACTATAAAATAAAAAATAAACTTATTTTTAATTTTTTTGCCAAATGACAATTGTTATTACGGGAGACCTGTGGAATGTGGAAATCGCTCCACAGAGAAGAGAGGTAGGTCATAGCGAATCTTCGCTCGAAATGAGCCGCCTGTCCGGGGAAGGACCTCCACCCCATAGAATACCGCAGCCAAATGACCTCCGGGTCGTGTTTCTGCCTGTGATTAGGGTCTCCGCAGCTCGTGGGATGAGTACTGTGTCCACAGCCGGAGTTAGGCCGTCATGGCAGTGGCAACTGACCAGTTACTTTTTTTTTATAATGGCTCGACGTAATGGCTTCTCTACGCCTGACGGAAAGTCGAAGAGAAGCCCAAGTCGCTGTGACAACGGGCAAGTAACTGCTTGTGGGGGGTTGGGCCGGCATGGCAGTGGCTACTGCTTGCCAGTTGTCACAGCGACTTGGGCTTCTCTTGGTGTGCTATTATAAAAGGGTATAGATTCACGTCGCTTCTGATCTCCATCCACAAAGACTAGTTCTTGAACACCCCCTAACCAAACCTACTCTATTCCCAGGAGATACCCTCGGAGAACAGGGAGTGGATGGTGAACATAGTACCGGAGGAGGCGAAGCCGCGCTACGCGTACATCAAGCACACCAGCGGCCGCAAGAAGAGGCACTTCACCGCCGACATCAACGAGATCACGCTGCCAATTGGGTTATTGTTAGGTTATACAAGCGGCACTTCACCGCCGACATCAACGGGATCACGCTGCCAGGTAACTGTAAGTGTAGATCAAGTTATTATATGGTTATTGTTAGGTTATACAAGCGGCACTTCACCGCCGACATCAACGGGATCACGCTGCCAGGTAACTGTAAGTGTAGATCAAGTTATTATATGGTTATTGTTAGGTTATACAAGCGGCACTTCACCGCCGACATCAACGGGATCACGCTGCCAGGTAACTGTAAGTGTAGATCAAGTTATTATATGGTTATTGTTAGGTTATACAAGCGGCACTTCATCGCCGACGTCAACGAGATCACGCTGCCAGGTAACTGTAAGTGTAGATCAAGTTATTATATGGTTATTGTTAGGTTATACAAGCGGCACTTCACCGCCGACATCAACGAGATCACGCTGCCAGGTAACTGTAAGTGTAGATCAAGTTATATGGTTATTGTTAGGTTATACAAGAGGCACTTCACCGCCGACATCAACGCGATCACGCTGCCAGGTAACTTTAAGTGTAGATCAAGTTATATGGTTATTGTTAGGTTATACAAGCGGCACTTCACCGCCGACATCAACGAGATCACGCTGCCAGGTAACTGTAAGTGTAGATCAAGTTATTATATGGTTATTGTAAGGTTATACAAGCGGCACTTCACCGCCGACATCAATGGGATCACGCTGCCAGGTAACTGTAAGTGTAGATCAAGTTATTATATGGTTATTGTTAGGTTATACAAGCGGCACTTCATCGCCGACATCAACGGGATCACGCTGCCAGGTAACTGTAAGTATAGATCAAGTTATTATATGGTTATTGTTAGGTTATACAAGCGGCACTTCACCGCCGACATCAACGGGATCACGCTGCCAGGTAACTGTAAGTATAGATCAAGTTATTATATGGTTATTGTTAGGTTATACAAGAGGCACTTCACCGCCGACATCAACGGGATCACGCTGCCAGGTTACTGTAAGTGTAGATCAAGTTATTATATGGTTATTGTTAGGTTATACAAGCGGCACTTCACCGCCGACATCAACGAGATCACGCTGCCAGGTAACTGTAAGTGTAGATCAAGTTATTATATGGTTATTGGGTTATTGTTAGGTTATACAAGCGGCACTTCACCGCCGACATCAACGGGATCACGCTGCCAGGTAACTGTAAGTGTAGATCAAGTTATTATATGGTTATTGTTAGGTTATACAAGCGGCACTTCACCGCCGACATCAACGGGATCACGCTGCCAGGTAACTGTAAGTGTAGATCAAGTTATTATATGGTTATTGTTAGGTTATACAAGCGGCACTTCATCGCCGACGTCAACGAGATCACGCTGCCAGGTAACTGTAAGTGTAGATCAAGTTATTATATGGTTATTGTTAGGTTATACAAGCGGCACTTCACCGCCGACATCAACGAGATCACGCTGCCAGGTAACTGTAAGTGTAGATCAAGTTATTATATGGTTATTGGGTTATTGTTAGGTTATACAAGCGGCACTTCACCGCCGACATCAACGAGATCACGCTGCCAGGTAACTGTAAGTGTAGATCAAGTTATATGGTTATTGTTAGGTTATACAAGAGGCACTTCACCGCCGACATCAACGCGATCACGCTGCCAGGTAACTGTAAGTGTAGATCAAGTTATTATATGGTTATTGTAAGGTTATACAAGCGGCACTTCACCGCCGACATCAATGGGATCACGCTGCCAGGTAACTGTAAGTGTAGATCAAGTTATTATATGGTTATTGTTAGGTTATACAAGCGGCACTTCATCGCCGACATCAACGGGATCACGCTGCCAGGTAACTGTAAGTATAGATCAAGTTATTATATGGTTATTGTTAGGTTATACAAGCGGCACTTCACCGCCGACATCAACGGGATCACGCTGCCAGGTAACTGTAAGTATAGATCAAGTTATTATATGGTTATTGTTAGGTTATACAAGCGGCACTTCACCGCCGACATCAACGAGATCACGCTACCAGGTAACTGTAAGTGTAGATCAAGTTATTATATGATTATTGGGTTATTATCTGGTTATTATGAGCGAAATGTGTGTGTATAGTGTACTAGATAACGCTGCCAGGTAACTGTAAGTGTAGACTAAGTTATTATATGATTATTGGGTTTTTATCTGGTTATTATGAGCGAAATTTGTGTGTATAGTGTACTAGATAACGCTGCCAGGTAACGTGTAAATGAAGTTATTATATGGTTATTGGGTTATTGTTCGGTTATACAAGCGGCACCTCACCACCGGACTGATGTGGGCTGATGATGATTGAATATTGAGTTATGAGGATTTCAGCATAGGAAAGGATACGACTTAATAATGATATAGAGAGGTTCGGTTATTACATGGTTATTAAGTTATTTTGTTAGGACTTCGCTGTCACGCATAAAATTGTAAGAGTAGATGTGGTTATTATATGGTTTTGGAAAAAAATGTTTTGTTTTTATACTGGCTCGACATAATGGGTTCCCTACGCCTGGTGGAAAGCGAAAGTGAACCCCAAGTCGCTGTGACAACGGGCAAGTAACTTGTCTGTTGCCACCGCCATGCCAGCCCAACCTTAACCCCCCACGAGCTCCGGAAACCCTACTCACCGGCAGAAACACGACCCGGATGTCACTTGGCTGCGGTATTCTATAGGGTGGAGCTCCTTCCCGGACGGGCAGCTAAATTTGAGCGAAGATTCGCTGTGTATGGCATAGGCTCTCTTAAATTACACCATCATAACCGCCATTCTCTTTCCAGGCAACTTCGAGAACTACTACATACTCCCAGATGTGGACCCATCGGTGGGCGTGGAGATCACCACCAGCTACGAGCCGGAGAACTACATAGTCGAGGAGTATGAGCACCTGGTTCTGGAGGAGAGACCCCGGAAGAGGTCTAAGGACACCCCGGAGTCGGGCAAGAAAAGAAAGAAGAGATTCTCCGCGGTGAGAGATCAGGTAAAACAGATACAGATGAGGGCAGGCCCGGCTGATGAGGAGGATTGGGTAATAGAAAACAATATTGCTTACGAGCAAGAGGGCGAAGAGTTTGACGACCCTAAGAAAGCCGCCAGGGTTAGACGGAAAAATAAAAAGTATTTAGGATACGATTTTGTTACTTAAACGTTAGGTGATGTTACCTTTTGATGGTGTACGGATAAAGCCTTCTGCCCACTACACCGTATCATACCATGGCCGTGCTATGAACGTGTCAGACAGAAAAAGTATTCTTTGTATTGAATACTATGAGACGATGCCCATTAGACCGTTCCGTCACCGACCAACACCGTCGCGTGCCATGCACGGACAGTTAAGAATTGTCTTACAAACGGGTAGAGAACGCCGTCGATCCGTTCAGTGGGCAAGGTAGACCGTGCCGTATTATTTTCGTGTCTGACACGTTCATAGCACGGTCATGGTATGATACGGTGTAGTGGGCAGAAACCTTAAGGTGGTTTTGTGTTGATTTGTGTCGGTGCAGTGGCTTGGGGTGTGCTGTTTTGAGCTTTTTTTTTTCATCATCATCATCGCGGTCCAATGCTGGACTTGGGTCTTCTCCAGTTGTTCGCTATTTTAGGCAGACACTTTTTTTTTTTAATATAGGATGATTTCTGAATCAGTATCCAAATTTGACTATCGCAAAATTCACTATCATCATTAGTCTTTTGGGCCGGATAGTAATTAAAAAATCTTCCTGTATAAGAAATTGATGTCTATTTGTCATGGGACATGTGACATTTTATTCAAAGCTCATTTTGACATTATGTCAAAATGGTTCATACTTTCGACAAATTTGTCTATATGGAGTTTTAATATCGCTAACTACATAGTATTTATAATACAGGGAAGCTTCTCATTTTGACAATAATTATGTCAAGTGTCATTTCATAGTTCCATAATGACATGTTTCGAATTAGCACACCCTAAGTGACTATATGGTCTTGAAGAAATGACCATTCTTGTATCTTATACAAATAAGTCAATACGTTTTAAAATACAATACTTTTGCTATTAAAATATCCAGGGAACAGTCTAACAGTCCAGTATGACCGTGGCAACCAGACGGCAACTTACTTGCCTGTTGCCATGCCTCCATTTGCTTACCATCAGGCAAAAGAGATCCCTTAGTTCTTACTATTCTAAAATAATAGGCTATTCATAAGAGTCCCTTAGGATTTCCCCAAAAGAAAGCTTAATCCTTTGACCGCCGAATCAGACACTATAGAAATTTTATCGTTATCATCAGTGGCGTTCAAAGGGTTAATTGAAAAAAAAGAATAAAATAATTGCACCAGACAATTCATACCCACCAACCTAGTCTCATAATAAAAATTTCCCCTGAACTAAGTACCAGATGATGACTGCGTGCTCCCAGTACACCCAGACCCTAGACAATTTATTTATTAAGATAACTAACACCTGTAACGAGCAATTTACATTTTCTAATTTGACCCGATCGAGAATCGAACCCATAACCTAACCATTGAGCCACCGAAGCTATCTTATTAACAAGTAGATTTTAATATAACGTCGTTATTTACTAGACGGACAGTGGAGAGGGGAAAAAATCGAAGCGGAGGCAGCAAAGAGAAACATATGAAGATTACCAGCTGCCCAACCTCAGTCCGACGTGACAACGGACCGGTCTATTCGGTCTACTGGCCTGGTCTTTTCGGTCTACTAGTCTACTGGCCAAATTTACTAGTTCACTGGCCAAATCCACTAGTTTGTTGGCCAAATCGACTAGTTCAGTGACCAAATCTACTAGTTTATTGGCCAAATCTGGTTCTTTGGGATCTCATCGATGGACTGGGTCTTTTGCAAAAGACAAATGGCTGTATGTACATATAAAGCGAATAAAGCGTTGTTTCGTCGAAAAAAGGCACCTGATTTGTCAGTTTATAACGAAAATATGTTTATTTGCGGTATGTTCGCAATTTGGTAGGCAACTTTTCTCTAACTACCGACTCGCGTTCTATAATAAACATTTCATTGGGTTACATTATTGGTGTTTTAGTAAGGATCCCTAACATTTTCTAGCAATTAATATAGTCTATGTTACTCAGGCAACATCACATACATTGCTCTAATCCCAAAGTAAGTAGCTTAAGCACTTCTGTTATGGGTATCAGAACAACGAAGGTACCACAAATAAATACTTAAATACAAATTTAAACACCCAGACACGGAACAAACGCAAGTGTTCTTCACACGAATGTTTGTCCCGGGTGGGAATCGAACCCACGACCCTTGGTTCAGAAGGCAGGGGTCACTACCAATTGAGCCACCGAGCCAGTCAATCAGGGTGAATGTATAGGTAAAAAGTTACTTCGAAATTCACTAAATTGGATGTTTCATGGTTTTAAGTATTAGTTATTGTTAGGACAAGGTTTGTGTAATATAAAAAAATACAAAAATAATAAAAAAACATAAAATACATTTGATTTTCCAATAACCTGTTAAGAATCAGAAAAAAAAAAGTTAATCTGAAAGAAATCTTTTAAAGTCTCTTTATTAATTCTTTCATTATTACAATTTTCAAGTTTCTATTCAATTCTCATTTTACTAAAATCTACTTTTATTTGTTATATTACATAAATCCTTTTTTTTTCGACGAGACAGCGCTTTAAATATAATGCAAAGTATAATTATATAAATTATGCCTTGTATACGCTGTTAAAATGGAATATAAAATCAATTGTTGCAATGAATTATCTCCGAATTCAAAAGGTATTGTTATCATTCACAAATCATGTCTTTTCATGTTAAAGGTTCCTCAAAAATTCGAATGAAAGAAAGATAGCTTTTCAGCTATATACTCGTATTGTAAGATTTTCACTAAAAAGGAAAAAAAATAAAAGCTTTCAAATTTGTAAAAAGTATGAGTTCGAAATTAGGTTTTTTCACTATTGATATTTTATCATCATATTATATTAGTCGGAAAAGTTGACGTCACAGCGAACGGGGTAGAACATATAGGATACACTTTTTTTTTTCAAATTTATTTCTTATTTTCCCGGTAGCCACCGTGGCCATTGGGAATTTTAATTCCCATTTGTTACCGTCAGCTGGTATTAGATAAAAAAAACATGTAGAGGCTCTTTGAGACAATTTAATATGTGTATTTGAGACAGGATACACAAACCAGGAATTAGTTCTAAACGTCCCAACACTCAATACCTGTCAAGTACAGTACTATTGCGTTATGATGGGAACTAAATATTAGGGCAATTGATAAAGATAGATATTCTTTATTGCACAAAATACAAACATTTATAGACAAGGTATTACAGACAACTAGTGGTACAATTTAGGCGGTCTTATCGCTAGTAAACGATCTCTTCCAGACAACCTTCAGGTAGAGGAAGTGTTCTATTCTGAAGAGAGGGGCAAAGTCATGCAAACGTGGGCTTCTCTTTCGCTTTCCATCAGGCGTAGGGAAGCCATTATGTCGAGCCACTATAAAAAAAAACTGTTTAATTATATAAAGGCTGTAGTGGACAGGATAACTGATTATTGTTATTGAATACTAGCTGCGCCCCGCGGTGTTACCCGCGGTTCCTCGTTGCATTTATTCAATTTTTTCCGCCGTAAGAACCATCCTTGGACTTCGACGAACATTTTTAAAAAATAATTGGCCAAATTGGTCCAGGCGTTGTTGAGTTATGCACTTACCAACACATTTTGCGATTCATTTTTATATTATGATTCCAGTTACATGATTAATTTTATCTAATGTAAAAGTTGCCATATAATATCAGCTATTAGTCGAGAAAGTCTCGTCAAAATAGTTCTAGCCCTTTTGACGAAAGTAACCACTAACCCTCAACTTTTAAATCGACGGTATAATATGATGTTAAAATATCACCATAATATTCAATACTTGAAGATCCTATTCCGACTCAAGAGACGTATTTAGCCAATTTTAGGTATTATAATAACTTCTAGTCTCCTATCCTTACCAGGAAATGGGAATACATAATTTTGTAGCTAAAGAGCTTTTCCTATTATTCCTATAGGTGGCGTTAACACCATGAGAAGTTTAATCATTAACTATTGTTTATTTACCAACTTGTTGTAATATTAATAAGTGGCGTAAGCCGTGGCGTTGTGCTAATCGCATACCTATGCTTATATTTTGTAAGAAATAATAATTTAATAACGTTTTCTCGTCAAAAGGTAACATTGCTATTTAAGAAGGAAATGTTTAAAAGTATATTGTATATTTTTCGTTTTTTTTTTCTCTCCTCTGAAATGTCGGTACGCGGTTTTGTTCGAGTGGATATATAAATAATTGAATATATTATGTAGTTTGTTTTTTTATTCATAGTTTTGTATGTGTGAAAGCGATGGGGTAAATATTTGAACATTATTTGTATGCAATAAGTTAAAGACGTAAGAATCACTGAAGCACTGTATTAAATTGTCCCTAACCATTTGGTTCATTTTGTATAGAAAATGACAGAAATGTTTAAGGTATATTGGCTGCCGAGGTAACTTTTAATAGGTATAAATAAGTTTTTAAAAGCCAACAGTAAAAGTCGCGACTGGTGGCCATTACGACTAGTTTCCATAGTGACTTTGCCTCATGCCTATTTGCAAAATTACTAGTTCCTATAAAGACTAGTTGCCACATTGACTACTTTTAAAGTGAATTGTTGCTGCATCGACTAGTTGATATGGCCATTTGTTGCCACAACTACTAGTTGTTATATAGCCGCTTGTTGCCACAGCAACTAGTACCTAATGTCTCTAGTTACTATAAGGACTAGTAGCCACACTACTTTCGATAGCGAATTTCTTGCTGTAACGACTAGTTGATATGGCCACATGTTGCCACAACTACTAGTTGTATAGCCACTTGTTGCCACAGAACTAGTTTCTAAAGTGTGTCTAGTTACTATAAGGACTAGTTGTCACATTGAGATACTGCAGCGATTAGTTGATATGGCCACCTGTTGCCACTGAAACTACTTTCTAAAGTTTGTTATTGCCACAGTATAAAGACTTGTTGCCACACTAACTAGTTTCATATTGTCCATGCGATTTGGCTCGTAATTTCGTTTTCCATCAGATGTATTTGTACCACTGTGCTACGTACAACTGTACTAACTGTATTGTGTTCCAGTATTTACTCTTAATAATTAGTAAATATATGCAAAGAGAATTTAATTACATGTTCAATAATTATGTTCATTAAACTTGAGGATCAGACATCCCAACTTATGTTTTTAAAGGAATTTCTTTCTTCTTCTTTATCAACCTATACTGTCCCACTGCTGGGCAAACGCCTGGCCGTGCAATCAAAGGATTGGCCTTTGATTGATGACCAGATCGTCGCACCATCTTTAATAACCAAAATCATCGAAGTCAAAATAACAGACGCGCTTTCTAAAAGTTGATCTCAATTCTATATTGTGTGGGTTGTAGTACTTTACGTGTTGTTAACAACCTGACATGTGTCATTTTAACTGTCATGGGCTGTCAATTTTTATGTACACACAGACACACATTCAATTACATTTTTTTAAATATCTCAACGCTTAAAGTTATATCATTCTTGTTATAACGCGAAATTATTGCAATTGTGTGAATGTTTTTTTTTTAAATTATTTGTTCCATTTCTCAAAGGGTATTAATTAAGGGAAGGGATTTATAAAGATAAGGGTAGACATTTTTGTTTTTTTTTTTAAGTTATGGCAGAAAGCCTGTAAAAGTAAATTAAAACGAGGTTCGAGAGCGGGGTCTTTACTACTCTACATAACAAATAAAAAATAATCTTTTGTTTGTTTATGCATTGAAAGGCACTTAAAAATCCGTCAGGTTGCTAATAAAATACGGCGTTGAAGGGGACATTGTTATAAAAAATTCCCATTTGCCACCTTTACCGGGGCTACTGGGAAACCAAAAAAACATTTAAACGTAACATTAAAGCTGATAAATTAATGTAAAGATACATGATAGTATTCATATGTGCTATTAAATATACAAGCACAAAAATCAACAGTTTTCTCATAATTTCTCTTTGTATCTAATTTACTAATACCGTATGGATGTTGTACAGTCGTACATGGAGAATACTTATAGATTTATGATTTAGTCTAATATAATGATGTATTCATTATAACCATGCACTTTAATTAAGTTTGAAATATTTTCGGTGTTGACTATACCCGTATAATAATTGTAATAAATCGGAATGCCTTAGCAATAAGTTTGTTTCAATTTAACATAAATTGCTATTGGTTTGAAGACGTGGAATCAATGTTATAATAAAAACGCCTTTTATTCTATTTGGATTGTTTTATTTAATCAATAACAAACAATAAATATTTTATTAAAGCACATCGACAAAAGACAAAGTAGGCAAACAAAAATAGGTACCTACGTAGAAAATAGTACTAAAACCAGACAGGATTTATGCTATTATCATAGCTACGATATTGCTTACCATGAGGCGAATCGCAGTCAAGCAGGCCCTTTTCTTTTAAAAAAAAAGCTTACCCTTAGAATAATATTCTAAGAGCTTACCCATCTCGCAATAGGGAATATGCATGACGTTTTTTATGCATTTATTGAGATCTTTTATCTTCCAGATACATAAATATCGAAGAATTTTTAAACTATCCTTTCTATTAAGCGAGTTATAAAGCGTTAAAGTTAGCTTAGACAGAGAGTACCGTGCGCGCCATACAAACTCCATAGAGAAATCTGTTTCGCGCGAGAGAGACGGATATATATTTTACTTTCAACGACTGTATCTCGCCCATTTTTCAACCAATTTTGATTTTGTTTTCACTGTTCGTAATAGATTTTTATCTATTTTACGATAAATTAGTAAATACATGAAACTATTTTTCATGCATATTCCCTATTACATATTGTATTTTATAATAATAATACATAATATTATGTTAAGTAATAACCAGACTCGCTAAATCTAGGATCATGGTCAAAGCGGACCCTGGGCCTAGAGGCACAAACCGGGACAACGCTAAGAGGATGATGATTCCCTATTATTGTGTTTTAGCCATGGAAGTATTATGTACTACGTACAAGTTTCATATCGCCGTACATATACATCATACGTGGTACCTACTTATTATTTCCATTGGTTAAGGATGTCCAGGATGCATATAAAATGGCACGCACCATTGTGGTTAATTTTGACATGTTTCTTTCACAGTAACGCTCTCTCAATGTCACCCCCTAGCCAAAAAATCAGAATACTGCTCTTTCCTACACACAATCCTTGGAAATGTACCTACCTATTACCTATAAATCACTTTAAAAGACGAGATGAGTAATTGTGCTTTTAGCCGGCAGATGGACAATAATAAAAATGCCTATTATGAATAACATTCCCCTTACTCCCTGTAAATTACAGGCATTGTCTTGTTTCATAAAAAATATGAACAACATCCTTTTAATTACTCCGTGGGCAGAACCTATCTACAAATGACCTTAGGCCGATTCCAAAAGAAACTATAAGATCTCATAGAGTAAAATTTGTGTCAAAAATATAAATGTCATAATATTAATAAATCTATCAAACTAACGGCATTTGCCGCCTTCTTATGAAAATTCTTCGTAATATAAAACAAAATATCAAAATTAATATTACGTTTAGCAAATAAAACCCAGTTCTTATTTTTAGTTAGTGAAACGTATTTATATTGTATGGACAGAACGATTGCTAGCGAAAATGAATGTCCTCCCGTCGGATATAAAATCGTAAGAAAACCGAGCGACTTCGATAAACACAAGTCGTGGTTCAAATTAGATATTGATGGGGACTATATTACAAAAAATGTAAGTAATATCATCAATTTCCTATCGCAGTCCACATCTGGACATAGGCCTCTGAAATTGTTAGCCACTTCTCGATCCTGGGATTCCCGCATCCAGCACTTGGCAGCCATCTTTTTTTAACCCTACCGGAAACACGACCCGGAGGTCATTTGTCTGCGGTATTCTATAGGGTGGAGGTCCTTTCCCGGACGGGCGGCTCAATTCGAGCATAGATTCGTATTCTTTTTTGCAGAAATAGGCTCTATTAACGATACCTAATGCCCAGAAAAAATTTGGATAGTGATTAAAAAGTCACCTTGTATAAAAAATTACCCTAACCATTGTCACAGCCCATTGTCGCGCCTTCAAAGAAACCGTCAAAGACGAATAGTCGGTCGCTGAAGCCCCGCCCGCCGGCGCAGGCGCCGCCTCCTCGCGTGTCGCGCCTCAGCGGCCTGCTGGCGCCCCTCGCCGCCCTGGGCCTCTACTACTGGTGGCCCCCGCTGAGGTGTCTACTGATAAACTGCTTCATGTTCGGCACTGTGTTTATTAAAGAGTACTTGTCGAAGTGATAGTTGATTTTCATTTCAACAAAGTGGGATGTAAGGGAGCGGCCTATCATCTTTTCGCTCCAAGCCAACCTCACCTGCCCGTGGTGCATCCTGCCGAACAACAACGAGGCGCTGGCAACCGACTGTTGGCGGTATAACCATTATAATTGAAGGCGTAGCTAAATACCACAGGCCGATGACGGGCAGCAGCGTCATCGGAGCGAGATGCTGCGTCCTGCGATCGCCAACCCGCCTGCCCAGCGTGGCGATTATGGGCACATCCTCCAGATGTTTGCCCTGAGTGGCGAGCAACTGGAGAGGCCTATGTCCAGCAGTGGACTGCAATAGGCTGGTGATGATGATGATGAAAGTGGTACATCTACTTTGCCCCACCAATGCGCCCCAACCAGTGGGGCAAAGTAGAGCGCTTAAAAATTGAGTGTGTAATTCGCCCCACTGCTACGACTTAGTGGGGCGCCGTACACAGATTTTTATTCATGTGTATTCTGCCCCACTAGGGCCATCGCCTTAGGTGCAGCGCAGACGGCACACTTTTTGTGCGAGCCTGCGTCTGAGACATTTAAAAAGAGCGTCTAGGTCTGCCGACAATGATCGAAGATGTGCGTCGTGTGCGTTGAGTCTGTGAAATATCCGCGACAGATTTTTGCGCGTCGTGTGCGTTACTGCATATAATTGCAAAAAAGTGCGTCACGGATAGTCTGTCGTCTGCGCTTAGAGTATAGATGAGTTTTCACTTAATACAAACACACAGACACACACGTTTACACAAGTGCTTAAGCTACTTACTTCGGGGTCGGAGTAATGTATGCGATGTTATCTGATATTTATAGGGTGAAAGGGTCAACGAAATGGATCTAGGAAAGAATTAATTCCGTGACGATACGATCGCAGGGTCAACTCATTGGTGTGTAATAAAAAACCGTTATTATAGCAAATAAGTGTATTCCAGACTTTACCTTCGCTTACAAAATAAATGCTCGAATGAGACCAACCCGATTCCGATGTTCACAGTACATAACCACAGAAGTATATCAAGATAGCACGTGTTATCTATCTAGCTACATAATACCAATCCTGTATTTTACCACATGTCTGCAATAAACCATTTGAATTTGAATTAATAATAGCATTTTTTTATGAACAAAAAATGAATTTTCCTATTCGGTTCTCCATTCTCGGAGATGTCTCAAATGATAACAAAAACACAGCAAAATATCAACATAAAAATTCAGTTGAATTGAAAACCTCCTCCATTTTTGAAGTCGGTAAAAAATAAATCTTTGAAACGTATGTAGGTACGTCCATAACGTTCGAACAATTGCACCAAATTGTATGATTTGATGATGATTATTGGTTTTATGTTATTATTTATTATTAGTTTAAGCCGTGCTATCTTGATACATTTCCATTTTCTTAACATAACCACTTACTATTTTGAGATTTACCACTAACGTAGAAATACAACAGTAAAATAAAACATTATTTTTCTTAACAAAATATTATAATAGGCGTTGGAAACCCTACATAGCGACATATAACTCATCGCTTTAACATATAGATAAGTAGAATAGTAAGAAAAAACTATAGTCATATAATATGTCTGCTATGTGTATTAGGTATTTATTTATAAAAAAGTATGTAAGTAAGTTTATCAGTTGTCTAGTACCAATAGTACAAGCTTTGGCTTAATTTGGGGCTAGATGGCGATGTGTGGCCCAGCGTGGCATGTCTTGGGTTATTTATTTATAATAGGTTTTGGTACGAGTATATAAATTTGGTGTTATTTTGTGCTCTAAAGTTCAGTGAAGTGATTAATTTAAAGAATTCATGAAATAAATTGTCTTTGAGCTTACATTACTCACGAATGCGACATGGCAGGAATGGACCTCGTAAAGAGATCAGTTGCCATTAATAAATAAAAAGAAGTTACACCTACATTTATTTGAAACATCCATAATAATATATTGATAAGAAAAATAATACATCTTTCTATAAAACAAAGTTAGTATACATACATACTATCATTTAAGCATAAAATATATAACATTACACCTATGCACAACTTTTCAAATGTCCAAATTCACTCTTAATATTTATTTTGTTGACACAATCCGTAGATCAATATAATAAGAATGTAATTCTAATAGATCTACTTACTATTATGATCTTTACCTAATCAATGTTCTTACAATACATAAAGCGCTTTCACATAAAGGTGTTTATGTCGCGCTTCCTTATGTAAAATGTCACTTTGACGTTGATTTTTGACATTTCTGTTTGACAAGTAACACCTTTATGTCAATGTCACCCATGTGTCAAAACATCCTTATATGTACGGTCAGCATCAAAATTCGCAAGCAGTTTAGTACAATATCAAAGTAAAGTGAAGTTCATTAGAAATAACTTGGAAACATGCAAATCTGTTATGTTGACGTAAAAGTAGAAAGCAGATTTATTACAATTACTAGCTGTGCCCGCGGCTTCGCCCGCGTTGCCCCCCATTTTAGGGAAGTGGGGGGTTAAAAAAGGGCAAAAAGTAGCCTATGTTACTCTCCATCCCTTCAACTATCTTCACTGAATGAAACAGACACACTTTCCCATTTATAATATTAGTATGGATTCACCCAATGTTTATTTCCAAACAGTGGCGTAGCTAGCTTATACATGCCTTCGTTTCTATCGTTCTCTGCACTAAGCCAAGCTTGTAACGCAGTTGCCAATTTCAATTTTACAAACTAGCTGTGTTTATATATTAAAGGGAGTTAAGGGTGGGCGGTTCAAGCCAGTAAAAATAATCTATACATATAAAAGAACATGTCCTGACTGAATGAACAACGCAGAGCCGAAACCGCTGAAGCGAATGCAACGAAATTTTGCATATAGGTTGCATTTATGATGTAGGCGCCCGCTAAGAAGGGATTTTTCGAAAAACCCGCTAAAGGGGTAAAATAGAATTTAAACGCGGGCGAAGCCGCAGGGGCACAGCTAATATTACATATACTAGTTTTGGTGTCAGAAAGTGTGAATAATTTTACTTTTTGCTATCGACACAAGAAGAAGATATAGTTGAACAGCCCCATAGTTTTAAAGTGTTCAGACACTTTTGTTGCTGACCCTACACAAGTTGACACTATTCGAACGCTTATAGTAACTTGTAAGATACAAAACTACAACCCTGGGTTAATTATTTTATTAAGTATACATTCCGTACGCATTCTAATGTTACAGATTTAGTTGAAAATATCTGTTTTTATTTCTCCCTGTGGATTGAGTCTTATCAAGAATAAGGTCCAAATATTAGGTCGATATGCACAATAGGACAAACCTACCGCGCCTGGAAGGCCCACTAAACTCATCTACAGCTTTTAATTTTTTTTATACATAAAAAAGGCGTTCAGGATGACCTCACTCCACCTGATGGTAAGCGGTCGTGAGGTCCAAACGTTAGGTCGACAGGCACAATAGGGCATACCCACCGCGCCTTTCACGCCCCGCCTAATTTCCTTGATCAGAAATAATTTTCACGATAAAATACAGAACCGCATTAATCTGGCACGGAAGTGGGACCAGCCAAGTCGATTACTTTGTTTAACTAAACTTCATATTCTCAACTAAGTCTGTAAAAATTAACAGTATTTTTTTTCTACGGAAAATGCGTTACCGATAGCCAAGCTCGAAGCTTACATTAATTATAATTTATTTTAAGTTCATAGAGTGTGCGTTTTGTTAGTACATAATAAGATTTTTACAACATTCTCCAGTATGGACTTAAGACAAAAGACTTATAATAACAGGGCAGTGATATTTTAAATTTCGCTTCGGTTAAATACAAATTTATTACTGCAAAAGCAAAAAAAAACAGGTTTTTTTTCGTTAAAGCATAGAAAAAAGTGTTGCTTAGTTATAGATGGTTTTCATCTGAATAAGACGACCTTATTGATGGTATCGATACTTTAAGATAGTTCAGTACATATAAATACTATCGTATAAAAGCAATACTATCGGTAATACTGTTAGTCACGGGGAGTAAACTATCGATATTATCGATTGGTTTAGATTTTCGATAGTAGGTATCGATAGTATGGATAGTTTTGGACTATCGACACTATCCATTGTTTTAGACTATCGATATTATCGATTGATGTACATTTTCGATAGTAGGTATCGATAGTATGGATAGTTTCGGACTATCGACAATATCCATTGTTTTAGACTATCGACAGATTTTTATTTCCAAGTTATCGATGGTATCCATAGATACGTGACCTACAATAATGTCGATGGTATTGCTTGGTTGTGAATTATCGATACTCTCGATGACGTCAACTATTAATAGACTATACATAACGTATCAATATCGATAGTAGTCGATCGTTCACTAATAGAAAATGTGTCCCTATTTCTACAAACTGCTATGTAAGGTATAAAAAACTTCACTTAAAACTCAAAAGATGCCAAAATAAATGTTAACTTAAATATAATATTAGGTTTAATTTTCTAATGAAAATCCATAATAAAGTAAAAATAGAATCAATTTAAATATGCCTATAAGGAAATTTTACTTGTATAACATTTATTTACTATCAGGCTCACAAAATCAGTATTATTATCATACATTTTTCCATTGCTATAAATCTTTGTGACCTATATGTATGTTGGGAGGGTAAATATGTATATATATATATATACTGCTACTGATAAATCGATAGAATCCTTTTAAAATTTAATAGTAACCAACCTGTATCCTGGGATGTAAGGGAGCGACCTATAACTTTTTCGCTCCAAGCCATCCTCACCTGCCCGTGGTGCATCCTGCCGAATAACAAACGAGGCGCTGGCAACCGACTGGTGGCGGTATAACCATCACGATTGAAGGCGTAGCTAAATACCACAGGCCGATGACGGGCAGCAGCGTCACCGGAGCGAGGAGCTAAATATTATGATTATGTCCAAGTGGCGATTATGGGTAAAGCCTCCAGATGTTTGCCCAAATTGGCTAGCAACTGGAGAGGCCTATGTCCAGCAGTGGACTGCGATAGGCTTGATTTTTTTATGGAAATACAAATCACATCAGTTATTTATTCCCCCTTTTGAAGGATTCCCTCGGTTTACCATTTACAACGTAACCTTACTTTATTTTCTCGTAGCATTCATAATTTGTATTATGTCTTCATCTAAATGGTTTATTTAATCCCTTGACCGCCGAGAAATGAGATAGCAGAATATCTTTGTTAGCGTCAACGGCGTTCAAAGGGTTAAATTTTACGTCAATAGGGCTGTTTGAGAGTATTCTTAGCTTAGATTTTAATTCATTTCCATGGTTCATCCATTTTAGAACGTTTCTTACATCTAGTACATTTTTTTATGACAGAGGGAGGAAACGGGGCGACTAAGGCTTAAATCACCCCTTATAAAAAAAATATAATTGTCATTGGGGTAAGCCTATTCTCAGCAGTGGACCTTTGCAAGCTGATGATGGATCATGAATTCTCGAGCATTTCATAAAATGGGCTATTCCACCATAATATTATGTAAGAATATCATCATATTCAATGAAAAAAAATTGGATTCATGTATATTCAACTTTATACATTTTACATCCGAAATGGTGATTCTTAGGGAAAAAAGTGTAACAAAAGACATTTTTTTTTATAGAAAATCGAACGATGAATATAACTTGCTATTTAGCTGAAAAATGCAAAAAAAAAATACACAAATTTTGCTATGACTAACTTTTTTGCACACATCGGATCGATGAACTTTTCACAAATTATTTGTGATAGTATAATAATCCCACCAATTACCCCTTTTTTGAAGCTAATTCGACTGGGCCATTAACTCTGCAGTAAAAAAAGTTCCAAAATGGATAAACCACCTACCCTTCCTCTCCCCATTGGACCACCGCGGTCACCCATCGTCCGATCTTACTCGAAGACGAGCGACGCACTGGCGTACGACACGGAGGAGTCCTGAGGGTTCATACACTGGGACGATTGGGCGTATTTGAGGAACCGCATCGCCATGCGAGGCGCGTTGTTTTGGGACTGAAGTTTAGATATGGCCTGGAAGGGAGTAGAAAAAAAATATGTATAATTGTAAATAACGTTAGATTATGTACCGGGATGTAAGCGAGCGGCCTATCATCTTTTCGCTCCAAGCCAACCTCACCTGCCCGTGGTGCATCCTGCCGAATAACAAACGAGGCGCTGGCAACCGACTGGTGGCGGTATAACCATCACGATTGAAGGCGTAGCTAAATACCACAGGCCGAAGACGGGCAGCAGCGTCACCGGAGCGAGACGCTACGTCCTGCGATCGCCAACCCCAGCATGGCGATTATGGGCATATCCTCCAGATGTTTGCCCTGAGTGGCGAGCAACTGGAGAGGCCTATGTCCAGCAGTGGACTGCGATAGGATGATGATGAAGATGATGAAAACTTACCTGTAATAGCACACCAATGGGGTGTCTCCCGCAGATGGTGTTGCCATACTTGTTGAGGTACTCGGTGAACGCGCGGGGATCCATCTTCTCAATGATGTCCATGCCCTAAAAATTATTGGAAAAAAATTATTGAAAATGTTCTGCCGCTTGCCGATAGATGGCGTTGTCCGCTAATCTCTCTTTTCAATTAAAATTTCCTTTGTTAGTTCTACTATACACCAACAGAGCGCGTTGGTTGTTAAGAGTACGCCGTTAGCGCCAGTTTTGCTATTAGTTCTATCAGATTATATCAGATGGCGTTGTTTGCGGCGTTGGGAACCTGCAGTTGGTTGCTAAAGCTCGCCGTCTAATCTAGCATTTTGTACTTAGTTACACTTTACACTAACAGATGGCGCCGTTTGCTAGTTACTTACGTCAAAAGGTACTTGCTTTTCTGTCCACTTAAAGGCAAAGCTAGTATTTCACAATTAGTCTTGTGCTATATGCTTCTCCAGCCGCTTTCAGCTAGTGTTTCGCTGCTAATTCTACTGCACACCAATAGATGGCGCTGTACGCTAGTTTCTACGGTCGTATGTTAGCTACCTGCTTGTCCAGCCACTCGATGCTCTGGTAAATACACCCGCGGGACGCGTCCTTCCACGTGTACCTGAACCGGGAGCCCCAGTGGCAGAAGTCGGACGATATCACCACTAGGTTGGTGGGGTCGGCCAGGTAAGGGGCTAGGATTGCGCCGTATCTGAAAATATGGTTAAGGGCTCGTTTAAGGGATGTAAGAGAGCGACAGCCAATTTATTTCTTGCCATTTGCCAATAATGTCTTTAACACTTTTTTTTATAGTAGCTCGACATAATGGCTTCCCTACGCCTGATGGAAAGTAAAATAAAATAATTTATTTCTGCAAGTAGATTTACAAGTAAATTCTTTTGCACGTCAAACATTTTTTTTCCCTACTAGCACTTCGACGTGATAAGGATGAGGCCTGATGAGAAGAAGTGCCGCAAGAAACTCATCAATTTTGGCTTTTTTCAAAAATATACATAATCATCATACTGTTGATGTCATACATTAATACAATATTTGTTAAGTGCAAAGCGAAAGAGAAGCCAAAGTCACTGTGAAAACGAGCAAGTAGCTGGTCAGTTACCTGTCAGTAGCCACCGGCCCAACCCCAACGTGCTCCAGAAACCCTACTCTCCGGCAGAAACACGACCCAGAGGTCCTCCGTCCTTCCCCGAACGGGCGGCTCAATTCGAGCGAAGATTCGCTATGCCCTACCTCTCTTAAAAATTACTTCCATTATCCACCAACAGAGGGCGTTGTTTAATAATTTTGAAGACACTATACTAACTTGGCTTCTTTTTCAGGAGTCAGGGATCCCACCAGGATAGGTATAATCGTAAACCCGGATTTGTACCTGAAAAAATATATATATTTACAAAAGTACTGATATAATGTTGTATACTTTAATACAATACTACCACCCAGACACAGAACAAACACATTTTTTTTAATAAGAAGAGTATTCAGAATGGCCTCACTCCACCTGATGGTAAGCGGTTGTGAGGTCCAAAACTTATATTTACAGCCATAAAAAATGTTCAAATGAATGTTTATCCCGGTTGGGGATCGAACCCACGACGCTTTGGAAGGAAGGGTAACTACAAATCAAAAATGTAAGGTTATTAATGTTAATAGGGATGTTTCCAGGGTCAAAATACTTACTTTATATTTAGTCCGTATTTTCGATTATAAAAATATATTGGACACGTATTTTTCCTTTTTTCATTTAAACGAAAAATAACAAAGATACGTAACAAGATAAATAACAAGAATAGAAATAAAAATCTGTTAGCTTATAAAATGTTTGTGAATAAATAAATAAATACAAAGCATCAAAATTTAGGAGTGGGGGTTTTTGATGCGACAAAATGCCGCACGGCGTGACGTCACACGCACCTTTAACGGGCTATATCTTTGTAATTTTAGGTCTAATTTACAAATGAAAAAACACGTATCTCTTATTTTCTAATCTTCTTTTTTTCTAGAAGACGGACTAATTATTATTTTTTTATGGAAACAAGCCTATTGTTGTATATGTTAATCTTTTGACCGCCGGGAAATGAGGGAGATTAGAAAATTTATTGACGTGTCCAAAGCGTTAAGTAATTTTGAGAAGTAAATTTATTTTCCTATGACCTCACTACCAAATAAGAGTTTAAGGGGTAAGCGTCTTGGCTCAAATTTACCGCCCTGCTCCCACCCAGCAAAAAGAATAAAATTAACAAATAAGGGCTTTAAAAATTGCTCTATATGTTATTAATAATACTATGTATGTAGGTAAGTATAAAACAAAGTCGCTTTTTCATGTCTTTTAAACTTACTCTTCCATAACTTTAGCTATGTACGGTAAATGCATCTCTATAGAATGTTCATCTTCGTCCGTCTGTGTGTCCATCCACTCGAATTGGCGCGTCGCCTCCAGTTCCGCATAAACTGAAACCATAAGTTATAATCATCATCATCAACCTTTCCCAGTCCACTGCTGGACATATGCCTCTCCAATTGTTCGTCACTTTGTCCGATCCTGGGCATCTCGCAAATTGTCGCTCCACTTGGCCTCAGGGCGTCCTACACTACGTTTGCCGAGACGCGGTCTCCACTCCAGAACTCGTTTACCCCAACGGTTATCGGTTCTGCGGCTAATATGGCCAGCCCACTGCCACTTCAGCTTACTAGCTATGTCGGTGACTTTGTTTCTCAGCAGGATCACCTCATTTCGGATATAAAAATATATATTGGAGATGCAAAACCGATTAGGTAGTTATGTTAAAATGCAAAAATATTTTAAAATATCATAAACCTGTATAAGGCTGACCGGAAAATCGCATGTGGACTTTCATACAAAGAGCTCCAGAATTTTATAATGTGAGTAGAGCTTTCTTTTTGCATCAATTCGGAATTACAAACGCATGCGGCCATCCACTCCGACGACTCCGGTAGCTATATTCACCCGGCCGCGTTATATGGCGTAGCACTGGTGACTTTAGCCGCCATGTTAGTGTTGTAACGTCATGTAGGAACAGACTTGTCCCTACGAAAAGTGGAAGTACTTCCGCCGAGCTAGGTGATCGTGCTCGGGGACCGCGGTCCGATGGACCATCTTGGTGTTTCGTATATATAGCGGGTCGTGATGAAAACTTCGTATGTGAGTTGTACGTCTTCCATACAATTTGTATGGAGCGATTTAATTCTCCATAGACCCGGATTTCACATCGCCATCTGTTGTTAGCTGGCGGAACTTGTATTGCATATTGTAGCGACGTGGAGGTTGTTGTAGCGGTGTGGAGATAGGTGTCGCTACAGTCATAATACCGCTATGTAATTTCAAAGTGACAGTGACAGCTGTCAATGTTTCGTTTATAATAGGTACGTAAACAGTTCGGTGTAGGTTGACATAATAGTAGGATTTTATATCTCAAAGGTGACTGACATAGTGATCTATCAACGCACAGACCAAACCACTGGACGGATCGGGCTGAAATTTGGCATGCGGATAGATGTAATGACGTAGGCATCCGCTAAGAAAGGATTTTGATCAATTCTACCCCCAAGAGGATGAAATAGGGAATGAAACTCTATTCCGCGCGGTTGAATTCGCGGGCACAGCTAGATAAACATATATTGTAGACGCACTGTTTCGTCGTGTTGCACTCACTCTGTTTGTCTATGGTGAGGTCATAGAGAGGGGTCTGGTACTTGTCCATGGACGAGAGGGCGCAGCCTCCCAGCCTCACGTGATGGGAGGGGCCTAGGATGAAGATGCGCTTGCTGAAAAAAAATATTTAAAAAGCTATTTTTATATACTGTGTATAGTACCTATAGGTACAGTACAAACATTTGTGGGCATGAACATGTCTGTTTGTATTTGCCTGGGTGTTTTCTATGTATAATTATTTAAATAAATAAATAAATAACCCAAGACATGCCGCGCTGGGCCACACAGCGCCACCTAGCCCCAAACTAAGCCGAAGCTTGTACTATGGGTACTAGACAACTGATAAACTTACTTAGATACATTTTTTTTTTGTAAACAAATACATTATTATACATAGAAAACACCCAGACAAATACAAACAGACATGTTCATGAACACAAATGTTTGTACTGTGCGGGAATCGAACCCACGACCCTTGACTCAGAGGGCAGAGGTCACTACCAAATGAGCCACCGAGCCTGTCATATGTATTTATTTACAAAAAAAAAGTAAGTAAGTTTATCATCATTCTTCTCCTGCCCTTATCCTGCCCAGACACGCATCATATCTCGCACATACCATCCACTCCTTAGTACAATAATTGGCTCAATTTGGAACTGGATGGCACTCTATGGCGTGGTTTTACTTTCACTCTTTGGCTAATATAGATGTCGCAGTCATCTGGTTGAATCTCCTATTCAATTGAATGGCTAGCGCGTTCATTGAATGACGACATTCAATTGAATGCTTAGAGGAAAACTCATCAAGTTATTGATTGAAACGTTCAACGTCTTGACTGAACGTCATTTTAGCATTGTCGTTGAATGGGTAAAAGCCAACTTTAGTTTATAATTTTTCTTTAAAAGTATCCGGCGGCGACGTATTAATAGGTAAATCCATGCTGTCACACTATTTTATTACGAATAAGTCAGTTTATAGTAAATCTAATCAAAAAAATATCAACAATGTTCATATCTTTTTGATCATCTCTGACGCCATATTTGTTTTGGTGACTACTAACGCCGCGAGGGAAAAGAATGAACTAAATTACAATCACCTGACTGCTTTTACGTCCGCTCTTTTCAAAAGGCTATGTTTCAATCCGCTACGTAGTTGGACGTTAAGTGACGCGTGTTTAGTCAACGTTCGGTCTAGTCATTCAATTGAAATATCGT
Organism: Conogethes punctiferalis; assembly: GCA_031163375.1. NCBI lineage: Eukaryota > Metazoa > Arthropoda > Insecta > Lepidoptera > Crambidae > Conogethes > Conogethes punctiferalis. The sequence goes on along the minus strand of CM062106.1, from coordinate 4,198,760 downwards.
CATTCAATGAACGCGCTAGCGATTCAATTGAATAGGAGATTCAACCAGATGACTGCGACATAGATACTCACACGACAACAGGACTGATCTGTCTGTACGCGAAAGCTGCGCACGCCCCGCAGTATGAATACCCCGCGTGGCTGCAAAAGAAGATATATGTACATGAACTCCACTCTATAAGGCATAGCACGTTTCATCCTAGGGATGAGCCTTCCGCTCCCACAACAGCCCAGTTATGATGATAACAGGGATGTTAAGGGTCAAAATAGTTACATCATATTTAGGTCCGTATTTAAGATTATAATTTTTTTTTTCAAATCATTTATTTATGGAACATAGGTAGAACATACATAAGATAGAATATATATTGGACACGTATTTTTCCTTTTTTCATTTAAACAAAAAATAACAAAGATACAAGCCATCAAAATTTAGGAGTCGTCACTCAGTGGCGAAAAAACTCCCACTCTTTGACGTCACGCGTAATTTTAACGGGCTATATCTTTGTAATTTTTGGTCTAATTTACATATAAAAAAAATACGTGTCTTTTATTTTTGAACAATCTAAAATACGGACTAATTACATTTTTTTACAGCAACAGGCCTACTGGGTACAAATAAAAATATTTTTAAATAAAAATTTAAAAATAGCGTCTATAGTTCATTCGCGTTAAGAAAATAGTGACTCATCACCGACTGCCGACTATTTTCTTAACGCGAATGAACTATAGGTGTGCCGACAGAATATTCGAAGATGTGCGTCGTGTGCGTCGAGTCTGTGAAATATCCGCGACAGATTTTTGCGCGTCGTGTGCGTTACTGCATATAATTGCAAAAAAGTGCGTCACGGCTAGTCTGTCGTTTACGCTGCCTAAGAAAATCGTGAGATTTTGCTCCGTTTGGTCATATTTATACTTATAAATCGGAGATCTCCCGGGAAATCGGGAGATCTGGCAACCCTGATCGCCACTAGGGGCTGGCGGGTTGGGTACCTATCGCAGGGCGAAGCTCCTCGCTCCGGTGACGCAGGGTATACTCACGGAGCGATGATGGCGCGGGCGGGCCCGTGCGTGAGGTCCGCTTTAGACAGCCACATATCCAGCTGCCTGGAGAGCTCGCTACCTGCAATGTATCTTGTGGTGTACACACGGCCACACATCAACTTAGCCTTATCTGTCAAACTAGCTGTGCCAGCGGCGTCGCACGCGTTGATGTCGGGATTAAAAAATAACGGACTTCCATAAAATGGTGCCTGAATTTTTAGTTGGACCTCTAGCATTACATTGGTGAAATCCGCAAGCAGTAGTAGTTCAAACATACAGTTGAAAATTTCTCCAGTTTTCCCAACACTTCCCTTCACTGCTCTGCTCCTATTGATTGTAGTGTGATGAAAAGTATACTATAACCTGCCCAGGAGTATGAAGAATAAATTGTAGGTACCTAGTTTCGTTAAAATCCATCGAGAGTGACAAAAAGCAAACTTAATGCTAAAATCATTTCAAACCTATAGGGTAACACATAAATAGTTATTTGCTAGTTAGACATTAAATTTAAAATAAGGACACAAGGAGTATTTAAAATAGCCATATATTTAACCATTATTAAAAAAAAAAAACATTATTATACATCTCTAAACACAGTTTTATCATAACATCTTCAGTCCTCATCATCATCATTCTCAATCATCTTGGCGATCTTCTCCGACGCTTCTTTCAACAGCTTCTCATTGAACCTCGGAAACTTGGCTTCAAAGTCCGTTTTCAAAGTTTCCAAGTCAAATTTATCCTTTTCCAACTCAACGATGTTACGTTGCGATTTCTCGTACTCTTTAAACTTTGTGATATCTAAGTTTGAATGTTTCTTGATCTGATCTAGTCCTTCGATTGCATCGTTGACTGCGTCTAACAGCTGTTTGTGGCCGCTGTCTTTATCGTAACCGAAGTCTACGTTTTTGGTCTCCAATCTGTCGAGGCATGCCTTCTCTGTAGCTTTTAAGTCTAAAAGTAAATCTGTTGTGTTGGAATTGTCCGTCATTTCGAAGAACTGTGCTGAATCTGTGTTCTTGAGGTCCAGTAATCTGAAAGATAAAGTTATTTTAAGAGCTACAAAAATTTTACACATTATTTGAACATTGATTTGGTACATGGGCTATAACACATGTCTGTATTGGTCTGGGTGTTTGCTATGTATAATAAGCATTTATTTTCAAAAAAAAGTCATCATCATCATCAGCCTATTACAGTCCACAGCTGGACATAGGCCTCTCCAGTTGTTCGCCACTTAGGGCAAACATCTGGAGGATTTACCATGACTTAATTGCCATGCTGGGTGTAGCGGCACCGGTGACACTGCTGCCCATCATTGGTCTGTTGTATTTAGCTACGTCTTCAATTGTGATACCGCCACCAGTCGGTTGTCAGAGCCCCGTTTGTTATTCGGCAGGATGCACCACAGGCAAGTGAGGTTGGATTGGAGCAAAATGATGGTAGGCCACTCCCCCACATTATACATGAGTGGTAGTGACTTCACTACAGTTTATTCTTGATTAAACTGGGAACTTATGAAAGGTGCACCATAAGTAGTTCATCTACATTACATAGGTATACAAACCTCTTCTGTTCAACAACAAAAGATATATCCTTCAGCCGTCTATTGGTCTTATCCAACTGGTCCATTGTCTTCTGAAACCTGTCCGCTAATTGAGCCATTTGCAAATCCATTTGTGTTTCTTCTCTCTGTATCTTATCATCGACAAGGCATTCTTCCAACATGGCCCGCAAAAACTTCCCGTACGCAATCTGTCTGTACTCTGCGTCGAAATCGGGCATAGAACCTTCTTGCTTCATTATTGTAGTGTCCCCATCGCCGATAATCGTGGCATTTTTGTTAATTTTCGTAGTCGCGCGTTGAGGAAGTTTTTCTTTCGCAATGGCGGCCGTTTTCGTTCGAGAAGACGTGGTTGCAACGCTCACGGTCGACGGTCGCGGTTTGAGACTTTTTCTAGCAGTTGGCGGGACGAAATTCTTCGCCTTTTCCGACATTTTTTGGGTAATTTCGCGTTTGTAAATAAAAATCGAACCGTTTTGTTTATTACGTCAAAGTGACTTTTCAATTTGGTGTCATGGCAACCGGCGTTTCCGGTTCGTTCGGAAATCCAGGAATTGATTTGTCATTACTAGATGCCTCTCATTGTTTTATTCAAGCGAATAAGCATACCATAAATACTTACGTTATTCTATTCTATTCTGTTCTAAGCGTATTTTATTAAGTAATTAGAATATTTAAAATAAAGACTGAAAAGCACGAATTATAGGACATGAAATAAATAACAACCGTTTCTGAACGCATATGCTGAAACTACTCATTGTGTGCAGTCAATTAATAGACTTATTTTATTCTTTAATTTAATTCTATATCATTTTTTCAGCTTACACGCAAAATAAAACTTTTTAAATAAAACAAATAGACTGTAAGACCTAATCATTGTTTTTGAAAGACAAACTTCTTAACCAAATAAAAGCGATAGAACAATACAAATTATTATTAAGTACAATAATTATATGCAAAAAAACACTAACTTATTGCATACTGGTTATTTAATATTAAAATTACAGATAAATCCTTTGTATGCATTTTCTTTTATATTTAAAAATAGACCACAACAAAGAATCCAGACGAAAATGAAGGGTCAACAACCCTTTGACTTTAGCGAGGAGAACCTACAATAAGTACCTATTTATGTTGTCGCCCTATTTTTAATTTATCATAAAATTTTGACCATAATACAACAATGTCTATGTATAAATTGCACACACAAAATGTAAATAAATAGTCTACCTTCACATACTTTTAAAAGTTAAAAGAAACTTACCATTCTCGGTATACCAGCTACCAGCGTGAGAAGCGTTGCGGCAAGACATCTTTATAAAATTATATGGAGAAACTATTTTATAATCTAAATTATTAAAAGTTAGAGCAAACTAACAAATTACTTTCACAATCACAAAAATAATACTTTGACGTTGATGACTTTGATGTAAATACACCATAGACATGGATAGTCTTCGTTTATTAGTTTTTTAAGGATCCTTTTACACTACACATGCATACTTACATGTGAAAAATTACAGTTATCAAAAATTAATATGTAGAAGTAATTATGTATTGTTATTACAAATATATTATCATCTCAAATAGTTTTACTAAAATCTATCATTCTAATGGTCCATAAACTGGTCTGTAATTAGCAATACAGTATAATTTTGTGGCCCTATCATCATCCGTAGTATTCCGTAGTCTATGTTTTTTGACGTTCAATGTCGTGCGTGACATGCTGTCTGTCAGTTTATGCGCTGTCTCTTTCTTTTCATCTTTCATTCATTCTTGTCAATCAACATTCGGTGAATTTTCGTAAAAACATTAAATTTACACTTCTATTCATATGATTGTTGTAATTCTTGATTAGTTTAATGACTGGCAAAATTTCTTAGTAACGTTGGCGCATCTGAAAATTCTAGTAACTTTTCTCTTGCACAATAAATCAAGATTCGTGAAAAGTTTCAAAATTTCACGCACTGTGAAAAATTGTTAGAAAATGCTGTCTTCATTCAGTAAGTAATGCATAATTATTACAATTCAAGGTGATTTATGTAGATTACACTTGATAATGTTCATGATAATGACGTAACGTATGTAATTATCGTAAAAATAGGTTACGGTGCGGTTTTTTGATTTCTCTTGTTTACATGCCGGAAATCGGCTGCAAGTGTTGTTTGCTATTTAAAGTAGCATTGTTTATTATAAATACGTGACACCACGTCGCGCTGTTACCTTACGTTGCTTTAAAGGAACTGTTCAACACCTTGTGACCTACATTTTATTCAATATTATATGCTACTAGCTGTGCCAGCGGCTTCGCACGCTTGGATATCGGGTTTCAAAAATAACGGACTTCCATAAAATGGTGCCTAAATTTTAAGTTAGACCTCTAGCAATATATTGGTGAAAACCACATTAAATTCGATGCAGTAGTTTTTGCGTGATGCATGTTGAAACATACAGTTAAGAGATTCTCCCGTTTTCCCAACAATTCCCTTCATTGTGCTCTGCGTGCACAGCCACGTCGGATCTCTCTGTGTAAGCAATAACTATAACGCTTTGTAACTCGCTTAATAGAAATGATAGTTTAAAAATTCTTCAATATTTTTGTATCTTGAAGATAAAAGATCTCAATAATTTCATACAAAAAAGTCATGCCATTCCCTATTTGTAAATTTTTGATTGTATTTTGAAGTCAGATTTTACTCATCATCAGCCTATTGCAGTCCACTGCTGGAGCATACCCATAATCGTCATGCTGGGCAGGCGGGTTGGCGATCGCAAGGCGTAGCTTCTCGCTCTGGTAACGCAGCTGCCCATCATCGGTCTTTGGTATTTTGCTACGCCTTCAATTGTGGTGGTTACACCGCGACCAGTCTGTTGCCAGCAACCACAGGCCAGCTATTCGTCAGGAAGCACCACAGGCAGATGAGGTTGGCTTGCAGCAAAAAGATGATAAGTCTCCTTACATCTCAGATTTATTAATTTTCAAATTTTTTATCAAATTGCAGAAAGCAATGTCCTCCGTCGGTTGCTGGTGTCGTCGTACAGCACGGCCGCTGAAGCCACCAGCGCTGCGAAGCCCAAGACAGCTATTATAATGTTGAACATGGGCGGTCCGCAGACTACAGATCAGGTATAATGATTTTCACCATATTTGTATCACAGGGCTGTCTCTACCAGGGGGTGCAGGCCGCCCGGGGGCGCCAGTCGAGCGCCGTATTAAAAACGCGCTGAAAAGCACGTTTTTAAAAGTCAGTAATAATAATTGTCATTTTCTTTGCTAGAGAGCTCCAATAAAGGCTCTCGATTGCTGCTTGATAATGATAATAGCCCTTTTGTTCCGAGACTAAAGTTTGTCCCTTAGCTCGGCGTGCCTTTTTTCATAGGCCTCCTCCAGCTCTCTCCATTGGGCTCTGTCCTCCGCCGTCCTGATCCAGTATGGTCCCAGAGTTAGGCAGATAATCATCCGCTTTTTTATCATAAAGTGCTATAGGGCGAAGCGGTTTTTTGTTATTATTACTACGATCATAGTCGAGGCGCCTTTGTCATCGAATACCGCAGTCAAATGATCCCTGGGTTGTGTTTCGAGTAGGGTTTCCGGAGCTCTTCCCGTATTTATATGCTACTAGCTTTTGCCCCGCAGCTTCGCTCGCGTTAAATTGGGTTGTGTGCATTTTAGGGAAGTGAAGTGGTAGAAAGGGGCAAAAAGTAGCCTATGTTACTCTCCATCCCTTCAACTGTCTCCACTTAAAAAAACACGTCAACTCGTCGCTCTGTTATGCCGTGAAAGAAAGACAAACATACAGACAGACAGACACACTTTCCCATTTATAATATTAGTATGGATTTCCAGGTTGGCGACTATCTGCACAGGATCATGACTGATCGAGATATGATCCAGCTGCCCGTTCAGAGCAGACTGGGTCCGTGGATCGCCTCCCGCCGCACGGAGGAGGTGCAGAAGAAGTATTCGGAGATCGGCGGTGGGTCACCCATCCTAAAGTGGACTAATACTCAAGGTGCAGCATTATCTTAACTATAATATTCTAAAGCAAAAGAGTTTGTTTGTTTGTTTGAACGCGCTAATCTCAGGAACTACTGGTCCGAATTGAAAAATTATTTTTGTGTTAAATAGACCATTTATCGAGGAAGGCTTTAGGCTATATAACATTACGATGCAACTATTAGGAGCGATGAAATAATGGAAAATGTAAAAAAACGGGGGAAAAATAACTATTCCACGCGGACGAAGTCGCGAGCACAGCTAGTGTATCATACACTTTATAATAATGTTTTGACTGATATAATTTCTGTATATTGATTAATTTGGGAAGCACATATAATGTAATTGTGTTATTTTTATTTTAATCTTGTAAGCGTTTTGGATATTTATCTGTTAGCTTGTAAGAGACTCTGAATAAATGAATTATTATTATATAGGGAGCTAGGGCTGATCATGATGTATCCTTATTCCAGGAAGACTGCTAACCAATGCTCTGGACCAGATGTTGCCGGAGCATGCTCCGCACAAGCACTACGTGGCCTTCAGATACGTGCCTCCGTTCACCGAGGACACCTTCCAGCAGATTGAGAGGTCTGTAAAAAAATTTATAACAAGACTCGTAAATTGATCAATTTCCTAGGTAGTTGATTAACTCCCGGAAAATAATAAACAGCAGTTGAAATGTATTATTTAACGTATATATTCTACTAGCTGACTTCGTCCGCGTGGAATAGTTATTTTATCCCCGTTTTTTTTTACATTTTCCATTATTTCTTCGCTCCTAATAGTTGCAGCGTGATGTTATATAGCCTAAAGCCTTCCTCGATAAATGGTCTGTTCAACACAAAAAGAATTTTTCAATTCGGACCAGTAGTTCTTGAGATTAGCGCGTTCAAACAAACAAACAAACTCTTCAGCTTTATAATATTAGTATAGATAGGGTGGAGGTTCTTTCCCGGACGGGCGGCTCAATGGGCAATTCCACTATTTTTCACTTTGACTTGCTATTGATAGCCTACTTCGTTAAAGAATCATCGGTGCAAAAATTTGTTCCGTAACATTAATAGTCTCTGAGTTATCACGATTCCAAAATCACCACTAATTGACGAGTCCAAAAACGCTCCATACAAAATGGCTATGTGCGAGTGACGTCACTGGTATATTACTTCGCATGCCTCGTATATGAAGTTTGTTTGCCAGCTATGTTAAATATTGCGTTTATGTAATTTGTTTCATAACAAAATATGTTATAATTAATGACACTTAAAAGATGGTATAATATTATTGAATTTTACACTTTGAAAATTGTATTTTTCTGTCAATTTTGCAGGCGTATTGTCGTTCCGTTTTGCAACTATAATTATAATTTATGTTGTGATTTCTTAAATAGGTCCACTTTTACGGATTCTTTCTGGTAACCATAAATTCACAAGCAAAATTAATCATAGTGGAATACCCTATTCGAGCGAAGATTTGCTATCTCCCTCTACTCTTTCTTTAGATAGCAATGGGGCCCCATTTTTAGATATGCCCCCGGCCCCTGGTAATTTATAAATGCTTGTTCACAGAGACGGTGTAGAGAGAGCTGTCATATTCTCCCAGTACCCGCAATACAGCTGCGCCACCACTGGGTCTAGTTTGAATGCTATCGCGGACTTCTATAAAAAAAGGTAAAGAGTGATGATGATGATAACTGACTGATCCAAGCCATCTTCACCAGCCCGTGGTGCATCCTGCCGAATAAAAAACGAGGCGCTGGCAACCGACTGGTGGCGGTATAACCATCACGATTGAAGGCGTAGCTAAATACCACAGACTGATGACGGGCGGCAGCGTCACCGGAGAGAGGAGCTACGCCCAAGATACACAACCCGCCTGCCCTAAGTGGCGGTTATGGGTATATCCTCCAGATGTTTGCCTAAGTGACGAACAACTGGAGAGGCCTATGTCCAGCAGTGGACTGTGATAGGCTGATGATGATGATGATTAGCAAAAAGAAACCTGCCTTCAATATGGTGACAATGGGACCAACTAGGAAGTACACCGTTTGGAACAAAAAAGATTAGGGATATTTCCAGGGTCTATGTTTGCCTAAGTGACGAACAACTAGAGAGGCTTATGTCCAGCAGTGGATTGCAATAGGGAGATGATGTTCATGTGTGATATTCCCTTTGCAGACAAGTCCCAAAGAACATAAAGTTCAGTATGATAGACCGGTGGCCTACGCACCCACTGCTGGCCAAGGTGTTCGCCCAGCGCATCGCCGAGAAGCTGGAGCTGTTCGACGAACGAGTGAGAGACGATGTGCTCATCATGTTCACTGCGCACAGCCTGCCTTTGAAGGTGAGCCCTGTTATCCATACTCATCATCATCAGCCTATTGCAGTCCACTGCTGGACATAGGCCTCTCCAGTAGTTCGCCACTTAGGGCAAACATCTAGTGGTACTCACTGGAGCGAGAACCAAGCTACGGCTTAGTCTAAGAATGACCGAATCGCAAAATGACTACATTGTCTCTATCATCATCAGCCTATTGCAGTCCACTGCTGGACAAAGGCATCTCCAGTTGTTCACCACTTAGGGAAAACATTTGGAGGATAAACCCATAATAATCGTCACGCTGGGCAGGCGGGTTGGCGATGGCAGGGCGTAGCTTCTCGCTCCGGTGACGCTGCTGCCCGTCATCGGTCTGTGGCATTTAGCTACGCCTTCAATTGTGTTGGTTATACCGCCACCAGTCGGTTGCCAGCGCCACGTCTGTTGTTCGGCAGGATGCACCACGGGCAGGTGAGGTTGTCTTGGAGGGAAAAGATGATAGACCGCTCCCTTATATCCCCCAAAAAAGCTTTAAAAATATTAAATTAAAAACTTATACTTTGCAGAAGGACAAGAAATTGTCTGCTTTCCTGTTGTACAATGTACTAAGTAATAATAATAAATAATTAAATAAATAACCCAAGACATACGCTGTGCCACACAGCGCCATCTAGCCCCAAACTAAGCCAAAGCTTGTACTATGGGTACTAGACAACTGATAAACTTACAATACATTAAAAAATTTTTTGTAAATAAATACATATTATACATAGAAAACACCCAGACCAATACAAACAGACATGTTTATGAACACAAATGTTTGTACTGTGCGGGAATCGAACCCACGACCCTTGGCTCATAGGGCAGAGGTCACAGAGGTCTAAGAGAGGTAGGGCATAGCGAAGAGAGATAGGGCATAGCGAATCTTCGCTCGAATTGAGCCGCCCGTCTGGGGAAGGACCTCCACCCTATAGAATACCGCAGTCAAATGACCTCCGGGTCGTCTTTCTGCTGATGCGTAGGGTCTCCGGAGCTCGTGGGGGGTAGGGTTGGGCCGGCATGGCAGTGGCAACTGGCAGGCTAACCAGCTACTTGCCAGTTGTCACAGCGATTTGGGCTTCTCTTTCGCTTTCCATCAGGCGTAGGGAAGCCATTATGTTGAGCTATTATATAAAAAAAAACTACCAAATGAGCCATCGAGCCAGTCGTACTAAACCAATGTTCCGTTCCAGGCTGTATCCCGGGGAGACACATACCCGCACGAAGTGGCGGCAACTGTGGCGGCCACGATGGCTGAACTGAACACGCCTAATGCTCACCGGCTGGTGTGGCAGTCCAAGGTCGGGCCGCTGCCGTGGCTGCAGCCGTACACCGACGACGCTATTAAGGTAACTAGGTGGTAACTTAGTGGCAACTAGCTGGTAACTCAGTGGCAACTAGCTGGCTATTTAGTGGCAACTAGCTGGTAACTCGGTGGCAACTAGCTGGTAACTCAGTGGCAACTAGCTGGTAACTCAGTGGCAACTAGCTGGCTACTTAGTGGCAACTAACTGGTAACTTAGTGGCAACCAGCTGGTAGCTCAGTGGCAACTACCTGGCTACTTAGTGGCAACAAGCTGGTAACTTAGTGGCAACTAGCTGGCAACTTAGTGGCCACTGATAGTTACTGCAGCATTGAGGTATGATGGTCACCACTGACTCGCGACCTCTGATGAAAGTAGTAAGGCTAGGTGGCTTCAGATCTTCGAATTTTAAGCGGTTTAGTGCAAAGATTATATTGTGTCTGATGGAAGGCGAAAGAGAAGCCGCTGTGACAACGGGCAAGTAACTGGTCAGTTACCAGTCAGTTGCCACCGCCATGCCGGCCCAACCCTAACCCCCCACGAGCTCCGGAAATCCTACTCACCGGCAGAAACACGACCCGGAGGTCATTTGGCTGCAGTATGGTATTCTATAGGGTGGAGGTCCTTCCCCGGACGGGCAGCTTAATTCGAGCGAAGATTCGCTATGCCCTACCTCACTCCTATCGCTATTATTTATTTATTCTTTATTGCACAAGGAAAGTACAAATGGCGGACTTAATGCCGTGTGGCATTCTCTACCAGTCAACCATTGGGCGAGCCAGAAAACTATAATATGGTGCGGTAATAGACATTAAAACAACTGCTAGAAATATGAGCACAAATATACAAGTAATACACATACATATATATATACAATATATTATACAATAATAAGTATTACGTACAAGATACATAGTTTAGTGTAAGTATAAAATATAAAATAAATATAATTACAATATATGTACATAACATAAATAAGATAAGTACATAATATACAATAATGGATACTACATACATTAAATAATAGATACATAAATATATTATAACAATACAGTCAGACGGAAACATCAACTAAAGGTCGTATAAACTACTGATAGCTAGTGTTAACAAATTTAGACATCGCTTAAGAAAAGATCACGGATCGACTTCTTAAATACGAATTTACTAGAGGAGGACTGAATATCCCTTGGGAGAGAATTCCACAGCCTGATAGCTGCCAGGGTGTATGAGCTCGACATATAACCAGAATTATGAGCGGGGGTGCGGAGTTTGAGAATATTGTTGGTGCGATGATGGCGAGAGCTAGCCTCACTCAGGAACGAAAATTTACATTTTAAATATTCTGGAGCTTTGGGATCCCTAAGGATACTAAAAAGAGAACAGAGCATTCTCAAATTCCGACGTTGACGAATTGGAAGCCATTTCAGGCGCGAACGATAATGGGAAATGTGGTCGTACTTACGAACCCCGAAAATGAAACGAATGCAATTGTTTAGGAGGCGGTCAATTTTATTTAAAAACTCTTGCGATATATTCGAGCAACATACATCCCCGTAGTCAATAACGGGCAGTACAAGTGCCTGCATTAGCAGGATTTTAATACTAACAGGCAGAAAATTCTTCAGCCTGTAAAGCGCACGAAGAGTGGCGGACACTTTCTTACTAATTTCTGCGGTCTGCTTGTCCCAGCAGAGAGCATCATCCATATATAGGCCAAGATTTTTGACATACGGAGAATAGGGTATTAGAATACCATTAAAATAAATGTTGTAATCCGTGTTAACATCGACTTTAGCAATTTGTCGCCGGTTTCCGAAAATGATGGCCTGGCATTTTGAAGGATTCACTGCTAAGCCGAACCTTACCGACCAATCCCGGATACATTGAAGGTCATTATTTAAGGCTTTGGTGATCTCTTTAAAGGAGTCGGCTGCACCATACCTATAGAGCTGGAGATCATCGGCATAGAGATGATAAGAACAAGTGAGGCATTTCGTGATAAAGTTAATAAAAATAGAGAACAAGAGCGGGGAAAGAATACCTCCTTGTGGAACACCACAGTCAAGATTACACCAAAGCGATGTCTCACATTCAGTTCGAACAGCCTGTTGCCGCCCCCGAAGGTAAGACGCGAACCATTCAAGAGAATGAGACGATACACGTTGCTGGGACAGAATGGCTAGCAATAGGTCATGGTTTACGGCGTTGAATGCGTTCGAGAAGTCGATTAGCACTAGGACTGTCAGCAAAGAGTTCTCCATGTTCAACCTGATGTCTTCGGTGACCTTAAGTAATGCTGTGGTGGTGCTATGAGCCGGCCTGAAACCGGATTGGAATTTACTGATAAGGTCATTAGAGAAAAAGAAACCGGATAACTGTTTATGAACGACAGCCTCTATAATCTTAGAGAGAAATGGAAGAATAGAAATGGGTCGAAAATGAGACAGAAGAGAGGGACTAGAAATTTTAGGAAGAGGACGCACATAAGCCTTTCGCCAGATATCTGGGAAGTCTCCGGAGTCTAAAGAGAAATTTATTATGTGAGTGATTAGAGGGACTAAGACATCAAGAATTGGAATGAGCATATTACGGCTAATCTCATCGCAGCCTACCGCCTTTGTGTTGATTGAGAGGCATATCTTACGGATTTCATCCTCAGTTGCAGGAGAGAATTCGAAAGGGTCGATTGTAGGAGACGGCATACTGGAGATCTCGTTTAATGTTTTTGCTTTAATGTCATTCTGGAGAGTAGCGATTTTGGAAAAATGTGAATTGAGATCATTTACAGAGAGGGGTGAAATGTCTGATGAGGATACTGTGGATCGACCAATGCCAAGAGAGTTGAGGAATTTCCAGGTACCAGCGGGAGGCGTGTTCAGAAGATTATCAAAGAAATAACGCCTTTTAGCAGATCTTACTATACGATTGCACTGATTCCTGGCCTTCTTGAACGACAGCCAGTTTTCATCATTACGATTACGCTTGTAGTAACGGAATGCCCGATCCCGTCTCGTCATAGCAAGTCGCACCAGCCTCGTTATCCACGGGGCAGGGGGGCGCCTCAGCCGGACAGGTCGCTGCGGAGCATGTTTGTCATACAGTGAGAGCAACAGGCGGTTAAAGTGAGAAATTTTGTCATTCACTGAAGACGACGCCCACACAGAGGACCAGTCTAGATCCGATGCATCCTGCCGCAGTTTATCGAGATCAACCTTAGCATAATTTCGAAGGTGACGAACTAAAGGGCGATGTTTTGGAGGTTTGATCTTATAAGAAGCGAATATTAAGTCGTGTCTAGAGAAGCCTGGTGCAAGAAGCTGTCCGTGTTTAAAAATAAGATCTGGAGAAGAGGTGATAATTAGGTCGAGCCACGAATCATCAGTATCCGAGTTGTGATGAGTGGGATTCAGCGGAAGTACGGAGAGATTGACAGATTCGATTACGGAGCGCAGTTTAGAAGACTGGGGGGTGCTATTTATAAGGTTGACATTGAAGTCGCCCATAATAAGTAGGTGTTCGTATTCGGACGCGTATTTATCAAGTAGGTTCTCAAAACTTTGAACAAAGTCCACCGTCGGAGGGCAGTATACCACGCCAAGAAGTACTTTTGATCCCTTAACTTTAATTTCAAGAAAAAGAAATTCCATCTCTCGCGAGTATACGGAGCTAGATGAGGATAAAATAAAGCAAGGGATATCACTACGCAAATAGATCGCCACACCTCCACCCCTCCTTTCAGTGCGATCGTTACGATGCAGAATGTACCCAGGCAACCCGTAACTAGTTGACGCTAAGTTAGGCTTTAGCCAGGTCTCAGACACCAGGATCCCATGTACAATACCCTCAGAAAATGCATCAAGGAGATCAGTATGATGAGATGGGACGCTTTGAGCGTTAATATGACATATATTGAGGAATGTGTTATCACCCAGATTACACTTAATCCTCTCGCATAGTGTATCTGTGTCTGTAATTGAATGAAAAGAGTCAATAGATTCATTTAAAGAAAAATAGTGTTCATCGTCTGACATACTATAAAAATAATATACTATATAAATTTAAGATAAATAGGTACAGGTATAATTTTATAAATAAGGGAAAACAAATATACCGTTATATAATATTATTATTATTAAAACAAAACCAACAAGCCACTTAATAATTTTTATTATTTTCTGACAACAGGCCTACGCGAAACAGGGCAGGAAACACATGATCCTTGTGCCGATAGCTTTCGTCAACGAGCACATCGAGACGTTACACGAGCTGGACATCGAGTACTGCGACGAAATAGCTAAGGAGGTGAGGATTAACTAATCCGGTCACAGACACACACACACATACACACACACCTACACACCCACATGCACACACCTACACACAGACACACCCACATACATACATATACACGCACACACACACACATACACACACCTACACAGTCTAGTTCCAATAGCTATCGTCAACGAGCACATCGAGACGTTACACGAGTTGGACATCGAGTACTGCGACGAAATAGCCAAGAAGGTAAGGATTAACTAATCCGGTCACGCACACACACACACACACACACACACAGACAGACAGACCTACATACATCTACACACACACACACACACACACACATGTACACACATACACACATTCACACACACACACCTACACATTCTAATGCCGATAGCGTTCGTCAACGAGCACATCGAGACGTTACACGAGCTGGACATAGAATAATAATAAATCATTCATTTGCCAAAAAAGTACTGCGACGAAATAGCTAAGGAGGTGAGATTGGCCCCTGGATTAACTGATATGGTCACGCACACAACACACACACAAACATACACACACACACACACTTTTGTTGCTTTTTGTTTATAGTAGCTCGACATAATAGCTTCCTGACACCCGACGGAAAGCGAAAGAGAAGCCCAAGTCGCTGTGACAACGGGCAAGTAACTGGTCAGTTACCTATCAGTTGTCGCCGCCATTCCGGCCCAACCCTAACCGCCCACGAGCTCCGGAAACCCTAATCACCGGCAGAAACACGACCCGGAGGTCATTTGGCTGCGGTATTCTTCTCCGGACGGGCAGGTCAATCCGAGCGAAGATTCGCTTTGCCCTACCTCTCCTAAAATTCCTGTTAATTAAAATTATAAACAAATACATAAATAACCCAAGACATGCCACGCTGATCCACACATCGCCATCTAGCCCCAAACTAAGCCGAAGCTTGTACTATGGATGCTAGACAACTGATCAACCTACTTAGATACATTTTTTTTTGTAATTAAATACATATTATACATAGAAAACACCTAGACCAATAACAGATATGTTCATGCACACAAATGCTTGTAATGTGTGGGGATCGAACCCACGACCCTAGGCTGAGAAGGCAGAGGTCACTACCAATAGGCCTGTTGCCGTAAAAATGTAATTAGTCCGTCTTTTAGATTGTTCAAAAATAAAAGACACGTATTTTTTCATTTGTAAATTAGACCAAAAATGACAAAGATATAGCCCGTTAAAATTACGCGTGACGTCAAAGAGTGGGAGTTTTTTCGCCACTGAGTGACGTCAAACACCCCCACTCCTACATTTTGATGCCTTGTATCTTTGTTATTTTTTGTTTAAATGAAAAAAGGAAAAATACGTGTCCAATATATTTTTATAAACTAAAATGCGGACTAAATATAATGTAATTATTTTGACCCTGGAAACATCCCCATTGATCCACCGAGCCAGTCAATACGAATCAAGTTATACGATGCAAAAAGTGTTCACCCGGATACCTAAACCGGGAGTCGTATCCGGATCCTAACACCACTGTTGTCTCAGGCGGGCGTCACCCAGATTGAGAGGGCGGCTGCTCCCAACGACCACCCCACGTTCATAGCGGCGCTAGCTGATGTGGTGGCTTCGCATCTGACCACGGGGCCCGCCGTCAACAATCAGTTCCTGACCAGGTAAAGTTACATTTGCCTTCTATTGTTTTTTTTTAATTATTATTTGCCTTTTTTTCAGATATAGTATCTGTTTGCTATATAGCAGCCTTTTTTTTTTTTCAAGAGGGGAATGCATTAGGCACCTTCATGCCGCCTCCGGGGGGAGGCGGCATGGTGTGTGGGACTCACACCTCCCAAAATGGGAGGGCATACCCACTAAACCCCCCTGTGTCGCCAGTGACACGGGTAGCGCCGAAGCATACCGCCACATCCCTGCCTGCCCTGGCCAGCCGCAGATGATAAGCGGCCGGCACTCCTGGTCCGGGGAGGGCAAATACCCCTACCCCCGGATATATAGCATAGGCCTCCTCCAACTCTTTCCAAACTTGTCTATCTGTGGCCAATCTAGTCCATGTTGCTCCTGCAACTTTCCTGATATCGTCCACCCATCTCCTGTGTGGACAACCCCGTTTCCTTTTCAGGTGGCTCAAGAACCAAAACATAATCACTCTGCTCCATTCCATTTGTCTAATTTGTCTTCTATCTATACTTTTTTTTTTTAAAGTAGCTCGACATAATGGCTTCCCTACGCCTGATGGAAAGCGAAAGAGAAGCCCAAGTCGCTGTGACAACTGGCAAGTAACTGGTCAGTTACCTGTCAGTTGCCACTGCCATGCCGGCTCAACCCTAACCCCCCACGAGCTCCGGAAACCCTACTCACCGGCAGAAACACGACCCGGAGGTCATTTGGCTGCGGTATTCTATAGGGTGGAGGTCCTTCCCCGGACGGATTATACTTATAATAAATCTGTAGAGAGGTCAATATCTTGCGTCACACGAATGTTTGTTCAGTGTGGGAATCGAACCCACGACCTTTGGTTGACACTGCCAATCGACTGGGCCAGTCAGGTTGCCTTGTAATAAACTAGATAATAATATTACATTTGCTGATTCAATTTAGACGGTCTTTTCGCTATAAGCGATCTTTTCAATTTTCTTCTTTTACAGCTGTCATTTTAATCATGTTACGTTGTATGGACTCTATAAATAAAGAGTTTTGTAATGATTTAATTCTTTTTTTTTGCGATTTCAATATTTCTCCCATACAAAAAATTGTTATATTCAATCACTACAATATGTACCTAGGAGGTTGTCGATATTTTTCAAATAATCCTGTATATTTGGATATTTTTTTTTATTTCTGTACATAATTCGTTTTTTCTTGCAGATGTCCGCACTGTGTTAGCGCCAGATGTCAAATGTCAAAAGAATTCTTCAGGAAAATGTGCAGTATTTCAGATTTTAATCTACAAAATGTCACTACCTCATAGAATGTACTACGAGAGAATTTACTAGTATAAAGATTTGAGTAGGTATACATGCTGTAAGGATATTCAAAGATAAAATATGGTAGAGTTCAAACATACTATGTATTTCGTTTTTTTAGCATTAGAAATTTGGTCATTATCAGTCTTTGCAATCCATTGCTGCCTAGGACATCATCATCAGCCTATCTCAGTCCACTGCTGGACATAGGCCTCTCCAGTTGTTCGCCACTTAGGGCAAACATCTGAAGGATATACCTATAATCGCCACGCTGGGCAGGCGGGTTGGCGATCGCAGGGCGTAGCTCCTCGCTCCGGTGACGCTGCTTCCCGTCATCGGCCTGTGGTATTTAGCTACGTCTTCCGTTGTGATGGTTAAACCGCCACCAGTCGGTTGCCAGCGCCTCGTTTTGTTATTCGGCAGGATGCACCACGGGCAGGTGAGGTTGGCGAGGGTTATATTTCTTTGGGATCGGGTGGCATATATTCTTATTTAATTTTTTACATTTCAAAACGGTTTTATTTCAAATTCGTCATATTTAAAGTTATGTCGTTATTGTATTATACGGCAATGTTGAAAGTATTTCTTTGAAAACTTATTACAAATGAAAGCCATATGAAAGTGATTTGTGTTGATAAGTTCAAAGTTAATATATTTAAATGAAAGAGTATATAATGTAAATGTAGAATTCAAATGAAGTTCGTGCTATGCGTACAGTATGAAACAATAATATTATGTTTTGACTTTATTCTAGTTAGTAATGTTGAATGTAAATGCCGTTCATTCAAAGTTTCCAATCCGAGGGGAAAAGTCATTGTATATCGCCTCACGGGTGACAATTACTGGGCTCGTCTTAGAACACCCAGACACGAGCCAATTGATAAAAGGCAGTCCTAAACTGAGGCTGGAATCCAACCCAGGATCTTTACGCATAAGCTTTTTGTAACCAGTAGCACAAAGAAGTTGGAAACTACTCGTGACCGTATTTCGGCCACAGCGATTCATTGAGAGTAGCCAAGTACACAGCAAATACGCATAGTTATAGTTCATTCGCGTTAAGAAAATAGTGACTCATCACCGACTGCCGGCCAAGCCACACCCCCTAGCCAATTAAAACGCTTGGCCGGCAGTCGGTGATGAGTCACTATTTTCTTAACGCGAATGAACTATAGTAAGTTTATAATTGATTTACTTTCCATCCGTAAAATTGTGAACTCTACTATAGTCTGGTGTACACGTGTGGCATTTATTGTAGGTACTATATGGAACTAAAGACTAACTTATTGCTATGAGCGTTCTGTTCCAGTGAACTTTTACATGTCTTTTTTTTGTGTTTTCTTTATTAAAAATTGTTTAAGTAAAATAAGTTACGGTGTACGTGTTCTTATCAGACATAATATGTATTTAAAGCTACAATATAAATTTCACCACCTGTGTCACTTCTATGGGTTTCGCACAATATGTTATACCTTTAAAACGAAAACGACCAAAAACAAAATAATTATAGGTAGATAGATATTCTTTATTGCACCAAATACAAACATTTATAGACAAGGTATTACAGACAACTAGTGGTACAATTTAAGCGGTCTTATCGCTAGTAAGCGATCTCTTCCAGACAACCTTCAGGTAGAGAAATTATATTTTTTTGGTGATTTCGGTAACGTTTCGGGATCAATCTGTGTATATGTATATTATATATAGCCAGAGACATTTCGCATAGCGGCGGCAACCGACAAGTTTTGATTACTTGTCCGTTTTCATCAGGCGACGACTTCAGGTATGCTAATATAAATAATGAGTTATGTCATTCTTGCACTGGGGATGCTATTTTATTATTTATCTATTATGGTGTATATCAAGAGGGTATCATTTGACAATGTAAGACTGTTTGCAATAATAATATGTGTACATTATGAGTTATGACGATCTAGTACCCTACAGAGGTGCTATATCAAAATGTGTCATATTTTCAACTATATTGCTGTTGAATAGAGTTCAAATTAGATGACAAATGATTACTGTAAGTTAAGTCAGTGATGTCTTAAATCAAATTATGACTATATTGTTTGCATTTCTTTATGTCACTTTTCCAATGGTGTTGTGTACCCGTTTTATAGATATAATAAATTATTTTTATGTTCACTTTAGTTTAATTTCCTGGAATAGTTTCCTGAAGTGTGTAGGTACTCTCTCGTGGACGAGACGTCAACCGCTCGATGTAAAATGTGGCAAGAAAAATTCGCAGAAAACTCCTCTTGGGTGAGTTGCCATAGCTGACCTGGAAGCAGGGTTGCCAGATCTCCAGATTTGTCCTTGTCTGTGGCCTGGGGGCCCCGTACAATTGATACGGCAGAAACGGCGGTAGCTACGCCTCTGCAACTGTGACGTTATAGAAAAGCGGAATCTCCTAACAAGCAATGGGCCTGTTTCCGTAAAAAATGTAATTAGTTCGTCTTTTAGATTGTTCAAAAATAAAAGACACGTATTTTTTCATTTGTAAATTAGACCAAAAATGACAAAGATATAGCCCGTTAAAATTACGCGTGACGTCACATAGTGGGAGTTTTTTTCGCCACTAAGTAACGTCAAAGACCCCACTCCTAAATTTTGATGCCTTGTAGCTTTGTTATTTTTTGTATAGATGAAAAAAGGAAAAATACGTGTCTAATATATTTTTATAATCTAAAATACGGACTAAATATAATGTAATTATTTTGACCCTGGAAACAGCCCCATTTCTAAAAGAGATTCCTACCACTGTAAAGAATATCTTCTAAGTTGTTAAAGTAAAGATTTTTGTTTTTTTTTGAGCTAGTAATCCATAGTTCCCCTCCTTACAACATCCGTTCAAGCTCTGACGTAATCTAGAACTCAGACCCCCCACAGTCTCGCCACCCATACAAATCACACATTACGTTAAAATAGGGTTGCCATACGTCCCGGTACGCTGAGACATTTGACATGTCCTGGTTTGAAGCAGGCCAGGAGGCCGATAAGCAATTTGTTTTGGTTTAATCATAAGTAATTAGATACATAAAGTTACTAGGTAATTAATAAAAGTTCCTTCTTGTCTTCCTTTACAAGTTTTCTTGAAATGTGTGCACAAAAATGAGAGGTAAGGCATAGCGAAACTTCTTTCGAATTGAGCCACCCGTCCGGGGAAGGACCACCACCCTATAGAATACCGCAGCCAAATGCAGCAGTCGTATTTTGCCGGTGAGTAAGGTTTCTGGAGCTCGTGGGGCGTTAGGCTAAGGGAGGTAGGGCATAGCAAATCTTCGCTCGAATTGAGCCGCCCGTCCGGGGAATGACCTCCACACTATAGAATACCGCCGCCAAATGACCTCCGGGTCGTGTTTCTGCAGGTGAGTAGGGTTTCCAGAGCTCGTGGGGTGTTAAGGTTGGTCCGGCTTGGCGGTGGCGACTGACAGGTAACTGACCAGTTACTTGCCCGTTGTCACAGCGACTTGAGCTCCTCTTTCGCTTTCCATCAGGCGTAGGGAAGCCATTATTGTCGTGTGCTACTATAAAAAAAATGTCCTGGACCGAATCCGAACATTTATGGTGATAACCTTACGTTACAACCATAGACTACACCTGTTTAGCATTGCCTTCACGTACTAGGACATAGTGACCGACTTCGGACACCGTATTACGTGTGCCGACTACAATACAGTGATTTGTGAAAGCGCATACTTTGAGCGGAAAATGTGTGATGTAAAACCTCCTTTGATTGTGCGAGATAAAGTTATTTAACATCTATCTTCTTCTTCTCTGCTATGCTTATAATAAATCTGTAGACAGGTCAATTCTGTACATTAAATATATTTTCAAAATAACTATCAAGGGATGATTAGTGGTCGATACTGATGCCTAAAATGCAATCAGTATTTTTGTCTGTCTGTCTGTATGTTCGATCATCATCATCAGCCTATTACAGTCCACTCCAGTTGTTCGCCACTTAGGGCAAACATCTGGAGGATATACCCATAATCTATATATATAGGATGTAAGGGAGCGGCCTATCATCTTTTCGCTCCAAGCCAACCTCACCTGCCCGTGGTGCATCCTGCCGAATAACAAACGAGGCGCTGGCAACCGACTGGTGGCGGTATAACCATCACAATTGAAGGCGTAGCTAAATACTAAAGACCGGTGACGGACAGCAGCGTCACCGGAGCAAGAAGCTACGCCCTGCGATCGCCAACCCGCCTGCCCAGCGTGGCGATTATGGGGGTATATCCTCCAGATGTTTGCTCTTGTATGTTCGACATAGAAACAAAAATACTGAACGGCTTATAACGAAACATGGTACAACTATTCTTCATACTACTGACCGGGCAGGTTATAGTATATTTTTTATCACGCTACGATCAATAAGAGCAGGGCAGTGAAGGGAAATGTTGGGAAAACGGGAGAAATATTTATCTGTAGGTAGCTTTGAACGCACATCACGCAAAAACATTGCATGGAATTGAATGCGGTTTTCATCAATGTTTTGCTAGAGTTCAATAGGGAAAGCTGACTCGACTGAGAATGGAATCCGGAACGTTAGGTAGGCGACAACGCTTTAACCATTGTGCGACCGAGGTCCTCGTTTTAATAGGCTATTATGGCTAAAAATTTTTAACCGACTTCGAAAAAGGAGGAGGTTCTCAATTCGTCTGTATGTGTAATATTTTTTTTTTTTTTTTATGTATGTTCACCGATATTTCCGTCAATCCATCCATATGGATTTCAAAAATTTTTCGACAGTTCGACAGATGACACTTCCGAGGTGGTCCCATTATAACCAAGTCAGGATCTGATGATGGGATCCTGGAGAAATTGAGGGCAACAACCGAAAATTGTATGCTCATATGATGTTTTTATTACGTAATCATCATATTTTACTCAGGTATATGCTTCCGAGCGTCAACATCTGGTGGTGATGATGAAGCCACAGAACTCCTTAACGGCTAGGAGTTAGGGGACAGTGCTGCCATTGGTCGATAGAAACTAGGTAGGAGTATGTACTTATTGCAGGGCTAATAGGGCAGGTGATTTAGTAAGTGATTTGCTTGATTCTAGATCGCAAAGTCTTCACTTGACTTAAAGCAAAATTTTTCATTCCTATGTAAAACTCTTAAAGACATTAATAAGCCTTTATTCAAGTTCACAGCACATTAACGCAACTAAAAATCGAGAAATAAAATTATTTATAAAAAAAAATTAAACCGACTTCAAAAAAAACACAACCGACCAAAACTAAAAAGAGATAAATAACGTAAGTAAATTATATCCTTAATGCATATCATCCTTAATTAATATTACAATTATCACTTATTTTTGAAGTCGGTGCCAGCCAAACAAATAAATGTATTACGTTACTTATCTCTTTTTAGTTTTGGTCGGTTGTGTTTTTTTTTTGAAGTCGGTTTAATTTTTTTTCAAAAAAAAGTAATTATTCCGTCTTTTAGCTTATTCAAAAATAAAAGACACGTATTTTTCCTTTTTTCGTTCAAATAAACAATAGCAAAGATACGAGGCATCAAAAGTTAGGAGTGGGAGTCTTTGACGTCACTCGCTCCCGTAAAAATGCCTCACCGAGTGACGTCACGCGTAATTTCAACGGGCTATAACTTTGTAATTTTTAGTCTAATTTACAAATAAAAAAATACGTGTCTTTTATTTTTAAATGAGATAAAAGACGGACTAATTACAACTTTTAGCCATAATAGCCTATTGTTAAAAATTTACGTTACTTCATATAAGCTGGTAGGTACGAAGTAGGAATGGAAATTAAGTAACTACCTATGTGCGTGACTTTTTTTTGACAGGCTCGGTGGCTCATTTGGTAGTAACCTCTGCCCTCTGAGCCAAGGGTCGTGGGTTCGATTCCCGCACAGTACAAACATTTGTGTTCATGAACATGTCTGTTTGTATTGGTCTGGGTGTTTTCTATGTATAATATGTATTTATTTACAAAAAAAAGTATCTAAGTAAGTTTATCAGTTGTCTAGTACCCATAGTACAAGCTTCGGCTTAGTTTGGGGCTAGGTGGCGCTGTGTGGCCCAGCGTGGCATGTCTTGGGTTATTTATTTATTTACTTGAGGTTCACGCTGCCTGCTTTTACATAACAGTAAAAACCTGTTGCATTCAACTTTTAATAAGTTCAAGCACCTAAAATGTAGCATTGTTAACATAACGGTAATAATAATTCTCCCAAAAATAGTAAAACACGTTTCGTGCACTTGACCGGGACCCCAAAAATATGACATTTTGGTTAAATAAGACATCTCTTTCGCTCTACTGCAATGGTCGCACGTTAGAATGAAAGAGAAAGTATTATGGGCGTCGTTCGATCAAATCAGCTGACATTCATTCTAGCCTAACTTCAATAGCTTCGCAATGCGATTACGAATCCGAACCAACTTCATTCTCAGTAACGTTTCGCTTATCGTCGGCACCGTACGTTTGTCGGGCGATTGTTTATAAAATGTAAACAAATATTGTTTGTTTTCTGAGTGAAAAACCTCATCAAATAGCTGCGAAAATGGCCAAAAACATGGTGGAGTGTGTGCCTGTGTTGGTTTTAGTGCTGTTGTTAGTGAATTTTAACAATGTTTTATCAAATACATTAATAAGTGAACATCATCACATACACTGCACGCATCAACATCCAAAGGAGGATCAAGTAAGTTCTTATTTTTAAGAATGAAACCTTTTTGGGTGGTTCCACAGACTATTTTCGGATGTTTACAACCTCCTTTGAGGTTATGTCGATCAGGCAATGGGTGTAAAATGTGTTATTTGACATTCTTTTGTTCTGTTTCACGTCTGACTAAGTTTATTTTAATTAAATAAAGGCCACACTGTTGTTAGACAATTTGTTTACATTTTATTCTTGGCGTAGGCGCTCTGACAACGTAATCAAAACTGTTTATTTTGCAGTTTGGCAGTTCGTGGAAATGTAATTGCATGCAATGCTTTTTTTGAAGAAATGTGAAATACAAGAATATTTTGGTGCCTGCCTGCCTGAACATTATATTTTTTTTCTGTACCTATAGAAGTTTTAAAATATTTTCCGACACATTAGATAACCCGTATTATTAATTACCTATGAGTCGAGTAGGTACATAATTATTCTCTTAGTAAAGGCGAACTACCAATTTATTAGATTTGTATGTGTCTACCTATTATTTTTCTTAGTAAGTGTGAACATATTTTTGACTGCACATGAGCACCACTTGTACTTATATTTAATTTAAAAATAAATCTTGCTTCAGTCCTGCATCTAATTTATTTTAAAAGTATTTATGTATGTAGGTAATAGGTATGTAAAAAAGTAAGTCCGACGATGATTTTTTTCTTAAAATTGAGATTGGTCAACTGACAGGTCAGGAATCATGGGGTATTTCCGTTGCTATAGCAACCAGACTTCGCGCGGTTGGTGGCGTCTTCGTCACGTCACAGAAGAAGAATGCAAATGAATATCTTCTTAATTCCCAGATGGCGCCAGCCATTAGGTACTAAGAGTATTAACAAAGCTGATTTTTTCTTCACACTACTGTGATACTATCTGCCTCTCCACCGCCTTGAGGCAGGGTCATCATCATCATCCTAGCCTTTTTCCCGATTGTCTCAGGGTCGGCTTCCCAAACTGAGAGATTTGGCGAGGGCTAGTGTACAATGTACCTACTTTATTTGTTTTCCATCTATAATAACCATGTGACAAGCAAGTAAATAAATAAATAAGCTATACCCATTCCCAGTTTAGGCGTCAGAGTTATTCATCATCTCTGATATGATGTAACGACCGCTATCTGAGTTGGTAAAGATAGCACCCGGGACCAACAGCTTAACGTGTCTTCCGAAGCACGGAGGAATTCGGTATCAAATTTTGGTCACCTATCATCGGATTGACCGCGCCAATGGTTGCACAACGTTGCGATCATTGTTAAGCGAACAAGACCGCGGCGCCACCGAGCTCCTCCGCCTTGAGGCAGGGTGCCCTGTCATTTTCCCGAGGATGACGTACCTACCTAGGTCCCACATGATTTCCCCCGAACGGCGGGGCATGTTGGACTGACGGGATGACTAAAAGCACTTTCCTTGGCCAAAAAAAGTACATTTTACTAGTACGAGTAGGTATGTGTTTTAACACTGACATGCATTAAATTTTTTGTCGTGTCAAACTATTTTAACCTTCGTTTCTTAATTAATTTAACGCGCACAATAACAGACGCAAATTTTATTTTTTTAATGCTAAAGAAACGAAATATAGTAGATAATGCTAAATTTTAATGCTTAAAACACTAAGTCTTTTTGGGAATACTAATTGCCAAGAATCGTCGCTCCACCTGGCCTGAGGGCATCCTACACTACGATTGCCGAGAAGCGGTATTTACTCCAAAACTCGCTTACCCCAACGGTTATGGATCTAAATCGAAATATTGATACGTGATTGTGTGTAAATAAATAAAAAAACCCACTCTTTACATTGTTACCACCTGTTCAATATTTCAAAACTAAACACCTAGGTAGGTACTTTGTTTCTGACTAATGACGCGTAAAAGTCTACGGAATGCAGACATAATTGTATTTAATTTATCACAAAGGCGGTTATTATGCACTGACTGATATAAGTTACAGTGTACTGAGAACAGTGATGTAGCAGCCTATATGCGCCACGAGTGGTAAGCCGTGATAGATAATGAATACATCATCATCATCAGCCTACATCAGTCCACTGCTGGACATAGGCCTCTCCCAATACTCGCCACTTCGATCGATCCCGGGCCTCTCGCATCCAGCTCTTGCCAGCCGTCCTGCGCAAATCGTCACTCCACCTGGTCTGAGCGCGTCCTACACTACGTTTGCCGAGACGCGGTCTCCACTCCAGAACTCGTTTACCCCAACGGTTGTCGGTTCTGCGGATAATGTGGCCAGCCCACTGCCGCTTCAGCTTACTGATCCGAATTTACTGAGATAATGAATTCACATCACCGTAATATCTTTTATTGTTGTCGTAAAGGTCGACTATCTTTCGTGCTCCAAGTGGTAAGCGCGGGGGCGTGAACCATTCCATGTGGCGTGACGGTGTGGTGGGTACAGCCACACCGTTGCACGAGGTCCGCCCGGAGAGAACTCCATCGCACCGCGGAAGAGGGTAGGGGTATTCATCATCATCATCATCATCAGCCTATTACAGTCCACTGCTGGACATAGGCCTCTCCAGTTGTTCGCCACTTAGAGCAAACATCTGGAGGATATACCCATAATCGCCACGCTGGGCAGGCGAGTTGGCGATCGCAGGGCGTAGCTTCTTGCTCCGGTGACGCTGCTGCCCGTCACCGGTCTTTAGTATTTAGCAACGCCTTCAATTGTGATGGTTATACCGCCACCAGTCGGTTGCCAGCGCCTCGTTTGTTATTCGGCAGGATGCACCACGGGCAGGTGAGGTTGGCTTGGAGCGAAAAGATGATAGGCCGCTCCCTTACATCCCAGGGGTATTTGCCCTCCTCGAATCAGGAGTGCCGGCCGCTTGACGTCTGCGGCTGGCCAGGGCAGGCAGGGACGCGGCCAAAGGCCTGTGCCTGTGCCTCTGTGCAACCCGTATCCCTGCGTTGCTGTCCACTGACAACACAAGAGGGGCTTAGTGGGTATGCTCTCCCTTTTTGGGAGGTGTGAGTTCCACACACCTCATCAGAGGCGGCGTGGAGGTACCTAATGGGTACAAATACCTCTTGGAGTCTACGGAAGACCAGTGTCGAGGTTTCTTACAGGATACCTCGGCTTATACTGAGTGGACACCCTTTAGTGTCACAATTTATTTTTATTGTATATTTGCAAACCTAAAAACTGTTACATTGTAAAGTGATACTAATAAACATTTTTCTTTCTTTCTTTCTAATGTAACCTTTAGAAAAAAAAGGGTCGACCCCTTTTTTTTCTAAGGAACTTCTTGAGATTACAGTGTCTCTTGATTTGCCCGTCTGGCTGGAGACTATCGTACATTCGGCGAAACACCCGTAGAGTTACTACGGTTCTATTTTAGAATCAGTCGGTGTATCTTTCTTTCCATCAGGCAAGAGGTTGCCAATATGCTGTGCAACTATATCGCACTCCCTCGAAATTTTATAAATTGGAGTTTATGTGAAGAAACGGCCCTATATGAGGTCACTTATGCTTATTTTTCCAAATTTTTGAATTAGGTCGTCACCTCATTAAGAGTGCGATGTCCCTCATCATCATCATCAGCCTATTGCAGTCCACTGCTGGACATAGGCCTCTCCAGTTGTTCGCCCCCTAGGGCAAACTTTTGGAGGATATACCCATAATCGCCACGCTGGGCAGGCGGGTTGGCGATCGCAGGGCGTAGCTTCTTGCTCCGATGACGTTGCTGCCCGTCATCGGTGATCGGCCTGTGGTATTTAGCTACGCCTTCTATCGTGATGGTTTTACCGCCACCATTCGGTTTGCCAGAGCCTCGTTTGTTGTTCGGCAGGATGCACCACGGGCAGGTGAGGATGGCTTGGAGCGAAAAGGTGATAGGTCGCTCCCTTACATCCCCCGATTATGATACGATTATGAGGTCACTTATGCTTATTTTTCCTCCCTGCTCCCTCTTCGGCGGTAGCCGTCTTCTGGCACCCATTGTGTGACGATCCTGGCTCATCTCTCCTCCTTCCTGCACACATGGCCCGCCCAATCCCAGGGCACAGCTAGTAAAAAAATATATTCTTATTTTGTACAGAGATGCGTTACTACACTTAAATCTAGCCACAATAAATTATTTCCACGCGTTCAGGTGTATCGAGAAATCTAAGACAAGACAAGTTGTTCAACTAACCGTGACACTCGTATGCCAGATAGATTTTTATACTCAATTAGGTAAATAAGTTTGCAATTTACCAGCGTAAGTATCTAGGTATTTGCCTAGGTTGAATTAATAGGTCGTGATGAGGAGATTCTTGCATAATAATGAGGATTAATAATGGCTTATTATTATTGAGGCGAATGAAAAATTAAGAGGGTTATAACCTATTGGCATCTACAAATATAATTGGGCAATGTTTAAATTATTTGGCTTCAATTATATTGGATAGCCAGCAATTGCAAAGTATTATAAAAAACTAAATAACGGCTGCGACTTCTTGGTAGTATTTTTTTATATATGGCGATTGAAATTATAGGTGGGGTACTAAAATAATGACATGGCGACTAATATTAACAGTCGGATAGCAAATAATATTATTATGGCCACTGTAGACTTCCATCTAAAAAAACACTTTCTGGCTATAATTAACGAGCAGCTGTAATTTTAAATTGAATACTAAAATAAATATTAGGGAATCCTTTTTTATTTTTGGAAATCATAATATAATGAAAACGGCGGCAGGCGTTTATACCTGTAAA
Organism: Conogethes punctiferalis; assembly: GCA_031163375.1. Lineage (NCBI taxonomy): Eukaryota > Metazoa > Arthropoda > Insecta > Lepidoptera > Crambidae > Conogethes > Conogethes punctiferalis. The sequence continues at coordinate 4,169,822 of CM062106.1, read as the reverse complement.
CATATATTGGGCTTTGCCTTAAGGTTAAAATTAACAACGCCGCCTTTGGAGGCAAAAATGATTCCAATAGGGCAAAAAAGAAAGCGTGGACGCCCGCCAAATCGAAGCCGGCCCTACATATCCAGTGATAATTTTAGTATTTATATACCTAGGTATAATTTCGTAACAATTACGTAACAATAAAAAAATTATGTTAGAAACCTCAATATCATTTTCAAATACCTATCCATAGATACCCCACACGTATAGATTTGATGAAAAAAAATTTTTTGAGTTTCAGTTCTATGTATGGGGAACTCCAAAAATTTTGTATTTTTTTCGGATTTTATTTTAAAATTTTAATGCGGATTAATGTGGCTCTTATAGTTTCGGAATAAACTGGCTGTCACATATGGACGGACAGACAGACATGACGAATCTATAAGGGTCCCGTTTTTGCCATTTTGGCTACGGAACCCTAAAAATAAGTCAAGAAATAAAACTTACAATATTTAAAATGCATGCCATTTTTTACTTTATTTGCAGCTTACATGTCACACCACATATTTTGTTAATTAGATCTCAATCCTATTAAATACTACCTGAAATTATTTTAATAGATACCTCTACTTTACAATTTATGAATGCCTATTTTGTACTTTTTAGTTGCTTCCAAGTTTCCGCTTAACCATAAATTCAATTGCCAAAAGAAAAACTCGATGCCAGTTTAAATTAAACTAAAGCTTAAAATTACTTTTTAATGCTGCCAGTTTTTACATAATAATGTACTCCACCGTTGCAGCCAACCTATTATATTTCCTATCCACTTTAACTATTTTATAAACCTTAAATCAGATTTATTAGTCGCAGCGTTAAATACATGCCATTAATAATATAGTAGCTATGTGCATGGTACATGGATAGATATTCTTTACTAGCTGTGCTCGCGACTTCGTCCGCGTGGAATAGTTATTTTTTCCCCGTTTTTTTTTTTACATTTTCCATTATTTCTTCGCTTCTAATAGTTGCAGCGCGTGATGTTATATAAAACCTAAAGCCCTCCTCGATAAATGGTCTATTCAACACAAAAATAATTTTTCAATTCGAACCAGTAGTTCCTGAGATTAGCGCGTTCAAACAAACTCTTCAGCTTTATAATATTAGTTTAGATTGCCTGCGTTTGTGATCGCAGTAGATTGCACACCAAATAGGGTATTTGACAAATTTTAAAAATCATTTTAAATTGTTCTTTGTAACAAGTTATGCACATTCCCTTAATATTTCCGGGAAATATTCTGTATTAAGGGTAAAAATCTATTTTAAAGTTCGTATTTCTAGAAGCGCGGGAAAAACGCTATATTTGAATTGACGCCGGTCACGTGACTTACGTGACGTCACAGGCAATTAAGAAGAGCATATTCGCGGCTGAAACACAAATCGTGCAGAGCCAAAAACTTCAAAAAAAAAAAACAAACGTCAAAAACAATCCGTCAAAGTTCGAATTAATAGGCTTGATTTAATCAAATTTTATAATTTAACTATTGTATAAATCGTGTGTGTAATGTTAGCTCGACGATACCTAAACTCCATTCAAATAAAATCAAGTGTGAAGATCATTTTGATCTACGAGTATAACCTCAATAAGCAAGTTACTCGCCTGTGACGTAGCCAGAATTGTGACCAATCACAAAGCGTTTATTGTCCTTCATAAAGTTTAATAAAATAGTACATTTTGTTTCATGAAATATGCAATTAATATACATATTTTTGTCTAAATTAAAGTGAATTATGTTATCATATGCTATTTTCTATAAGGATGACCAAAATTTGCGGCATTTTTTGAATGTTGTCAAATATATATGTCAGGTATTGTAAATTTGCTCCAATAAATTTATTTTCATTTCATTTCATTTCATTTAAATACCCTATTGACTTAAAACTATACACAAAGAAATATTAATGCCTTTTTAGCTTGTGATGGATTTTAGTGAACTATAAATTTGTGCTCTAAAGTTTAGTAAAGTTATAGATTCAATGAAATAAATTTTCGTTGTGCGTCATCAAGCGAAGCGACTTGTCGTGGAAACGACTTAAAATCTGCTTACGGGAAGATTATTCTCGAAGTAATTCATAATACTGGCCATCATGCCTCGTAGCCATTAAATTAAAAACTCAACTGACTCAACTTTGATTTAGCTTTAATTTTTTTTTTCATAATTTCGATAAAACACTGGTTCTTGTGCGAGAAAATCACTTAAAATGGCGCGAAATGTTCAGCCAGACATGGATTTTTTTAGCGAAATTTGAACTAAGTACAAATTGACACTTTCAATGTTGATTTTTGAACGTTTTTCCCGCCAAAAGTTCCTTGTCAGTCTGTATGCAGAAAAAAACATTTCTTCTTTCATACAAACCACAGCGTAGGAATAAAATAAACGAAGGACAGGCATCACTTCGGGGTCTCACCTATAGGTATTAAATCAAATATGACCGCTGACTATACAATACTTCGTGTCACGAACATCGTGACTGCACCAAGGGTTTTGTCATTATTTACTTGGATGTTCAATGGTTATACTCTTCATGACCTATCAATTGTTTCTGTTATATAATTGTGTATTTATTAGTTGGCCGTACCAGTCGGTCACGTTCGAAGGAAATGAGGAATAATTGTTCTACCCTAACGGTTTTGATTGATATCACTAAGTACCTATATATATATATAAGAATGTCTTCTAGTAGAATTGCCAACTTCATGAATTGATCTCATCATTTGGGCAACTGAATTCGACCGACGGCGATGTACGCAGCCTATAAAGTGAAATAGTGTGTGCATGTGCATGCATCATAGATCCTGCCCGGGAAACCAGCCTGTAACCGATCGCCTTTTCTCAAAATATTGTCGCCGCCTACGATAGTAAAGAAAAAAAAATAAAGCCTATTTGAATACAGGGTTGCTCATTCCACAGATTTTTTTTTTCTTGTTTTATGTCTTTTTACCTCTGACGTGATCAGAGACTTTTGTATGCTTTTTTATGCTTTCTTTGCTTTATAATGTTTGCTTTGTTTTTATGTATGTGTAATATTTGCTGTATTTTATGTGCTTTATTTAATGATTGCTTTTATATTTCCATTCCACAGATATTAAAATTAAACATCACATTTATTCAACGGTGTGGCACGTGGCACTCAAGCGGGGTAGATGGGAATGAAGACATATTTGGCGGGCTAACGATCGGAGTGAAAAATTAACGCCAATTAGAATACAGGGTTGTTCATGACACAGTTATTATAATTAATCGTCACGTTTAAACTATGTTGCGTTACCACAGACTATCTTTATGTTAACAATGTGTAGTTTCGTCAGCCATTGTGCGAATAGGTTTGATGTTTGCACACCGTTATAGCACGGAGAGGCGGCCATTAAATCAGATTACTTCGCATTAATTTAACTAAATAACTGCCATTTATGATTTACTTTGAGATTGCGATCGAAAAAATTAGGTTGAATAGCTGTAAGAAAGCGACCAGTCATCTTTTTGTCTCGTTTCTCCTAGCGACCCTCACCTGACCGTAGTGCATCCTGCCGAATAACAAATGCGGCTCTGGCAACCGACTGGTGGCGGTATAACCATCATGATTGAAGGCGTAGCTAAATACCACAGGGTGACAGGGCAGGAAAGATAAGCTACGCCCTGCGATCGCCAACCTGCCTCATGCCTGCCATCAGCGATGGGCGAGGTGGCGATTGTGGTTAAGCCTCTAGATGTTTACCCAAAGTGGCGAACAACTGGGGAGGCCTATGGACATAGCTAGGCCCCTCTTCCCCACTGGGCACTATGGGCACGTGCCCAGGGCCCCTCGATCGAATGGGGCCCCCTAGTTCCTGCCAGATTACCAAATGATATTTAGGTCATAGGGGCCCCATGATCCTAATGTGCCCAGGGTCGCAAATAGTTTACAGACGGCCCTGGACATAGCAGTGAACTGCTTTAAGGGAGCAGATAGGCATAAAGGCATAATAACTCAAGTCTTTACAAGTACGCTTAAGAGAAGTACATAGATACTTGTTATTATTATTGCGAATTTAGGTCATCCTTTAAAGTGGGTCAATGTAAAATCTCCGGGCTTTAAGTGGTGAAATCTGAAACGATTACATACGTACTCCACCCATTTAGTTAAATAAAACTATGTATATAAAAAAAATATTATATTTTGACTGGCTCGATGGCTCATTTGGTAGTGACTTCTGACTCTGAGCCAAGGGTCGTGGGTTCGATTTCGTACAGTACAAACATTTGTGTTCATAAACATGTCTGTTTGTATTAGTCTGAGTGTTTGTTTACTTTGTATAATATGTATGTAGTTATTTATAAAAACAAATATCTAAGTATGTTTATCAGTTTTGTCTAATACCCACAGTTCAAGCTTCAGCTTAGTTTGGGGCTAGATGGCGATGTGTGGCCCAACGCGGCATGTCTTGGGGTTATTTATTTATTTTTAAAAACAATTTTTTTGACTGTCCCGGTAGCCCTTTTTTTCAGCCAACCGCAGCTTTCTGAACCAAGGGTTGCAACTGGAGAGGCCTATGTCCAGCAGTGGACTGCGATAGGCTGATGATGATGAAGTAATATATCACGGAGAGACTGATAATGTTTCGTAACATTAAAGTTACGTTCAAGAGTCAACATTTCGATAGTAGACTACAAAAATCTCACTTCTAAGACAACAATGTACTAAATTCATTAGCTAAAGAAAGCGGTGTTATGCAATGCGTTCTTAAGCTAGGCGTGCTTAGCAAGTTTAAGTGGCTAAGTTAAACCTTTTACTCGCGTACGGCAGATGTGGTGGCCGTTGGCAGTTGACTATCTCCACTTAAAAAATCACGTCAATTCGTCGCTCCGTTTTGCCGTGAAAGAAAGACAAACAGACAGACAGACACACTTTATAATATTAGTAAGGATACTCCTGGGCAGGTTATAGTATACTTTTCATCACGCTACATTCAATAGGAGCAGAGCAGTGACGGGAAGTGTTGTACCAATTTGTACCAGTTTGTACCAGTAATGTTGTACCAGTTTGTACCAATAAACTTGACTGGCTCAATGGCTCATTTCGTAGTGGCCCCTGCCTCTTGAACCAAGGACCGTGGATGGGGTCAAATCTTACCCGGGACAAATTCATGTGATGAACATTAAAATTTGTATTTGTTCCATGTCGGAGTGTTTGTATTCGTCATCGTCAGTCCACTGCTGGTCATAGGCCTCTCCAGTTGTTCGCCACTTAGGGCAGACATCTTTTTTTTTATATAGTAAGAGCTTTCAGGATGACCTCACTCCACCTGATGATAAACGGTCGGGAGGTCCAAAAATCTGGAGGATATACCCATAATCGGTAGGCGGGTTGGCAATCGCAGGGCGGATTTTTTTTATATAGTAGCGAAAGAGAAACCCAAGTCGCTGTGACAAGGGGCAAGTAACTGGTCAGTTACCTGTCAGTTACCACCGCCATGCCGGCATTGCCGGCCCAACCGTAACCCCCCACGAGCTCCGGAAACCCTATTCACCGGCAGAAACACGACCCAGAGGTCATTTGGCTGCGGTATTTTATAGGGTGGAGCTGGAGGTCCTTCCCCGGGCGACTCAATTCGAGCGAAGATCGCTATAACCTACGGGCTCTTACTATCTTCTCGCTTTGGTGACGCTTCTGCCCATATGATCAGCCTGTGGTATTTAGCTACGCCTTCAAGTGTGATGGCTTATAACCTTCACAATAAAATATCAGACTTACGGTACGTACGAGAGACAGAACGTTTGGGAACCTACGGCCCTTGATTTAGACTTCAGGGTCACATCCATTATTATGACCATTCAACATCAGACAGGCCGCTTGCTCATCTGCTATCAAGATAACAATAAATTACTTCTTAGAAACAAATCGTAACAGAAGTGATATACTTTATGAGCTGGGTACGATATTGCAAGGAAAGTGAGGTTATGCAACCTAAAGCTTAGAGCACACAGCTAGTGACAAGTGAAAGGATTGAACTTTGAACGTTCACATATTGTGTAAACTGCTCATTTTAGTCGCCTGTGGGCGCGATTATCATCAATTACTATCGGCCGAGATACAGTTTTGATCTTGTTAGCACGGTGTAGACATCATAATTATCATCAGTTGTTCGTCAATTAGGGCAAACATCTGGAGGATATACCCATAATCGCCACTGGGCAGGCGGGTTGCCGATCGCAGGACGTAGCTTCTTGCTCCGTTGACGCTGCTGCCCGTCATCGCTCTGTGATATTTAGCTACGCCTTGTATCGTGATGGTTATACCGCCACCAGTTATAACTAGCGACCCGTCCTCGCTTCGCTCGGGTGTTTCAGATAAAAAAAAATTAAGTAAATATATGTTATTCAGTGATAATGTAGCTTTCTAATAAAAAAAGAATCATTAAAATCGGTCCAGTACTTTTCGAGTTTATTCGTTACATACAAAAATAAAAATCTTTCCTCTTTATAATATTTAGTGTAGATGTAGATTAATTAAGTTTGTATTTTTTAATCATACACGAATCGACTGTGGTAAGTATACAGAGGATCTCCAAAAGTTTAAACAGGGTACGTTTATACAGGAATAAAATAATACAAGAATAATAAATGTATGAATGCAATTTATTCTACCAGAGACAAAATATATTCCGTCACTGCCAAACTTTGAAAGGACGTTCCTTTTCTCCCTTTATAAATATTGACAGACGCTGGAACTCATTGAAAGGCAAAGAAATACCTACCCAAGAATTTGTTCTGTGAAATTCAGTGTAAGTATAATATTTTTAAGGACAATATTGAGTTAGTTATAGTATTTGTATACTATTATTCTGAGTATAACAAATTCTACAGCTAATGGATGATACGTATTTTAAACTAAATTAAACTAGCTGTGCCCGCGACTTCGTCCGCGTGGAATAGTATCTTTGGGTATTTCTAGGGAACCAAAATTTTAAAACAGAGCCGAGCCCTGTACTATTCATCTATGCATCGTGTGCGTTTAGTCTGTGAAATATCCGCGACGCATTTTTGCGCGTCGTATGCGTTACTGCATATACAAGAAGACTTTTTAATCACTATCCAAATTTTTATATTATAATCTATGGCGAAAATCACTAAATACGTATTTTTTCTTTTAATACCGGTCAGTACTAAAATATTGAGAAAATAGCATTCCAAGTTGTCTAAAAAAAGACGAAATAAATAGACACCGCGCGCCGCGGGCGCCGCCCACCGCCGGGCACGTCCGTCCCCGCTCCTTTCATTCATTCATAAAAAGCCGCCATTTGCAGAACAGCAAAACACATAGGTACTCGTACCTACATAAGTTGCAAATTTTCCCTTCATATTTTTACGGGCTTAGGACCGTCAGATTTCAAAAATGCCTACCTACCTAATTTTCACCTTATAACTTTGACGCAATCGCCTATCGACAATTGACGAACCGCCGAACACGTTCTCAGCGAAAACTGTCCAATTTAAACGCATTTATCAATGGGTATTTTATTGGGTGACCCAATAGGTGAATACAATATTTTTCAAAGTTGACTTTATGCTCTTGAAATTAAACTAAGACGGCAATAAGTAGGTAGTACATTGTTGCAATAACACGTATTTTAAAAAATTGAATCTACTATGTACAAATTAATTAAAATTAAAATCAACTTACACTAAAACTGATCAATAATTATTGGTAATTTAATAGGTAACTGTTCAAAATGCATACCATTTCTCTCCAAACAGTCTCGCACGTTTTTCCACATTGCCTTTTAATTTGTTAAGGACTAAAGTCTCACTTTTCACTTTATCAAATGCTCTAATAATCTGTTGTTTAAGGGCGTCCAGGCTCTGGATCCCATCCACATACACACGTCTTTTGATTTCCCCCCACAAAAAAGTCACACTTTTGGAAATGATACGGGTGCCAGCCAGCGGTGTTAAGCAGTTTCCATATGGCGTATTGGCTAACCTCAAAAAGCCTCGCCGCGTCTCGAGTACTTGCACGAGGGTTTCTTTGGAAAAAGTCGAAGATCTCTTTTTCGATTTCCACTGGCCCTTCTGCATGTGAAGGTGTAGTAAATTGGCCGTAATCTAACAGCTTTTGGTTGGCAGCTAAAATCGTTGCATGGTTCGGAACTTGACACACCCTGGTTGCGAAGGCGAGGAAGGCTATCCGCTTCATACAGTCTTTGAGCTCCGTTCAAACTCTCTCCACTTAACAAATGACACCGCACCATTTCATAAAACTCACGATTGGAAATGTTTGGAATACATCGCGACGGAGGGGTTTCTTTCTACTGCGACACGTGCGAACGAACACGGAAATGGCGCGCACTCGCTGCGCGGGGATGCGCGGGCGACTGCTCTTGACCTTTGCCATTTTGTTTTGGGTCGCTCGCTCGCTACCCTCCCGCCGCTCCGCCCCGCACCCCATCTCTACCCCGCGCGGGCGCGGGATATCTTTCATTGATGTTTATCGCTTTGCGTAGTAAATTTTTACGCTAGAAATGGTAACCATGCGATATTTATAATTGGTTCGGTACAATGAATTTGTTGTGAAAATATGACCTATATTTTTTATTGCAGAAATGGGCTCTATTAACGATACCTAATGCCCAGAAAAAATTTGGATAGTGATTAAAAATTCACCTTGTATTTGCAAAAAAGTGCGTCACGGATAGTCTGTCGTCTGCGCTGCCCCTCATGCGCACAAATTTTTGTATAGTATTTCGAACTATTATTACGTTTTGCGCGCAATTTTCTGTCTCGTGCAACGGTTCTTTAGATACAGTTTCCAAATGGATAAGACTTAGAGTCCTCCAAAAACCGAGTCTATAAATTTCTCAAGGGCCGGCAACGCACCTGTGACTCCCCCTTTTTTATGCCGGGGTAAATGCTTTTAGGCATCCCTGTCACCCGGGGGGAGTGATGGGCTATGTGGGACTCACCCTGCCTCAAGGTGGAAGATAGGCAGGCGTGTTGCGGTGTCTATGGGCTTAAGTGATCACTTACCTACGACCAGGTGACATTAAAGCCCGTTTGTCCCTTTTCATTCCCACTAAACCAAACTGTCTTCTAACTAGTAAATATGATGTGCAAAGAGCTTTATCACTAACAATAAGTGGGAGATTCACGTGAGAGAATCGTCTCATTAATTGCTGCCACCATATTGGCGTCTGTTGGATAACCGGTCACATTTTCTTTGTGACTAAACTACGTGTTGTTTGCGTAACAACGTACGCACTTACAGCGTTAATCGGTTATCGAACGGGTCAGTTATTCCCACTATCCCCGTTGCGGGGCAACTGGGAAAAAAACTGGGATTTTTTTAAATGTATCGAACTCTCTCTTCTTTCTTTGATAATAATCTTTCGGAGCGCATTTGTCAATAGCCCCGCTGGTCGGAATTTAGATATATATTCAAAAAGTAACTACAGGAAAGAGTATTACAGAAAGAGCATTTGTCTACAGGAAAGAGTATTACAGGCATATTGAAGTAGTAGGCGGTCTTATCGCTGGCATCGATCTCTTCCAGACAACCTTTAGGTTTAGGTAGGACATTTGCTAAAGAGATGGGCATAACTGTTACGATAAAGGTAAATAAAATAATATTTTAATAAAATAAATATTACAAATACATAATAATATATTAAATCATACACAAATACATTTGTGTATCATTATGTTATATGTGTGTTATTTATTTATTTAATGATTATTCCATTGACTCTAAAAGAATATTCATAAAAATATATAAGGGGGGAACGTGTATTAAACTCCATTCAAGTTGACACAACCGCTACGCTCCAATATGCTCCAATACTACATAGGTACAATATATTATTTAAAAGAACCTTAAGCATATATTCAACAAACATACAAATTCAACCTTATTCCATAGATTTAAAGCTGCCCATACAAAGTCATCTAATGCAGCATGCCGAAGGAAATGCAGGAACCTATTACCTTCCGCATTCAATAATTGGCTGATGGCTGACTAAGGCGTATGCATTTTAAGTCATATCTCTTTAAGTTACAGCTGAGTTTTCAATGAGCTTCACATAGCCCCGCCATTATGTGCTGGTTAGTTATCTGTAAGTAGTAAATCAGACATTTTTCATTGCAAACTTTCTAACAAATCGGTATAATACATTACTTGTAAGAATAATTACGATAATTAATTAACACAACGTAATTTTTTAATAGGACGTTGTTTTGGTACCTAAGAAAACCTTATTTTTTTATTCGAATGTCAAAAAAAGAAGTTATACATAAACAACACAATAAATCCTTTTTTTTCATTAATTTGCAATCAGCCTCTTTACAAGGTCCATATCTCCTAATGTCAAATGAAAATTGACATTGACAGATATGGATCACCATCTTGAGGCATGGTGCCATGCCATTGTGCCGCCCTCCCATTTGTAGAGGACGTGGGCAGCGTCGGTCCCAGGTCAAGGAGGATGGGGGCCCTTGGGAAAAATACGTGTCCAATATATTTTTAATTATAATCTAAAATTCGGACTAAATATATAATAATTATTTTGACCCTGGACACATCCCTATTCTCTTTAATTCCTTAGAATTCGTGCATAGTAACAAAAGGTTACTAACCCAAGATAATAAATGCATTATCTATGTATATCCGAATATATTATATACAACAACGTTTGACAAGTTTTCCCGCAATGTCATTACTATCGGCAATAAAAAGTGGCGGTCGACGGCAATGTTCAATGGCTTTCTCCTCGGTTACGTCGCGTTGCGCAAGCGAACGTGAGATATCGTTTATATTGATGATATTGTAGCCTTTATTGATATGATCGCGATTTTTTTTTTTTGCATTGCCGGAACATTTTTGACAGTTAGGACCGATTAAAACTTTTTATCTTTGCTGATTTCAGTGACAAACTTTTTGACAGTGAGGGCTGTTTAAATCTTGTTAAATCTTTGTCGATTTCAGCGGCGAACTTTAATGCGCGCAGTATAATAATAGTTTTTTATAATACTTTGCAATTGCTGGCTATCCAATATAATTGAAGCCAAATTATTTAAACATTGCCCAATTATATTTGTAGATGCCAATAGTTTATAACCCTCTTAATTTTTCATTCGCCTCAATAATAATAAGCCTTTTTAAATGACGACCTTTAATTTTTAATTCTTTCGACAGTTAGATTTGAATAAAAGCTATTTTCTTTGCGAAATTCAGGAGCTATAAAGTAATAAGCGGCGTCGTCATTGAAATTTTGTATATGAAAATAAATTAGAACACAATATTAGATAAAGAAGAATAAAAAATTAAGCTTAATAATAGGTAGGCATGTCCAAAAGCCGGCCTTCTTGGCACAATGCATTTGGGCAGTGGTTGTAAAAATAATGCCTTTGCATATTATGACGAAGATGAAATACTTTATTGAAGACCCGGATCAGGAACGAAAATTAAAAAAATGCAATTTTGGCCATGACAACGATTGATAACGATTGATAATTTTAATAAAGTTTACTCTCCTTTGAAAGAATTTAACTCAATGATTTCCTCTTTTTCATATTATTGATACGTCCGCCGTAAAATTACGGTTTACACATTTCACTCGCGTTCAAAAGATACAGTTTTTATAGGTGTGTTAATTTAATGACCCGTTCGACGTTGCACTTTGAATTTAAAATGTCGACCTCTGACCTTTTTGGAAGGCCATACGGCCTCAGATAATATTTAATACAAATCAAATGTAGGTACGAGAAATAATATTCAAAGAAAGTTACTCAATACTATATATTTGTTTTTGTTTGAACGACGACAGTCAATTGTATAATAGACGGTACAGATAAAACGTTATTGAATAATAAGTTGTTAGGCATTTAGCAAAGAAGCGTTTTTTTTTGCAACTGACATTTGTGTTTTGACAGCTGTCATTAAAAAGATAACGGTGTGCATGTTTTATAAAAATCACGCACTATCTAACATCTTTATTTGCTAATCATTGAAACAAATCGTCTCCAAACGGGCTTTGAATGTCGAACGATTTATCACTTAAACATCTTGATGAGGTATGAGATTCATAACCTGCTTTTGAGAAATCCTTGGAATCTTGGTAATGTTAAAACATAAGTGCCGCCTACCTATTAACTTATTACCTCTCAAATACAGACCCCCACGGATCTCTTATCACGAGTGACATTGACGTGAGAGCCTTAGTACGAAATGTCACTTTTGAAAAATCAGTGTCAAAAGTGACATTTCGTATGAAGACTGTCAATTCTGAATTCAGCCATTTCTTTCTTTATCAACCTTTACCTGTCCCAATGCTGAGCGAAGGGTTCCTCAAACTTCTTTATCTAAAGAGTCTGCTATGACACTATAAAACGCCCTGGCTAAAACCAAATTACCCACAAACTAAGCGATCTCAATAACGGTATTGACAGTGCTATAAATAAGTGTGAACTAAAGCGATTTCGTAATGAAATATAGGTAAAGGTCGTAAGGACTACCTTGGCAACAAGCGAAGCGTTTTGAAATACCACCTTATTTGATATGTAGAGCAAATAGCCATAGATTTACATCACTATAGACTGAGGTACTAAGTGTTTCCGCTTGTTATTTCGTCAGTCTTTACATAGATTGTTTTGTCTATACTCGTAGATACTGCTTGAGAATTATACTGTAAAAGTTTCTACGTTCGTGAATATTTAAATATGTACTTATTAGATACTAGCGACCTGGGTAGGTACTCTTGAACCAAATGGGATTGGGATCGAAATCTTCTACAGGATCTAGTACAGATAATATACAGAGAATGAATGAACTATGACTTGGGGTGGTCATAATGTAACAAAATGTAAAGTACCAAATACAGGAAAATTGAAATATACGTTCATTTATGATTAAATATTACTTAATTTGTTAGGATTGAAATCGAGATTGGTTTCAAGAGTAGGCCTACTGGTCTCGCTTCGCTTTAGGTATTTCAGATAAACATTTCATTAATAAGCAATAATTCGGTAACAATAAAAGTACGACTTCTTAGACTTATTTATTTACATGATATAACAGTTTAGGTTGCTATGGTAACGTTGTCAAGATACGTCAGTTTGTTAGAAAGCTTTTTGGTAATTCTTTCACACCTTGGGTTACATTAATTGGAGTTTGAGCATGGATCCCTAACTTTAAAAAAATATAACATAGGCTATGTTCACCGGAGATAGTGCAGCTTTCCGATAGTGACAGAATATGCCTACTGTTTGTTGTGCAAGCAAATAGGTACATGTTCTGTCGCACTGTAGTAAAGTGGGTGCCCACGATACAGGATCTCCTAGTGTGGGACCCACAGGTTGCATTCCCGTATTTTGTTACATGTGGTTCGCATAATAATATTAATAACTAGCTGTGCTCGCGACTTCGTCCGCGTGGAGTAGTTATTTTTCCCCCGTTTTTTTTACATTTTCCATTATTTCTTCGCTCCTAATAGTTGCAGCGTGATGTTATATAGCCTAAAGCCTTCCTCGATAATTCTTTTCTCGTGGGGGGTTAGGGTTGGGCCGGCATGGCAGTGGCAACTGACAGGTAACTAACCAGTTACTTGCCAGTTGTCACAGTGACTTGGGCTTCTCTTTCGCTTTCCATCAGGCGAAGGGAAGCCATTATGTCGAGCTACTATGAAAAAAAAAACATCGTCCTGACAAAATGTAAAATTCAAAGTTCCAACAAGCGTAGAGGTGCCTTTGGCTCATTAAATCTCTCTCTGCGAAATTATCCGAAAGATTCTAAGTAGATAATTGTTTATTTTAAACTTGGGTAGGTAAATTATACCCTCAGGGGATACATGGGTATCCAATAAATTTTTGACATGCCCAAACCATGGAAGCGGATGGAATTTAATAAAACCATAAAAGTTAAAATAAAGTTTTCATGGAGTTCATAAAATGTTAGCAAGTTACAGAACTGGCCTTACAAAATTTCTGAAAATTTTATACAAATTGTTTCCCAGAATAATGGCATAATTTTAAGAAACATAACTTAACTTTTTCATTTATTATTAATGTAAAAATACAAATACGTATTTGTCAATATTTAAAGTGCTCTACCCCAAAAACGGTTCCCATCAACAGCCTAGGTCCGCCCACTGAACGTAGGCCTCCTTTAATTCGCGCCACATTTCTCTATCCCGAGCTTCCCCATCTAGCCACGGCAGGCTCATAGGGGCAGCGCAGACGACAGACTATCCGTGACGCACTTTTTTGCAATTATACGCAGTATGTGCGTTACTGCGTATAATTGCAAAAAAGTGACGCGCAAAAATCTGTCGCGGATATTTCACAGACTCAACGCACACGACGCACATCTTCGATCATTCTGTCGGCAGACCTAGACGCTCTTTTTAAATGTCTCAGACATTATCGCACAAAAAGTCTGTCGTCTGCGCACCATAAGGTCATCCTTAAAAAACGATTTATCGTATGAAAAAAAGTTCAATCAATAGTTGTCGAGAGTTTAATACTCTACAACGTTTAATATTAAGTGCAAATCTCATTTTATCTAAAGAAAGCGAGATATTCGCGAAAAACCGAGTTTAATGACCTTTGACCTTAAATATATTAAGACGCGAACACGATAGTACTTGTGACTTATGAGAAGCAAAACAAGGGTTTATACCAATTTACATCTTTATTCCGAGGTGAAACCCCTGTTATGCTTGGTCTGTCATGACTTTGTGCAGTCAGTCGTATTTTCCTATACCTATTCTATCTGTTAGATAAATTTCATCCTGTGATTGTAAAATCAACCATAAGTCTATGATTGCGTTCATTAATTTCGTCAATAGTATAAGTGCAAGCTATTAACTTTTTATTTAAAACTTCGTAATGGGAAATACATAGACAATACACCGTATCTGTAAGTAAATCTTTCCCCTAACTCCAATTTAATAATAGCAGTAAAAAATAAGTGCAAACATGCAGTGAGAATTTTAATTCTCCATACCATACTAAATTGTCAGTGCAATGGCCTGGCCACATAGAGAATTAGCAATTAGTCAAAAAAAAGGAAATTCTTAAAGCGCGGGAAGCGGCCATTGTGTACTTAAGGAGCATAGACATTAGACACGTCGAACTAGTTTTTTTTTCACGTTCATTTGATTACTTGTATGCGAAGGTCATGTTTCTACACAGCCTAGAAAAAGTCGCAACAATGGAGAGAACCATGGTTCTGAAATATCGCTCTCAGTTCAAGGTTGGATCTATTTGTTATTATTTTTATTAAGTACTTCTGAATAATTTATTGTTGAATGTTATGGGCGAACAAAGGTACTGTTTGCATTCGAATTTATTGATAGAAAGTAGAGAGTTTTAGATGGGCGGATGAATAAAACATAGTTTATGGTCTTCATGTTAATTTTGTGATGGCACATCTGAAGATTGTGTCTTGGGGACCAAGGAACAAGGTTCAATAGCTTGTAATTTCAATGAATTGCGTTTTCATTAGCCGGACTACGGCGGACATTTCCTAAATTCCCAGTTTACCCCCGAATGCTTGCCCCGAACGGGGGAAACTGAGCACAATTTGGTCCCATCTTTCTCTGAAATATTATTTAATTTATAAATCCACTAGCAAACCCTGCGAAATTCGTTTCGCCACCAGATGGCTCCTTTTTCTTGTATTTTCTTTGCTATAAACCCGAGATCAGAGATCCCGGAGCCCGAGACCTTTCCAACGAATGGAAAACCGTGGAAATCTGTTCGTGCGTTCTGGAGTCATAGCGTCAGGAAGGAAAACCCGACTTATTATTTTTATATAGTAGAAGATTTTGGGAACTTAAATCTTTTTTGGTGAATAAACTTGATTTATTACAGAAATGATTAAAAAAAACGATGATTGTAGCTGAGTAGATAGTTGCAATGCGTAACATTCAGCTGTAGACGATATTATGTAGTGCTGTCACTTTTCAGGGCGTCAACGCGACCTGAACATTCGCCCTCTAATGCAGCTCCAGCTACCTATTATACCAAACTATTATACTCGTAGTAAGCGAAAATTTGAATTGAATAGATGTTTCTTCACGCTTTTATTATAGGTTTTCGAAACTGTTTTGTATGACTTTTGAAAAGAGACGGTGTCGCAAAATTCCTGACCTTTGCCAAAAATTGTCCGGAAGATATTGCTACTGAACTGAACGTTGGCCTCCTTTAAATAGCGCCACATGAGACATCCTGGTTCCCATCCAGCCAATGCCAGCAGTTCTTCTAAGGTCATCAGCCCAAAGAGTTGCGGGGTTTCCTACACCATGTCTGCCTAAAACCGGTGTCCACTCAAAACAAGACTGCTCTGCCGATTGTCGGCTCTACGACAGACATGGCCAGCCCACTGGTTCAGCGTACTAATCCTTCGGGCCGACTGGCTCGGTGGCTCAATTGGTAGTGACCCCTGTCTTCTGAACCAAGGGTCGTGGGTTCGATTCCCACCCGGGACAAACATTTGTGTGATGAACACTTGTGTTTGATCCGTGTCTGGGTGTTTATATTTGTATTTAAGTATTTATTCGTGGTACTTTCGTTGTTCTGATACCCTTAACACAAGTGCTTAAGCTACTTACTTTGGGATTAGAGCAATATATGTGATGTTGTCAGATATTTATATTATATTTTATATCGATAACTTTCGCCCTCTGACGTATGCTAGTTTCGTACACGAAATCCCCGAAATTCCCACGGGAACGGGAATTAGCGAATTTGAACAGCGAAGCGAGGTGCGAGCTGCTAGTTCAAGTGTTCTTTATAAGTCCTTAGTTTCCTGTTGGTTTACGTATATACTGATAAAAGCGTCTACAAGCGCAGGAAATAGATATTTCTCATAAGTTGAAGTCATCCGGACGGTAATTGAAAAGCCAAGTTCAGCGGAAATATTCTTCAACTACTGCGAACTAAATAAAAATGCAATAGCAGTTCATAATGCATTAAACTTATAAAGAAAGCGACCGGTCCGCGGCCCTCGTTTCGCTTCGAGTATTGCAGATAAACATATAGGTAATTGGGTTACACTATTAGCGTTTTGATAATACCCAATCTTTTCTAGAAATCTTCACTAATATTATAAAGCTGAAGAGTTTGAACGCGCTAATCTCAGGAACTACTGGTCTGAATTGAAAAATTATTTTTGTGTTGAATAGACCATTTATCGAGGAAGGCTTTAGGCTATATAACATCACGTAGCAACTATTAGGAGCGAAGAAATAATGGAAAATGTTAAAAAAACGGGGGAGAAATAACTATTCCACGCGGACGAAGTCGCGAGCACAGCTAGTACTTAATATACTTGGCCTATGCTACTCAGGGTGAATGTAACTTTCTAGTGGTAAAAGACTTTTGTAGAACTAAGTAGTTTTTGAGTTTATTCATTACAAAAATACACACAAAAATTTAAAACTTTATAATAAGTATTCGAAATTGGGTTGCGTTTGACTGCAGCGGAATGGACGGATCAAGGCTGTTGATTGATTGATTTACACCAATGAGGGTGATCCAAAATGAAACGCCCGATAGATGGCGTTATATAGCCTGCGGTCCAGCTACAATGTGATTGGTCAGTTGCTATGTAAATGTCAGTGCCGTGTCAAAATGAACCAATTACGTTACAGTTGGACCTGCTGTGTATATGGTGGCATCTGGTAGATTTCTTTTAGCAGGAAACCCTCATTGACATGACAACGATAGCCAAATCAAGCTACCGGGCCAGTGAAATTATAAGCCGGGATTTATAAATCCAAAGTAAAACTTTTTTTTGTTATTTCAAAACTTGCTCGACTTTGCCCGCACAAGAGAAATTCCTTTCAACAACAGAATATAAAACCTGTAATAATATTGCTGTTAAAACGTTCGCTCCTTTCTATATAATTACAGAAGGACATACACTTTTAATTGCACGTTTTCCCCCGCTTTCCCGTGTTTCTCGTTCAAGAAATCGAGTCGAGACTCAAGTCGTATGGTAATTCGAGCACTGGTAACTTGTACTTATACATCCAGTCGATGATTTTATAGAATTGAATGGAATAGACAAGAAATATATGATAAAAATACATAAAACAAGAAGTGCCGGCCGCTTGTTTTCTACGGCTGGCCAGGGCAGGCAGGGATGCGACCGTATGCATCGGTGTTACCAGAGTCCCTGCAACTTGCTGCCCACTGGCGCCACGGGGGGGTTTAGTGGGTATGCCTTGTCATTTCGGGAGGCGTGAGTCCCACACACCGCCGACTTCCCCCGGAGGGCGCCGCGGCGTGACGGTGCATATTGCATTCTCCTCACTTCATCACCTTATTTCATCATCATTATCAGCCTTCAACGTCCATTGCTTGCATAGACCTCTCCTAATGACAATACAAAAGTATTGTAAGATAAAAATCTTACTTGTAACAGTTGCACTGCCTTCCCCTTTTCTTTAGCATTTGTCCTCTACCTGAAGGTTGTCTGGAAGAGATCGCTCCCAGCGATAAGACCGCCTACATTGTACCTACTATATGTTTGTATACTCTTTCCTGTAAATGTTTATGTTTGTGCAATAAAGAATATCTATCTATAGTCATTTGGGTAATTTGCTTCCTTAGTCACCACGCTTAGCAGACGGATTGGTGACCGCAGTAGGTTTTATTTGTAGCCAAACGCTGCTACCTGTTTCCTGATATTCCCTAAGTCTTCTAAGACGCCCATTGGATGAGGTGGTGCTATTTTAAATCTGGAAAGTGTGGCCATCACTTTATTATACAAAATCAATGCTATTTTTATAAGTACCTATCTAAAGAGAAGGTCTAATCAAGGATCAAAGCCCCTACTTAAAGGACAGTTGACTCAAATTTCAAAACGACGACGAGAAAAGTCGACCATTTTGTTTTTCAAATTAGCTTCCCGGACGCGATGAAATGTGATAACGAAATGAAATGAACGCTCGAGCGATTGCTTGTTATTTTGTTAATATTACTCGTTTTTCACGCGTCGCTTTTACTAAGAATTGCGATGAAAATCGTTGATTAGATACTTACAAGCATAATGTTGTGAGATGTCACTGCGTGGGCAGAATGCGGAAAAAAAAGAAACCAAAGACCTAAAGTGTATATTTTAAAGAAATAAATAGGCAAAGGAAATAGTAAATTAACATCCAGTATTTTAAATATTGTACGGCCCATTTCTGAACAAGAAGCTTGCATAATAATAACTTTTTTACCAAACAGCCACCAAATCTTAGCATTGATTTTAATTCTAACAACCAGAAACAAACATGTCTGCTAGATTAGCATAAAACTATCTGGTATTTAAACAAATGCAAATCAGAAATGGCGTGAAGTGGACGCCCGTGAAGGTCAAATTTATATTTAAATGGACAATTATCGATAATTGTGTATGAAATTTGAAAAATCAGGCGGAAAGCGAATTTAAGAGTTAAGCTGCATGGATCAAATGTGATTTTTTTTTCCATCGCTTTATTTTAGAGAAAAAAAAATATAACTTTTTTTAATAAATGGCAACTGACCTCTCTAAGAGGTACACCTCTGCCTTGCCAATAAAATTGGGGTGTTTAGACTAATCTTCCTGGAAGCAGGTTTTAAGTCGTCACTCGGGTAAAAGCAAGATCTCATTGGCGCTTGGGAGAGGCCTACGTGCAGCAGTGGACTGCCGCGGGCTGCTAATGATGAAGATGAATTGATTCTATAATTTTATGACTAAACTGATCTTTTGAGCACTAAATAACATCAAAGTTATACACCTACTCGTATTTTTTTTTTTAATTTTATCACCACAATTCACACCTGATGTTATGTGACTTTGAAGCCTTCGATGTGGTGGAGCGCTTACCTAGAACATATCGATTCACTCTCGCCTTGAACACCTTAAGATTGTATGTCTCGGAGAACAGAATTCGGCAAGGAGTTCCATAGTTTGACCGGTCGCACTAAGAAAGTAGAGGCAAAACGCACTGTGCGATACCTCGGACATATACCATTAAACGATGCCTTTTGCCGTATCTCTACTCCGGTGGTAAATCGGGGCTGGGGTAATCAAATTATTTAGTTCAGTCGCATATTTCCCAAAATGTTACCGATAGAAGACCGATAGGCTTACAACTTTTGGACGATGATCAAGGCTTTGCGTTGCGATAAAAAGAAAACAAGATCTATCATATTATATAGATCTATCATGCTCCCCGTTTCATTATGCAGTCAAAATAATAATCTATTCGTAAGCCATTATGCAGCTAACAGCCACAGATAATAAAATCATGTTTGTTTCGTTTGAAAAAAGGCAAATAACATGTACAGACATACATTAATTTAATTCATAATTTTGTCGATTGAGGAAAAACCCCCAAATTTCAACATTTTATTAAAATACCTACATAATCTTAATGGCACAGCGAGGCTTTTATAAAATCTTGGATTAAAATTACGTCAACATACAACTGGTTTTCTTCGTACAAGTGCGTTCAGAAACGTTTGCAGTTAACTAGCTGCAGCGTGCAGCTTTGCCCGTGTGAATGTTCATCATCATCTTCATCAGACTATTGCAGTCTACTGCAGCACAAATCTCCAGGTCTTCGTCACATTGGACAAACATCTGGAGGTTGTACCCAGAATCGCCACACGAGGCAGGCGGGTTGGGTGTCGCATGGCGTAGCTCATCGCTCCGGTGACGCTGCTGCCCGTCATCGGCCTGTAATATTTACTCGTAGCTACGACATCAATCACGATGGTAAATTAAAAGATGTGTGACACGTCTTCCAATTAAATCTACGCTGGATATGATAATACCATATCTCTAATACAGCCGAGACCAGTTGAGGGTTCTTCATTAGATGCTTCATACCTTCGATTTTTGACATCAAATGAAGCGGCCCACCAAGTTGAATAGTTTTTGTAAAGACGGTATGTCGATCACTAATATAGTTTGGGTGGGCTCTTGCGTTTTCTAATTAGGGTCACCTGGTAGGTACTCCAAATCTTTGATAATCCTAGTTTTTATAGTTTTTCCTTTATGTGGCCATTAAACCCTAAATCTGTACCAAATTTCTCTATAGGTTTATGGGAAGTACTAGTTCTATATTGATGATCATGAATGAGTGGTGAGTGTCGGAAATGTGGAACTTTGCTTTCGCTTAACTTCGGAACTAAATAACCTGCAGACTTGAAATTTTGGATTATATGTATGTGATTATAGCTTATTAGATGACGAAAATTTCAGCGTGAGGTCTTATCCAGAGGTTCTCAAATAGGGGCCTGAAAATGTGGCGAAATGATTCTAGTAAAGGATGGTACGGCAGTGTTTGCTTCGCACTCGACTCGGCTCATCAGGGGGCAATGCCGTGCCCCCATATAGGCCGCCCCCTTACATCCCTCAAACTAATAAACGTTCTCCTTTAAAGATAAGCTTACAAATGTAAATGAAATACGTACGCTAGTTATGTTTTTGATTGCCTGTTTATTAGCTTTCAGTATTAATTAACATTACACAGATAAACTGCATTTGCCCTTTAACTTATATTATCGTAAACGTGATTATTAGTAATTGAAGTAATTAGCAATAATAATTAATACTGAATGTAAATTCTGATTGCGGTTTCATTTATTAACATGACACACGACTACGCAGGGTTATAATGCGTTAGGAAATTCTAAAACCCCTTTTTGAATCGGGGATGCCTTTCATGTAATAGGGTCCTTGGTACGGGACACTTGGGTTGTGTGGGGCTCACTACTATTAAGCGGAGAATACTTACTAAACACGATACTCAGATAGCAGTCGTTACATCATATCAGAGATGATGATAACTCTGACGCCTAAACTGGGAATGGGTATAGCTTACCGTAAGTGTTGCGGAGGTCTGATGGCAGTCGCTCTGTGTAAAAGCTTAGCCCTCGCCAAATCTCTCAGTTTGGGAAGCCGACCCTGAGACAATCGGGAAAAAGGCTAGGAGGATGATGATGACTTACTAAACACGACGGTGGTCCGCTACGTACGAGCACTCTGTCTGAGGAAAGTCGGAATGTCCCCCTTATTTGCTTTGGGGCTGGGGGCTGACACTTTAAAGTTTTAGCGAAATCATCGTCATCATCATCAGCCTATTACAGTCCACTGCTGAACACAGGCCTGTCCCAAATAACGAACAAACATAAAAAATAGTCATAGACTATTATTTGGCCGTAGCCGCAGACAAAAGCAAATTAGCTACAATTTACTGTAATGACGAATACGAGGAATCAAAGATATACTAAGGTAATTAAGATATAGTGATTGACCTAACGCGCGAATCATCCGGGTCGTAATGACGAATCATTAAAGCATCGAGGTCGAGACTAACACATCGTATTAACTATTGGCTGAATTCAGAATGTCTTCTTTATTACTTACAATTGTGTTTCCTCCTTCCTTATTTTGTTTTTGTTGGAAAACCAACAGCTTCAAAGCATAGTATCGTGGTAGTTGGCGTAATCTTGACAGCCCCCCCACCCCCTCAACACAAGTCCTTAAGCTACTTTGGGATCGGAGCAATGTACGTGATGTTGTTTGATTTTTTTTTTACAACATACGTTTGCTCCGATCCTAAATGAAGCAGCTTCGATTAAAACAAATTGCGCCATTGCGCCTGTCGCCCTCACCCTGAAGGCCCACTGAGATGGCGTTTCACGCCCCCCCTTAAGAACCCAGGATTGTAAGAGTAAGGAAACACATTAGGATTTCATCCTTTTGTTTGAAAACCAGCGTCGGGACGCGCCCGCGCCGCGACTTATGCTGAGTGACAGCCATTTTGGATGCATAATATTGTTTTTTATGTTAAGTTTTTTTAAGTAAGTATTCATAAGTTTTATGCTCCAAATAAAAATTATTTCATTTCATTTTCATTTCTTTTCTTTATATATTATTTAATTGTGTAGTTTTTATGTTTGCGACAGTACTTACTCCTCAGGGTTTCAGAGTTTGTCCTTTCGAGGTCATTGACTCATAACTTCCTACCTGCGTTTGCGCAGAATTTTATAACGACCGTTTATTTAGTGTGATCTCTTAAAATCTGGTTTGACCTCAGGATTCACTTGTGCAGTTCAAAGTCATGACGTAAGTAATTCAGACTAATTTATAAAGAGGAAAGATTTGTATTTTTTTTTATAGATACTCGACATAATGGCTTTCCTACGCCTGATGGAAAGCGAAAGAGAAGACCAAGGCACAGAGACAACGAGCACATAACTGGTCAGTTACCTATCAGTTGCCACCGCCATGCCGGCTCAACCCTAATCCCCACGACCTCCGGAAACCCTACTCACCTTCAGAAACACGACCAGGAGGTCATTTGGCTACGGTATTCTATAGTGTGGAGGTCCTTCCCCGGACGGGCGGCTCAATTCGAGCGAAGATTTGCTGTGCCCTATCTGTCTTAATTATTCCCTTAGTCGTGTTTTACGATCACGGAATAAGATGGGGTGGTATTTAAATGCGGAAACCACACCGAACTTTCGTCAATAGTTTTGAAATTATGCAAATTACTTTACCTCTTGCTACAGATCAATACTAAACCAATATCTTTTGTGAAATCCAGTGAAATTGTTAGTGAAATAACCTTGAAATAACGACATTTCGGACACGCCAGTGACTTTGGATTCGACCGATTACCCGGAAACTTGTCAATTGATTCGCTTCAGAGAAAATAGATAATTGTTGTGACAACCATGATCGTGACCTTGGAGCGTTCTGGTGGGATTTCTCATTTGATTATTATTATTTTTTTATGCGAGAGGCGGCAGACGACCAAGTGTGATGCCTGATGGTAAGCAGTCGACACCGCCCATGGACACCCGCAGCTCTAACCGAGTTTAGTGTCGCTGCCGGCCTTTTAAATATGAACACGCTCGTTTCTTGAAGGTTCCCAAGTCGTAGCTGCTCGGAAAGACTGTCGCAGGAAGTTGGTTCCACGAAACTGAGATATTTATTTAAATGCGTTGTCGAGAAGTAAATAACCCAAGACATGCCACGCTGAGCCACACAGCGCCACCTAGCCCCAAACTAAGCCGAAGCTTGTACTATGGGTACTAGACAACTGATAAACTTACTTAGATAATTTTTTTTTTGTAAATAAATACATATTTTACATAGAAAACACCCAGACCAATACAAACAGATATGTTCATGAACACAAATGTTTGTACTGTGCGGGAATCGAACCCACGACCCTTGGCTCAGAGGGCAGAGGTCACTACCAAATGAGCCACCGAGCCTGTCGCCGAGCCGGTGAAGTATAAACATCACCACCCATATTCTTTCCCTATTGATGTAAGGGCCTATCATCTTTTCGCTCCAAGCCACCCTGCCCGTGGCGCATCCTGCCGAATAAGAGACGAGGCTCTGGCAACAAACTGATGGCGGACTACCTCTCTTACCTATGTAGGATGTGATGTGATAACTTTTAAGTATATAAATCGCCTAACTAAACTATGTATCTTCAAAACAAATACATTTATAAATCGACTATGGCTTCGTGCAAGTGCTTCCGAAATTTATTTATAGAGTTAGCATGAATATCTGTTACTTTTCCATACAAATTCAGAAGCCTCTGGGACTACCTACTAGCTCGGGGAACAAAGGAACTAGCTCCCAGTACTGTTGTGCGGAAAGGAGGGCTCAAAGGACGGATTTGGGTTCTGGGTGGGTATATGGTGCAAGTTCCTAGGACTCGTACACGTTTCGCCTCTACTTTCATAGTACGAACGGCCAAACTATGGAACTCTTTGCCGGGCTCCTTGTTCCCTGAGAAGTACAATCTTCAGATGTTCAAGGCGAGAGTGAACCGCTTTTTGATGGGTGAGCGCGCTCCATCGTAGACTGTGATATCGCTTATCATCAGGTGAATTGCAGTCAAGCGCAAACCCATAATGTGTAAAAAAAAATTATAGTATAAAAAAATAGTTCTTTTCAGTTCGTGCTAAACGTCCAAGTATAGGTAATATTGTTGTTAAGTAACAATAAGTTACGCAAGTTCATTACGACCTGTCATCTCACTTTCCTAAAGAAGTGAAAGTCTATGGTCCGAAAATATGGCGACCTCCGACCTTATAGATTACCGCAGGGACAGACTATTTTAAATTATAATTCTTATTGCGTAACCATTTTTTTATTTGAATAAATTATGTTAATTCTGCCGGCGTTCTTTTTATCATTATAATACAAAGGAAATGGGTGAAAATTCCAAACGATTAATTAAGTTAGATATTTAAAATTATGAATAAGATAAACCTATGAATACATAATGCGCCAGACTATATTAACTCCAACGGTCTTTGGGGCTTTGAAAAAAAAAATTTAGGATGTAAGGGAGCGGCCTATCATCTTTTCCCTCCAAGCCAACCTCACCAGCCCGTGGTGCATCCTGCCGAATAACAAACGAGGCGCTGGCAACCTACAGGTATGTTTTGCACCGAATAAATTAGTTTTCTATCTGTCGTTCTTCCAAAAATTCAATCTATAAAGAATGCATAATAGCGATACAATTCTAAACACGCGAGTTGTAGGGGCTGCGCAGACGACAGACTTTTTGTGCGATAGAGTCTGCGTCTGAGACATTTAAAAAGAGCGTCTAGGTCCCTACAGCTCTGCCGACAGAATGATCGAAGATGTGCGTCGAGTCTGTGAAATATCCGCGACAGATTTTTGCGCGTCGTGTGCGTTACTGCATATACTCGTTATTGCATCACAGACTAAAAAGTGCGTCACGGATAGTCTGTCGTCTACGCAGCCCCGTATTGTAACATTATCAAAATTCACTCGTCATTGGCAGAAAATTTAATGTCTCTCGTAATTTTAAGAGAGGTAGGGTATGATAACGAATCTTTGCTCGAATAAGTGTCTCCACCCTATAGAATGCCACAGCTAAATGACCTTGGGGTCGTGTTTCTGCCGGTGAGTAGGATTTCCAGAGCTCGTGGGGCGAGTGCTGCATCTGCAGCCGGGGGGTTAGGGTCGGCAACGGGCGTGTGATACCCCTGGTGTCGCAGGCGTCCATAGGCGGCGGTATCCACTTAACATCAGGCGGGCCGTAAGCTTGTTTGCCGCCTTTGTCGTATATAAAAAAAGTTTCCATGAAAGATCTTTTTTAATAAACCGATAAGCAGATCTTAAGTGTTTTGTGCAAAACACCGCCTCGTATAAGATATAAATTTTCATACGCACACCCTAAACCTTTTGAGAAGCCTAAATCCCCCCAAAATGTAACCTTATCCTAATTCAAACAAGCTTATACACATTTTACGTAACACATAATTCCGATACCAAAAATCACTTTGTATTATGCGCAAATGAATTATTCAACAGCCTTACCTAATCCGTCTGGCAAAGGAAAATATAATCATTCAGCCTACCGCGTCATGTTGTTTTTTATCTATGGAACCGGGTAAGGTCATAGACCAAGCTGTCGAGTCATTAGTATAGCGCTTGATGCTAATGCCGATCATCGGTCGGGCGTATAAAAAGTTTGCCTAAGCTCTCTGACATTTTAACCTCATCTTGCGTTTATGAACTGTTGCGTTTCGCGCCAATATTAATAATGGGTAAATCTTAACTAATATTATAAAGCTGTAAAGCTGAAGAGTTTGTTTGTTTGTTTGAACGCGCTAATCTCAGGAACTACTGGTCCGAATTGAAAAATTCTTTTTGTGTTGAATAGACCATTTATCGAGGAAGGCTTTAGGCTATATAACATCACGCTGCAACTATTAGGAGCGAAGAAATAATGGAAAATGTAAAAAAAAAACGGGGAAAAAATAACTATTCCACGCGGACGAAGTAGCGAGCACAGCTAGTTGATACATAAGTCGTTAGAGGGTTCCTGATAATTATGTTTGTGGAGTTAGGAGTCGTCATCATCATCAAATCGCAGACATAGGCCTCTCCAGTTTTTCGCTAGTTTGGTCAAACATCTATCATAAAAAAAAAGATAAATACTCTTTTCTGTGGTTGCTGCTTTTGCGGTCCGTCTCCACCGGTCTCTGGTAGCATGGCGAAAGGACCCGGAGGTCATTTGACTGCGGTACTGTATATGGTGGAGGTCCTACCCCGGACGGGTAGTTCAATTCGAACGAAGATTCGCTATGCCCTACCTCTCTGTACTATGCAAATACGAATGCATATCTAAGTAAAGGATTGACAAATCAATTTCTAAGCCACTAGAGACGCCAGTCACGCATGCACGATTAAACCAGCAAACAGAGTGTAAAGGAATGCAAATGGCGGATAACAAACGATTCCTTTTTAATTCCTATCAATTTTGTGATGAAACAATGACATGTTGTATTTGATTGGTTTCTGTAGCGCTTGTGGGTTGTGTAAGCCCGTTCATATCATCATCATCATCAGCCTAAGGCTTAAAGACATTTATTCTCATAAGAACTTACAAACGTTCACTTAAAATGAGATACAAATATTAAACTTATAATTATTACTGCGGCGCAGCGCAAACGCATCCATAATTATTAGTGTATACTTTGTTACCGCTACAACGTTTGCCATTTCGCCAGACAAAAATTGTTCACTATAATAGCTACACATCAGCAGTTGATATTATACAGCCTATTGCAGTCCACTGTTGGACATATGCCTCTCCAGTTGTTCGTCACTTTGGGAAAACATCTGAAGGCTTTACCCATAATCGCCACCCTGGGCAGGGCGTGGCTCCGGTGATGCTGCTGCCCGTCATCGGCCTGTGGTATTTAGCTACGCTTTCAATTGTGCTGGTTATACCGCCACCAGTCGGTTGCCAGAGCCTTCGTTATTCAGCAGGATGCACCACGGGCAGATGAGGGTGGCTTGGAGCGAAAAGATGATCGAAGCGAAGCGAGCGAAGGTCGCTCGCTCCCTTACATCTCTGAAGTGGGAACGATAGAAGAAAGGCTGATGATGATGAATAAGAAATAAATAAATCAAACATTCCAACGTGAGCATAGCAAACGATTCGGTTGAGCGAACATTCGTCGACGCATGACGGAATTATAGAAATTATTGGAAACTCTGATAAGGTCATTGTCGCTTACACTTACTTTAACATTATATCAACCTGCCACATTCTAGTGACCAACCGAAATTTCGGTTTCGAACGGTTTCGGCCGAAGTATAACCGATACTTAACTAGTATTTTTATCACTGTTTAATTTTATTTTTATCCAACTTTGGTGCACGCTACCTACATTTATTTCTGCTTAGCCCAATGGTTGACTGGTAGAGAATGCCTATGCGGCATTAAGTCCGCCTTTTGTACACTATATTTCATTTGTGCAATAAAGATTGAATAAAATACTTTCGAACGAAACAGACGGCTAAGCTAAAAGTTCGGATTTAGCCAATAATAATAATGGAGGTTTGAGGAAAAGCTGTAGGACAGGTCACCAGGGCCCTCCTGCGGATGTTAGACCGTACTACTCGGGCACATTATGGTGAAGGGAAAATATAATAGAAAAATATATTAACAAAATATTATTTATTATTATTTATTTGGAGTTAGGTATCTGTTTCCAGATCTCGACGTAAGAACATCGGAGTTATTATATCATCAGCTTGGGGCCAAGTGAATATGATTTAATTCGTTTGCAAAAATTTTCTAGCAATTCTGCCAGTGTTGAGAATACAAGCTTTTTGTAACTGTGAAAAAGTGTATTCCGGTAAGTTTAATTTTTTCAGAGAAGGGGAAAGTTGAATGGGAATTACTCCTGTTGTTGAAAGTACTATTGGTATTATTTCTACTTTATTATTATTTAAAAAAAATAAATTTCTTATAGCCTAAGGTGTGTCGTAGGTTGTATGTAGCTGATCAATCAGTTTCAATCGGACACTAGTACATTCACATCGCTTCGGCTACGGAATCGGATTCGGCAACTATGCTTTGTCTCCACGGAATAGTTTGTCTCTGTAAAGTCATTTGTGTTGGGATTGGATATTGAAAACTACGGAATATGAGAACTGTAATCTACTGAGATTAATTGCAGTAATAAACGAGTTAAATAATTATAATTTAAAATGCCCAGACCTTTTGCAAGACAATTTTACGACAGCAATTACAACCTTACAAGGAATTTTCTTAATAATAAAAAATAGTAAGTACCTATATTAAAATCAGCCAATTTCAAACAAAAAGGCTGCTATTAAAAAAGGTTGCAAGATTAAAATGTTGCATCACTAATTTTTATTATTATTGGTCTGGTAGTTTGCTCTGTATGTAAAAAAAAATTCTAAATAAATAGAATAGAATAAAAACCGTCTAAGTATTTGGTACATTATGATAATCAAACACATAATTACACATAAAAAAACTTAAAAATATTAAATAGAAGGTACCAAAATTGTCTACGCTTAGTATTCGTTTGTGACTAAATACTTGTTATGTTTTTATGTACATGTACTTATTTACGAAGAAATACAGATTTCTAGTACCCATAGTACAAGCATCGTCTTAGTTTGGGACTAGATGGCGCTGTCTGGCCCAGCGTGGTCCTACTCCTACTATATTACCTACCTGGATCCATCTAGATACAAACTTATGAGGCACTGTAGCCGACGTTTAATGATCTGCCTTTGAAAGCTTACGAGCAGAGTTTACGATCGCACTATAAAATTAATAACAACTTTCATTACTCTTAACATAAATACTACATGCACTTACTTACTCTAATGAGGGCAATATGAGCAAGCATTGCATTTATTTGTGTGTTTTTGAGTTTAACAAGTTCAACTGATATATAAATATCAGACTACACTACTTATATCTTTTTTTTTATAGTAGCTCGACATAATGGCTTCCCTGTGCCTGATGGAAAGCGAAAGAGAAGCCCAAGTCGCAGTGACAACTCGCTAGTAACTGGTCAGTTACCTGTCAGTTTCCACCGCCATGCCGGCCCAACCCTAACCCCCCACGAGCTCCGGAAACCCTACTCACCAGCAGAAACACGACCCGGAGGTCATTTGGCTGCAGTATTCTATAGGGTGGAGGTCCTTCCCCGGACGGGCGGCTCAATTCGAGCGGAGATTCGCTATGCCCTACCTCTCTAAAAGTCTCTCAGTTGCAAGGACACAGGTAACGCCGAAGCATACGGCCGCATCCCTGCATGCCCTGGCCAGCCGCAGATGACAAGCGGCCGGCACTCCTGGTCCGGGGAGGGCAAATACCCCTACCCCCGGATCCGGGGAGCAATAGAGTGCCCCCCGGACGGACCTCGTTTACGCTGTGGCTGCACCCACCACACCGTTACGCCCCTATGAGTGGATCGCGCCCCCGCACTCACCACTCGGGGCACGAAGGAGAGGCTCAGAGGGCATACGGTGCTTGTGACTTCCTAGACGATAATATTACATGGACATAATGAGCTGCTCGCCTGCACTCAACAAATATTGTATTAATGTATGACATCAACAGTATGATGATTATGTATATTTTTGAAAAAAGCCAAAATTGATGAGTCTTGCGGCACTTCTTCTCATCAGGCCTCATCCTTATCACGTCGAAGTGCTAGTAGGGAAAATAAAGTTTGACGTGCAAAAGAATTTACTTGTAAATCGATTTGCAGAAATAAATTTTATTTATTTTATTTTGTGCCTCAACACTGGGCTAAGAGTAAGTTGTGTAACAAAAAGGAAGCCACAAGCGCAGTACCTACTTATTTTCTCATAAGACAATAATGTTTGTTTACACAATAATGCGTCTGGTTTCCTCATGGTTTTCTGCAAATCTATTGAAATGTATTATCTATCTATATTATGTTGTCTGTAAGAATAGCGAAGTGCGAGTCGGCTTCGCTCGAGAAAGGTTCCGTACCATTGACTAGATAGATAGATAGGTTTCTTTTTTTTTTATAGTAGCTCGACATAATGGTTTCCTACGCCTGATGGAAAGCGAAAGAGAAGCCCAAGTAGCTGTCACATCTGGCAAGTAACTGGTCAGTTACCTGTCAGTTGCCACTGCCTGCCGGCCCAACCCTAACCCCCCACGAGCTCCGGAAACCCTTCTCACCAGCAGAAACACGACCCGGAGGTCATTTGGCTGCGGTATTCTATAGGGTGGAGGTCCTTCCCCGGACGGGCAGCTCAATTCGAGCGAAGATTCGCTTTGCCCTACCTCTCTTCTTTATTGCACAAAATACAAACATTGGCAGAGAAGGTATTTCAGACTAGGTTTCAAGCGTTAACCTACCTGGTGCTGATTTTAATATCGGGGTTAAAAATTGCATCATCATCATCAGCCTATTGCAGTCCACTGCTGGACATAGGCCACTCCAGTTGTTCGCCACTTAGGGCAAACATCTGGAGGAGATACATCATAATCGCCACGCTGGGCAGGCGGGTTGGGTATCGCAGGGCGTACTTTTCTCGCTCCGGTGACGCTGCTGCCCGTCATCGGTAAGCCTTCAATTGTGATGGTTATACCGCCACCAGTCGGTTGCCAGCGCCTCGTTTGTATTCGGCAGGATGCACCACGGGCAGGTGAGTTGGCTTGGAGGCAAAAGTTGATAGGCCGCTTATGTCCGCAGTGTTCCTTACGTGTGTCCCTTACAGGAGAGGCTTATGTCCAGCAGTGGACTGCAATAGGCTGATGATGAATAGGCGTTCTAACAACTGCTTTAATTATATTTTTTTTTAAATTGAATTATACAAGTAATGCACATATGTATATATTTTAGATCACACAACATCACATACATTGCTCCGATCCCAAAGTAAGTAGCTTAAGCATTTGTGTTATGGGTATCAGAACAACGAAGGTACCACAAATACCTAAATAGGTGGATTTAAAATCCAGAAGGTATTTGTGGAGCTCGTGGGGGGTTAGGGTTGGGCCGGCATGGCGGTGGCAACTGACAGGTAACTGACCAGTTAATTGCCCGTTGTCTCAGCGACTTGGGCTTCTCTTTCGCTTTCCATCAGGCGTAGGGAAGCCATTATGTCGAGCTACTATAAAAAAATATATTATACTTAAATACAAATATAAACACCCAGACACGGAACAAACGATTGTTTGTCACGTGTGGAATCGAACCCTCGACTCTTGGTTCAAAAGGCAGGGGTCACTACCAATTGAGCCACCGAGCCTGTGTGTAGATAATAATTACATACTAGAATTTAATAATTCCAACATCTCTCGCCGTTTAGTTCCGCCGCGAATGTTCATTTCGTTGCAAGTGCAAAGTCCCAGGTTCGTGAGATAACTGGCAATATTAGCGGCTGCTGGCAAGGACTGCGGATCAAAGTTCACTGTACCGTGCGGATTCGTACTGCGCTATAGGTTGCGAAGGGTGACCATGCTGTCTTCACTACATAGTCTAAACTCTAAACTAATTTATAGAGATTAAAGATTTGATTGTTTGTTTGAAATGAATAGGCTCCGAAACTACTGGACCGATTTAATAAATTCTTCC
The DNA here is from genome assembly GCA_031163375.1 of Conogethes punctiferalis. NCBI lineage: Eukaryota > Metazoa > Arthropoda > Insecta > Lepidoptera > Crambidae > Conogethes > Conogethes punctiferalis. Next base: position 4,137,375 of record CM062106.1, on the reverse strand, counting down.
ACTTTTGGAAAGCTACACTATCCCCGGTGAACAATATATATTATATTTATAAAAACGTTAGGGTTCCGTGCTAAATGTTTAATAATGTAACCCAAGGTGTGAAAAAATTACCTAAAAGCATGGAAGTTTGTACGTAGTACTTATTCTTCCATGTCAATAAGCTATCTTTCAAACTGACGTGTATTGAAAACGTTACCATAGCAACCTAAACTGTTATGTCATGAGTGAATAACTAATAAGAAATCGTACTATTTGTTACTGAATTATAAATACGTATTAATTATCGCTTATCTAAAATATCCGAAACGAAGCGTGGGCGGCTTGGCTAGTATAAAACAAAGTCGCTTTTTCTGTCCCTATATCCCTATGTGCGCTTAAATCTTTAAAACTACCTACTACTATTTTGATTTTTTTTTTTTAAATAGATAGAGTGATTGTTGTCAAAGCTTGTACTATGGGTACCAGACAACTGATAAACTTACTTAGATACTTTTTTTAGTAAATAGATACATATTATTCATAGTAAACACCCATGACCAATACAAAACAGACATGTTTATGCACACAAATGTTTGTTTTGTGCGGGGATCGAACCCACGATGGCTTAGAAGGCAAAGGTTACCAAATGAGCCTTCGGGCAAGTCAATTAATAGATCATCGTCAGTTTGCGCTCCTGTTAGCGGCCCTGAGGAAGACGAAAACACGTTCATTCGGGCACAGTGGTCTGTGGCGTCGTGGATCTCTAGGTGTCGGGAGGACAAAACACCGTCCGAGCGAGGTGTGCCGCCCACGTGCAAACTGTGTCGAAAGTCGAGTCCCTCCGGGCATACCGACCCCTCAGACAGAGTACTCGTAGCGGACCACCGTCGGGTTTAGTGGGTATTCTCCGCTAGATAGGAGTGAGCCCCACATAACCCAGGTGTCCCGTACCCAGTGCCCTGTTGTATGCGTAAAAGCTTCCCCGATAGTCGATAGAAAGTCACTCTAACATACTAAAAGTTTTAGTTATGTCTCGTAAACATTATTGGATATCATAGTCCGCCTAGCCACTACGTACGTATTACTGTTCCCTACAAATCCTTGCCACGCTTATGCTATGGCCACAATGCTTTGTTTTAGTTCAACAAACGTAGAAAAAACCTTTAAAGAGTTTCAGTTAAGTAGTTTTGGCCTCTCCCTTACTAAAAAAAACTATACTGCGGACGGTAATTGGCTGGTGATGATGATCATACATTTTCTATCGTCATGGCTCCTGTCCGGCCATTTGCAGGCTGATAATAATAGGCCTGTTGCCGAAAAAAGTAATTAGTCCGTCTTTTAGATTGTTTAAAAATAAAAGACACGTATTTTTTCATTTGTAAATTAGACCAAAAATGACAAAGATAAAGCCCATTAAAGTTTTTTCGCAAATGAGCGACATCAAAGACCCCCACTCCTATATTTTGATGCCTTGTATCTTTGTTATGTTTTGTTTAAATGAAAAAAGGAAAAATACGAGTCCAATAAATTTTTATAATCTAAAAGACGGACTAAATATAATGTAATTATTTTGACCCTCGAAACATCGCTATTAAATAATGATTCTATCTGTGTAGGTACCATCTCTCTCTATACATCTTATAGAGATAACAACCCCGACAGAACTATAATATCAAGGGGCAGCGCAGACGACAGACTATACGTGACGACTCTGACGCGCAAAAATCTGTCGCGGATATTTCACAGACCCAATGCACACGACGCACATCTTCGATCATTCTTTTTTTTTTATAGTGGCTCGACATTTCTCCATGCCTGAAGGAAAGCGAAAGAGAAGCCCAAGTCGCTGTGACAACTGGCCAGTTGCCACTGCCATGCCGGCCCAACCCTGACCCCCCACGACCTCCGGACACCCTACTCACAAGCAGAAACACGACCCGAAGGTCATTTGGCTGCGGTATTTTATAGGGTGGAGGACCTTCCCCGGACGGGCAAATTCTGTCGGCAGACCTAGACGCTCTTTTTAAATGGCTGCCAGACGCAGACTATCGCACAAAAAGTGCGCCGTCTGTGTTGCCCCTAAGCCCCTGCCCCCTCTCATTTTTAAATATAGTTGACAATCCAAAGTATGATTAAAATATTCAACAAAAGATTCGCCACGGGTATTCAGTATTCAAGTAAAGAATAAATTCGCAGACGGAAAGGCAGCTTTCGATTTTCAATATTGAAATTGTCGCCATTTTCAAATCAATTTCAAAATGGCTGCCGTACCTACTTTCTTTCAATTTTTATTTCATAACTTTATTTAATGTTATCATTTTGTTGTAAGAAAATTATAATACAAATTTATTATAGTTACGACTTTTGCCATAGTTAGAATAAGTCTTTCAAAATTGATTACCTAATTTCGTCAGTGGCCGCCAAAACTCAAAACGCGCCAAAATGACCCAAAACCCTTTTTCACAATAAATATGACTTTAATTTTTGTAGTTTATAATATTTGTATGTAAAAGATAATCAATTTAGATAGTTGTGTGCCTAGCTAAGCCACTGTCTGTAACAAAAGCCTAAACATGTGTGTTGCTACAAAAGAAATGTCTTTAGTTGCTTATTTGGTAACCCTATCTGTGCCCTTTGACATTTGAGCGGGATTTCAATTTACCGCTTTTCTAGGCTAGTCGTGTTCTAAATTATCCCCCAAGGGGGAGACACCCTCTTCAGAACTCGTTCACACGTCGTAATTTTTATGCCGGATATAGATTTGAGAAGAAACTGTGATAAGTTTAGCTTTACTAACATTAGAAATAGTTTTGCTGTCTGTTTTTTTTTAATTTATTTTATAGTAGCTCGACATAATGGCTTCCCTACGCCTGATGGAAAGCGGAAGAGAAGCCTAATACGCTGTGACAACGGGCAAGTACCGAACTGGTCAGTTGCCAACGCCATGTCGGCACAACAAAACCCCACGAGGTCTCACCGGCAGAAACACGACCCGGAAGTCATTTAACTGCGGTATTCTATAGGGTGGAGGTCCTTTCCCGGAAGGGCGGCTCAATTCGAGCGATGATTCGCTACGCTATACCTCTCTATCTCTCTCAAATTTGGCTCACCTCACCCTTTCCATTTAATTTATTCTCTAACCTAAGGTTGCCTGGAAGAGATCGCTTGGAGCGATAAGGCCGCCTAATTGTACAACTAATGTCTAAAATACTAGTTTTAAGTCAAATGTATGGTCCCTTACCTTTAGCCGTTGCAGCAAATTGATTACGCAGTCACGAAATGTTGTGTTTTTCTATCAACAAACTACTCAGTAGCAACCACAGAGTCAGGAAGTTGGCTATGATACCGGAAAGCAGCGGCTCATCTCTTTCCGGTCGTGTCTAACTAGGGTTGCCATCACCTAAATTGCTGGCGCCGGATGATACGGCAAAAATTCCGGACGTTTGGGCGAAATATGGTTTTTTCCCCGGACACTTCTTTATGCGTATTTTTTTCATTGTTTTTTGAATATTTTGCCGTGCCTTCTTGTTTGTGGATTTATTGCTTATCTATAAGAATTTGAGTTACGATTTCAAAAGTGTCCGGATTTTACCCCGACACTTCTAAAAGCCCCGCCCGGACGGACCCTGGACGCCCTTTAAGCTAGGACTAATCCGGGGAAACCCCGGATTATGGCAGTAATAGGAATAGATAATCTGTGCTTACTTGCGGCACACACAATGTTCACTTTAAATGTCTTGCGTACTTGGCTAGTCTCATTGGTCGCTGTAGCCGATATTCGGGTAAAAATATCATTTTTAACCGAATATCGGCGTAAAAATGCGAGAGGCGGCAGACGAGCGAGTGTGATACTTGATGGTAAGCAGTAGACACCGCCCATGAAGCCCAAAAAGTTGTTTCCTCAAAAACGAGGCGCTAGGCAAGAAGTTCCTCATAAAAGAGAAGAAAAGAGATGACAAAATATGTTACTATGCCATGAATAAACCTTTATATTTATTTAAGATTTTCCTAGTATCATTATTTCACTTGTTCTGTTCGGAGTGTTGTGAATAATTTAGAAGCGAAGCTCCGAGCATGTCAATTATATTTATATAGTGATGTTGACCTAAAATTGTTACTGGTACTGAGTTTTTCTGCAAATAACTTACTTATAGCCTCAGGAAACCATCGGGGTTAGAATAGATAGATAGATACACTTTATTACACATGAGGGTGTTTCAAATATTTTTTTTATAGTAGCTCGACATAATGGCTTCCCTACACCTGATGGCAAGCGAAAGAGAAGCCTAAGTCGCTGTGACAACGGGCAAGTAACTGGTCAGTCACCTGTCAGTTGCCACCGCCATGCCGGCCCAACCCCAACCCCCACGAGCTCCGGAAACCCTACTCACCGACAGGAACATGACGCGGAGGTCATTTGGCATTCTATATGGTGGAGGTCCTTCCCCGGACGGGCAGCTCAATTCGAGCGAAGATTCGCTCGGCCCTACCTCTGTTAAATATCCGATAGGTGGCATTATGTAGACCTGAGGTCAGTTCCTATGTCAATGCCAGTGTCATGTCAAATTGAACCCATCACTTTACAGCTGGACCTGCCTTTTATGTGCTGCCATTTGGTGGATTTATATTTTCAGAAAACCCTCATTGACTTATCACTAAGTGTAATTGATATTTTTTATACAATTAGGCGATTTATTCGCTTTAAGTGATCTCTTCCAGACAACCTTAAGGTAGAGGATAGAATAAACGATGTAAGAGAGGGACAAATCATATTTTGCCTGCAAGGCACCTGCTCGTGGTGCATCATGCCGAATCACAAACGAGGCGCTGGCAACTGACTGGTGGCGGTATAACTGTCGCAGTCATCTGGTTGAATCTGCTATTCGATTGAATGACTAGCGCGTTCATTGAATGACGACATTTAATAGAATGCCTAAAGGTCAACTCGTCAAGTTATTGAATGAAACGTTCAACGTCTTGACTGAACGTCATTTTAGCATAGTCGTTGAATGGGTAAAAGCCGACTGTTTAATGTTTAGTTTTTAATTTTTCTTTAAAAGTATCCGGAGGCGGCGTATTAATAGGTAAATCCATGCTGTCACACTATTTTATTACGTATAAGTCAGTTTAAAGTAAATCTAATCAAAAAAATATCAACACTCAGGTGATCATGTTCGACGCCATATTTGTTTTAGTGACTACTAACGCCGCGCGGGAAAAAAATGAACTAAATTACAATCACTTGACTGCTTTTACGTCCGCTCTTTTCAAAGGGCTATGTTTCAATACGCTACCTAGTTGGACGTTAAGTGACGCGTGTTTAGTCAACGTTCGGTCTAGTCATTCAATTGAATGTCGTCATTCAATGAACACGCTAGCGATTCAATTGAATAGGAGATTCAACCAGATGACTGCGACATAACCATCACGATGGAAGGCGAAGCTAAATACCACAGACCGATGACGGGCAGCAGCGGCATCGGACCGAGAGCTACGCCCTGCGTCCGCCAACCCGACTGCCCAGCGTGGCGATTATAGTTGGAGCCTCCGGATGATGGTCCAAAGTGGCAAACTGGAGAAACCTGTCCAGCAGTGGACTGTGTTAGGCTGATGATGAAATAAATAAAGATTAAAGAGTAACAAACCATCCATCCAAACAAACTTTCTTATTTATAATTTTAGTACGATTAGTATGATACGATAGTTTATCGATAAAACTCTACAAAGGCACATCACTAGGTACTTCTGTGAATTCATAAAGTCCTATTAAATACGCTGTGCTTTGACGAATTTCTAAGAGATTAAGGTGAATAGATAGGATAAATTGAGATAAGGTTTTGAAAATATGATCAGTTGTCGTTGGTTCGATAGCGCGGAGTCTCAGATTCAAACTCGGTCAAAGGTGACTGTGACATAAGGCCGGACAGACATACATGACGAATCTATAAGGGTTCCGTGTTTTGCCATTTGGCTAGGGACCCTAAAAAGTACTAACACTTTAAACAAAAGGGTATTTCACTATGTTTGATTTTGCTTGTTAGTTCATGGTTACCAGAAAGAATCCGTGAAATTTGACTTAGAAACGGAACGACAATTTAGGCCTGCAAGATTGACAGAAGAAGACCATTTTCAAAGTGTGAAATTCATTCAATAATATTATACCACCCTTTAAGTAGCATTAATCCTACTCCTACTAATCCTATCCTACTAATATTATAAATGTCAAAGTTTGTTTGGATGGATAGATGGATGGATGCTTGTTCCTCTTTCACGCATTAATTACTGATCGGATTTTAATAAAACTTCACAGTAACATAGCTTATACGTTGGATTAACACATAGGCTATGTTTTATACGAATATTCACGCGGGTAGAGCCGCGGGCAGCAGCTAGTTATAACATATTTTGTTATGAAACCAATTACATAACCGCAATATTTAACATAGCTGTCAAAAAACTTCATAAACGAGGCATACGAAATACTATACTAGGGACGTCACTTGGACATAGCCATTTTGTATGAAGCATTTTGGGAAAATTGCGATAATTCGGAGACTATTAATGTTACGGAACAAATTTTTTCACCAATGATTAATTATTTAATAAGGTAGTCTATCATAGCAAGTTAAAGTGAAAAATAGTGGAATAGCCTATTTTATTAAACCCATTAACTATTATGCTTATTTTTGCTTTCAATTTTCTTCTTAACTTTCATCTTCTTGAAGTAAGCCGCTCTTCTCTTACCAGCTATTTTCAGTATCCTCTTAATGAAAGGGTCCTTCCGTAGTGCTTTTCTGACCTCTGTCTCATCAATAAAGGTCTTTACTGTGGGTATTCTTCGTGTCACATTTGGAGCAAATTTTTCTGTTGGTCAAAGAAATATAATGACAATATCATCATCATCAGCCTATCGCTGTCCACTGCTGGACATGGGCCTCTCCACTTGTTTGCCACTTTGGGCAAACAGCTAGAAGATTTACCCATAATCGCCACGCTGGGCAGGACGGTTGGCGATCGCAGGGCGTGCAGAATATGTGTATTACAAGATGTTCCAGATAAGTTAGATCATAGACCACAAGACAAGAGAGGACGTTTAAGTTATATATAGTCAGGGCTGAATATTGTTTTACCTGTAATTCTGTTCACATCTGTAGTAGTCAAGTTTCTGTTTCTATTTTTCTCTATCTCGTTTAGCAGTTCTTCGAAATCATTATTCCTGCCTTTATTCCCGTTTCGTACAGACGATTCCTCCTCCGCTAATATTTGCAGAAGCTTCCCCATAAGCGCAGTTTGCTTCCTCATGACTCTGACAAAAGTAGGATTCTCAAAATAGGACTTAAATGCTTCCGTTTCTTCAAAGGAATCCGGTCTAATAAACCCTTGCTTGTATTTTGTGTATTTACTAAAATCATCTGGAGTCGCATAGAAAGGAATTTGCGTTACGTGAACAGGGTTATCAGAATTCTTCAATGACATGAAATTGTGGTAAGGTTCTGCGTAGTATGTGCTTTGTATAACTCCGTATGGTTTTGGCTGCATGAAGAAATTGTTGTAATGGTTTTTGAAGTAACCTGTGTGATGTAATATATCTCTTTTGTTAATTATATTGCTTTTAGCGTCTACTGTCTCTTTGATTGCATTGGCTAGGTCATTGCTTTCAGTTCCAGGGTTTAGGTTTGTTTTATGTTTCTTAGCGGTTGTATTTTTATCTTCATATTCCATGTAGTCGTATTTTTCAGCTAGAATAGGAATGTTTCCAGGGTCAAAATAATTACATTATATTTAGTCCGTGTTTCAGATTATAAAAAATTATTGGACACGTATTTTTCCTTTTTTCATTTACACAAAAAATAACAAAGATACGTGGCATCAAAATGAAGGAGTGGCGGTCTTCGACATCATTCGGTGGCGAAAAATTCCCACTCTGTGACGTCGCGTTACGCCGGCATGGCGGTGGCAACTGACAGGTAACTGACCAGCTACTTGCCCGTTGTCACAGCGACTTGGGCTTCTCTTTCGCTTTCCATCAGGCGTAGGGAAGCCATTATGTCGAGCCACTATAAAAAAAGGCAACTGATAAACTTACTTTAATACTTTTTTTACATATTAATATTATACATAGCAAACACCCAAACCAATACAAACAGACATGTTCATGAACACAAATATTTAAGAAACCTACCATCTAATATACTCCTATTAATGAGATAATCATCTTTATTTTTGTCCTCAACATCCATTGTTTTCTTAGTAACATGACGATTTCTATCATGTTTCTTCATAGCATCATCTGTATCATCATAAGGTATAGTGAAATATGTCTTCTTCCTTTTCATAGTAACATCTTCTAATGCTTTCTTAATCAGATCATTATCTTGATTCCTGTTTATCTGCAGTATCGGATTGTCTTTACCGAATACTATATTATATATGTCTTCAAATTGTATTATGGGATCTGAATGAATAGCGTCATAATAATTAGCGATAGCTTCTGTGTTATTTGTATTCTCTGAGGAATTAATGAAGGAACCAACTGAAATTTTAAATAGTAGATTAAGATGATGCAGTATCTTCGGTCGCGTTTCGGGATCTGTGATCAGCATCAGCCTCTTTCAGTTCACTGCTGGACATAGGTCCTCTCCAGTGAGGGTGTTTCAAAATGAAATATCTCTCTCTTCCAGACAACTTTAGGGTAAAGAATAGATTAAACCGAAAGGGTGAGGTGAGCTATCGACTGGAACAGATGATGAAGTCAAAATAAATAGATAATAATCATAAATTTTCAATAAATAATACAGTACAGTTGTGCTAGAAAACTGATAACTCGTACTATAAATAGAGTATGAAGCCTGTTCCTGCACAGTTTATGTAATAAAGACTATTTATCTTCATCTATATATAACTTCCTACACGTTTTCAATACTTACGCGCTCCAACTATTATTTGCAGTATAAAACACACTTGGAAATACATTTTCTCTCGTCATGGCTCGGTTGCTAAAGAGATTTACGACTTACGATAATGTATATCACACGACGTATATAAGTACATATAAATAATACGCATTTGCTTCTTATATTTAACTAGCTGTGCTCGCGACTTCGTCCGCGTGGAATAGTTATTTTTTCCCCAATTTTTTTACATTTTCCATTATTTCTTCGCTCCTAATAGTTGCAGCGTGATGTTATATACCTACCCTTAAGCCTTCCTCGATAAATGGTCTATTCAACACAAAAATAATTTTTCAATTCGGACCAGTAGTTCCTGAGATTAGCGCTTTCAAACAAACAAACAAACAAACAAACTCTTCAGCTTTATAATATTAGTATAGATATAAATAATACGCATTTGCTTCTTATATTTAACTAGATTGTATCAGCGGATTTGATCCCCTCAGTACAAACATTGATATGTATAAAATAAAATAAGTTAATAATAAATAACTAAAGACATGCCATGCTGGGCCACACATCGCCATTTATCCCCAAACTAAGCCGAAGCTTGTACTATGGGTAATAAAACAGCTGATCAACTTACCTACTTAGGTAGATACTTTTTTTATTATTTGGCTCATTTGGTAGTGAACGCTACCTTTTGAGCCAAGAGTCGTGGTTGAGACATGAGAGTGGCCGGAACTGTGCTTTATATAGACAGGCTACCGAAATGACCTATATCTACTTCTGTGTTTAACTTACATCTTAATCTTAACTAATAATATAAAGCTGAAGAGTTTGTTTGTTTGTTTAAACGCGCTAATCTCAGGAACTACTGGTCCGAATTGAAAAATTTTGTGTTGAATAGACCATTTATCGAGGAAGGCTTTAGGCTATATAACATCACGCTAGAACTATTAGGAGCGAAGAAATAGTGGAAAATGTAAAAAAAAAGGGGAAAAAATAACTATTCCACGCGGACGAAGTCGCGAGCACAGCTAGTACTGTATAATTGTATGACGTAGACACATAACATTTGTATACATAACCTGTTACACTGCATAACAAAACAAATTTATTCAAGTTTATGTGTGAAGCTGTACTCTTGAATATATTACCGCGATTTTTGTTAACGTCTGCTAATAAATTAAGTCATAATTATGTACTACATTATTGTAAACAGTTTCAAAATGGCGCATGTTGACGATGTGCTGTGTTTTGTTTATAAAGGGACATTAAAGTCATTTTGTATAAATATACGTAATATAGATTATGCTATTATGGCTAAAAATTGTATTTAGTTCGTCTTTTAGGTTATTAAAAAATAAAAGACACGTATTTTTCCTTTTTTCATTCAAACAAACAAAAGCAAAGATGCAAGGTATCAAAAGTTAGGAGTGGGAGTCTTTGACGTCACTGGCTCCCGTAAAAATGCCTCACCGAGTGACGAAACGCGTAATTTCAACGGGCTATAACTTTGTAATTTTTAGTCTAACTTACAAATAAAAAAATATGTGTCTTTTATTCTCGAATAAGCTAAATGACGGACTAATTACAATTTTTAGCCATAATAGCCTATTTCCAACACAGAGTTTTTGGATAACAAACCAACGCAACCTCTTTCGCCCCAATCTAGAGCTCCATTAAAAATATGGGGTCGTAACAGCCCACTTTGAGAAACACTGCTTTATAATATAATTTGTGTTTGTTCCAGGTAGTGAGAGGTGTTCACATAGAGCCAGCTCATATAGTTAAGAAGAGGAGCATAGACCAGCCCCTTAGAATTAGTATATTTTACGACCATTCCGTCTATAGGTGAGTGTGTCTATGGTATTATTTTTTTAACACTTGAGGGAGTGACCTATCATGTTTTCGCTTCAAGCCAACCACCACCTCACCAGCCTGTGGTGCATCCAGCTGAATAACAGACGAGGCTCTGGCAACCGACTGGTGGCGGTATAACCATCACGATTGAAGGCGTAGCTAAATACCACAGACCGATGACGGGCAGCAGCGTCACCGAAGCGAGGAGCTACGCCCGCCTGCCCCAAGTAGCTATTATGGCTAAAGCCCAGGTGTTTGCCCAAAGTGGCGAATAACTGGAGAGGCTTATGTCCAGCAGTGGACTGCAATGTGCTGATTATGATGATGATCGCAAATTTCTTTAGATCATTTACAGTGCAATCTTTTCAAAATGACTAGTTTATTTGGATTCATTTAACGTAATAATAAAAAAACCCAACATCGAATACTAAAAAAAGTATTTTGGTTTTATATTATTATCAACGATATTCGTATCAAGAAGTTAACAGATTTTCTTTCTTTTCAGATTAGAACCAGAAAAATTTGACATGATCAATGTAAGTGTTATAAGTGTTTATTTTTATGTAATTGAAGTTACCTTACCTACTTTTGACTGGCTCGGTGGTTCAATTGGTAGTGACCTCTGCCTTCTGAGCCAAGAGTCGTGGGTTCGATTCCCACACATTACAAACATTTGTGTGCATGAACATGTCTGTTTGTATTGGTCTGGGTGTTTTCTCTGTATTTATTTACAAAAAAAATGTATCTAAGTAAGTTTATCAGTTGTCTAGTACCCATAGTACAAGCTTCGGCTTAGTTTGGGGCTAGATGGCGCTGTGTGGCCCAGCGTGGCATGTCTTGGGTTATTATAAACACTTGTGTTTTTAATACCTATTTCTTAAAGGCAGGCAGCGCAGCTGTAACTCCTGATGTTGCAGATGTACATGGGCGGCGGTTATCACTTACCATCAGGTGAACCGCTTGCTCGACTGCCCCCATTTCATAAAAAAAAACAGAAGAAATGAAGCGGTGATCTACATTATTTTCTGATAGCGCACGAGGGGCATTAAAAAAAAAGATACATGTATCTTTTATTTGTTCACAGAATACCATATTGCCTGAGGCTGTGAAATTTTGGGAGCAAGCTTTAAAAGTTAGAAAAACCGGTGGACCAATCAAATTGAACAGGTATGTAGCATTTTTATACCTCTATGGTTTTTTTATAGTGAAACCACATAATGGCTTCCCTACGCCTGATGAAAAGCGAAAGAGAAGCCCAAGTCGCTGTGACAACGGGCAAGTAACTGGCCAGTTACCTGTCAGTTGCCACCGCCATGCCGGCCCAAGTCTAACCCCCCACGGGCTCCGGAAACCCTACTCGCCGGCAGAAACACGACCCAGAGGTCATTTGACTGCGGTATTCTATAGGGTGGAGGTCCTTCCCCGGACGGGCGGCTCAATTCGAGCGAAGATTCGCTATGCTCTACCTCTCTTAAAATGGTAGCATTTACTTCATATTATTTACTAGCTGTGCTCGCGACTTCGTCCGCGTGGAATAGTTACTTTTTCCCCGTTTTTTTTTTACATTTTCCATTACTTCTTCGCTACTAATAGTTGCAGCGTGATGTTATATAGCCTAAAGCCTTCCTCGATAAATGGTCTATTCAACGCAAAAAGAATTTTTCAATTCGAACCAGTAGTTCCTGAGATTAGCGCGTTCAAACAAACAAACAAACTCTTCAGCTTTATAATATTAGTTAAGATATATTCGAGCACGGGAGGGACAAATGGGAGATATATAAGATGCAAAAGTAAGTACAATGCGTGCCACAAAAGATGAGACTTGAGAGACCGCGTGATTCGACCACCACTACCTACTTTCATAAGATAGACTCTATACCAATCCGAATATTACCGTATAGTATAGGTACTTCTTGAATTTAAGTAAAAATTAAGGATAACATTTTGAACGACGGCACCTGCCAGGACGCCCCACTACTGACGCTCGGCAAGTCTCATCTTTAGTGGCACGCACTACGCGATCCGTTCAACGAACGATCGTTTTTTATTTTAGTGGTACGGGCTCAGGATCTTATACTAATGTTTTACCTTTTACTTTGAATACCAAATGTCGACTGAAAACTACTAAAGAACGGTCAAATAGCCCATTGTTAGCTAATATAGCTATCAGTCTGTTAAACATTTAAAGAAAGTCGGGTCTCAAGTGAATAAATTAGCAAAAAATAAACAATCAGTAAATTAATCACTTTATTATTTATACAGCTTATAACAAATTCTAAGAAAAGGAATGTTAAATATAAATGACACAGTACAGACGCCCACTCATCAACCTACCCGCTGTCAAACTGTCAAATATCTGTCCATATCTGTCAAATATCCACAAAACATCTACAAGATTAACGAACTCTGTATTGAAGATTGAGGTCTATTTGTTCAATCGCCAGGTAAAGTTCAACATAACTGATAAAATGTTAAGATAGCTATGCCAGGCAGGACGCCATTTAAATAAAAAAATCCCAAACGTTGCAGGAATGTACATTACAAATTTAATATAGAACAGTTTAGGCGGTCTTATCGCTACTAGCGATATCTTCTAGACAACCTTCAAGTAGAGGTATAAAGTAAGATATAAGCAGACGTGTAAAACTGTATCTAATAAAAAGTTACCAATAAAATTACACTTTAATTGTTTTGGCAAATTTGACAGAATTATATAGATATATATATGTTGATTTGTGGTCATGTGTACAAACAACCAAAAATATAAAGTATGCAAATTCACAACTATAATGATAAAATATTATGTACATATTTAATTTACCTTATAAGAACATAGCTTTAGTACATTATTCTGAAATACTTAAAACTATAAACATAATCTTGGAAATAGATCTTACAGTCCTAATTTTAGTCCTAAATATGAGCTGTTAATGAATGTTGCAAATGAATGAGAATTATTTTAATTACCATTCAAATAAGAACAGTTAATAAATAAAATAAATATAAGCCAACATATTAAACATTGGTCCGATCCCAAAGTAAGTAGCTTAAGCATTTGTACTTATTAATCTGTGGCATTTGTGTAAGGAAATATAAAATCAACGAGGGTAACAAAAATATTTTTATGTACTTAGACATCAATTGTCCTATGTGGGGATCGTAACCCCAATCCGCAAATAAAATGAAAATAACCATAAAATTGTGTATTATAAATACTTTGAATGAATAGAGCCCTGTCAGACTAGCGTTTTCCAGAGGCAAAAACGCGTTCAAAACGCTACTCCAGCTCACACTAGGTATCGTACAAACCGGATATACTTACAAGCAACGTTAAAACGCGGATTGGGCATGTTTCCGTAAAAAATGTAATTAGTCCGTCTTTTAGATTCTTCAAAAATAAAAGACACGTATTTTTTCATTTGTAAATTAGACCAAAAATAACAAAGATATAGCTCGTTAAAATTACGCGTGACGTCACAGAGTGCGAGTTTTTTCGCCACTAAGTAACGTCAAAGACCCCCACTCCTAAATTTTGATGCTTTGTATCTTTGTTATTTTTTGTTTAAATGAAAAAAGGAAAATTACGTGTCTAATATATTTTTATAATCTAAAATACGGACTAAATATAATGTAATTATTTTGACCCTGGAAACATCCCCATTGATCGCATAATATTGGCCGGACTATAGTCAAAATGTGAATAATGCTCTGCACATAGAGATTTGCCAAATGTTAGAGAGACACGCAAAGATGTAGTTTAAGGCATAGGCCGCGCTAAGGCTAAACCGCCAGACTTTGTGAGTATAGGAAACTAATAGAAACGGCCGCACTGACGGCTTATTTCGCGACTGATTTTAAAACCGCGCTTTGCGTATGCCTAGCCGGAAAAAACGTACAAATTTGTAGTACATAGAACTAATATTCACAGTGTGTGCATCTCGAGCGGTTTTGCGGTTTCGCGTTCACCCTTGCGGGAGAAAACTGTAGCGCGGGTTTAGGTCTAAATAAAAAAAAAAATAAAAATAAAAATAAAATAAAATAAAATGAATTTATTTCAGACTATGGTCCATAAATTGTTAGTACACGTCACGTCTAAACACACTATGCCGAAAATACGCGTCCGAAGTTCGGAGTGACTACGCCTGCAATGTATTTTAAAATACTGATGACACACCATGCCGAAATTACGTCGTGTTATAGCGTACAGCCGAACTTCGGACGGGCGTAAGTTCGGCTGCGATTCGGCGGCAATCCTCGACCGAAGCAACCGAAGTTCGGTTCGATTGCCGACGAAAATCCAGGGGCGGGTGCAGCGGGAAGTTTCGGCGCTAATGGTGTGTCATGTCATCCGAATACGTCGGAACGTAAAATCAGCCGCGGATCTTCGGTCGCGTATTTTCGGCATAGTGTGTTTAGCCACTTACGGTTGATATTTGAGGTCTGCCACTAGTCTCTCATACACAAAGCAGCAATTAGGTATTCCCTGGCATCCGTCATCGTGTCTGTCATATTGTGACATATGTCAGTTCTTGACAGGCGAACGGGATCTCGTACGCTACCAGCTCCTGGCAGTAGTTGCAATAGTAGTTCTTGTATTTGAAGAAGCTTGTGCAGTATACTAGGATTATGAGCGGGAACAAACTGGAAGGAAAGATAAGGAATTAATTTATGCAAAATTAACATATACCTATATAATAGGAATGTTTCCAATCTCAGGCTTCTTAACACTGGTAACTCATTCATTGGACAAAGACTAAAAATGTTTTTAACAAAAAAAAAAGAATAATCCCATTCGGTTCACAATAGGCCTGTTGCCGTAAAAAATGTAATTAGTCCGTCTTTTAGATTGTTATGTTGAATAAAAGACACGTATTTTTTCATTTCTCAATTAGACCAAAACTTACGAAGAATTTAGCCCGTTAAAATTACGCGTGACGTCAAAGAGTGGGAGGTTTTTCGCCACTGAGTGACGTCAATGACCCCCGCTCGTACATTTTGATGCCTTGTATCTTTGTTATTTTTTGTTTAAATGAAAAAAGAAAAAATACATGTCCAATATATTTTTATAATCTAAAATACGGACTAAATAAAATGTAATTATTTTGACCCTGGAAACATCCTCTCGGAGATAATCTATAAACATCCATACAAAGTCATTCGAATTGAGAACCCTCTTTTTTTTTGAAGTCGGATAAAAAGAAAACCTTTACTCACCCCGAGAAGAACATGAAACAGGCGACCACGTGTGTGATGAAGCCTACTTCGTTCTTGGGGATGCACGGACCCTCCACCCCGCATTTGCAGCAAACGAGGACGCGACTCTTGGGGTCCATTTCTGTGGATGAACAGTTCATCTTTCAAATTAAATTGCGAAGAGACTTTATTAAGAGAGGTAGGGCTAGGGCATAGCGAATCTTCGCTCGAATTGAGCCGCCTGTCCGGGGAAGGACCTCCACCCTATAGAATACCGCAGTCAAATGACCTCTGGGTCGTGTTTCTGCCGGTGTGTAGGGTTTCCGGAGCTCGTGGGGGGTTAGGGAGCGGTGGCAACTGACTACTTGTCAGTCATACACTGACCAGTTACTTGCCCGTTGTCACAGCGACTTGGGCTTCTCTTTCGCTTTCCATCAGGCGTAGGGAAGCCATTATGTCGTGTCTATAAAAAAAAAGACATCGCGTCCTTGTATGTAAGAGATGTAGTAGTACAGGATCCCTCTATGCAACGACCTTTATCGAGATTTTATTTTGTTAAAGTACAACCACATACTTTAGTAAAATTTTTGTCTGTCTGTCCGTCTGTCTGTCTTTATGTTCGTTATAGAAACAAAAACTACTTGACGGATTTTAACGATATTTGGTACGATTATTCTTCATACTCCTGGGCAGGTTATACCTACTTAGTATACTTTTCATTACGGTACAATCAATAGGAGCAGAGCAGTGTCGGGAAGTATTGGGAAAACGGGAGACATTTTTATCTCTATGTTTGAACGCGCATCACGCGGAAACACAGATTACCCCTGGAAACTACTGCATGGAATTGAATGCGGTTTGGACCAATGTATTGCTAGAGGTCTAACTTAAATTTATACACCATTTATGGAAGTCCGTTATGAAACCTGATATCCACGCGTGCTACGCCGCTGGCACAGCTAGAATTTAATACAATTATCACCTTTTGATGAAGTGTTTTTAACCTAAGCTAATAAAGATCAATTGTATTTGTGACGGTGGGAAGGAATCAATGGTAACTTACCATGGGATATAATGACTTGTGTCCTGGCGAGTTCTGGGGGAGTCTGCACAGCTGGTGTTGGTGGGTCCTGGGGCGTAGGGGAGGCAGGAGTCAGGGACTGTGAAGAAAATAAAAATGCTTTATCTCCATCTAAAAAGTCGAAGTACTATTATTAAAATAACCTAAGACATGCCACGCTAGGCCACACAGCGGCCTAAAAGAAACCGGCCAAGTGCGAGTCGGACTCACGCACGTAGTGTTCCGTACCACTATACGGCTAAATAAATGTTTTTCTTTATATATTATGTTGGAGTTTCATTTAATGAAAAAAATTTGGTATTTAATTTGATTTCTGACGTTTAAAAACAAAACTACTATCTAGATCTCATTAAAATAAATTTTCGTTAGTAGTTTGCATAGTAATACACATCATATATTTTTTTCAGTTTTATCATGCCCATATTTTTGAAGTTACGGGGGAGTCTCTCGCGCAAAATGCCTATCCATAGATATCCCACAGTTTCAGTTCTATGTATGGGGAAACCCAAAAATTTTGGATTTTTTCTGATTTTATTTTAAAATCTTAATGCGATTTACAGAATACATCTACGCACCAAATTTCGATAATGTAGAATAGAATAGATATACACCATACAAACAACTTAAAACTAGTAAAATGGACATTAGTTGTACAATTAGGCGGCCTTATCGCTCCAAGCGATCTCTTCCAGGCAACCTTACGGTAGAGGATAAATTAAACAGACAGGGTGAGGTGATGTAGCTCTTATAGTTTCAGAATAAACTGGCTGTGACATACGGACGGACGGACGGACAGACATGACGAATCTACTCGTATAAGGGACCCGTTTTTACCCTTGACATACCCAGTACACCTGACATGACATGACATTCACCGAATGCAACATCTTACCTGTGGTGCAGGACTTCCAACGCTTGTATCTATCTCCGTGTACGCTGGGGGTGGTTCCGGGAACTCCCCCCTCTGGTATTCGGTGGGTAGCCCAAATTGGCCATACACGTCTGTCTGTTTGCTCATGCTGGGCGGCAGACCTGGGGTGCTGGATGTGCTGGGAAGACCTGGAATGAAGTAGATATTCGATTTGAGTTGCGGGTGTCCATGGGTGGTATCAACTGCTTACCACTATGTATTACATTTGATCGTCGTCGAACTGGTGTTCATCATCATCATCATTATCAGCCCGTATCAGTCCACTACTGGACATCATCATCATCAGTCCACTGCTGGACATAGGCCTCTCCCAAGGTTCGCCACTGTGCTCGATTTTGGGCTTCTCGCATCCAGCACTTGCCAGCCGTCCCGCGCAAATCGTCACTCCACCTGGCCTGAGGGCGGTCTCCACTCCAGAACTCGTTTACCCCAAAGGTTATCGGTTCTGCGGCTGAGGTGGCCAGCCCACTGCCACTTCAGCTTACTGATTACGGACATAGGCCTCTAATTAATGCTCGCCACTCTGATTGATCCTGGGCTTCTCGCATCCAGCACTGGTGTTAATTTATTACCAATGCTGAATCAGTTGAATGAACCACCTCACCCCTTCTTTTTAACAACCCTCTACCGGTATGACGTAGAAGTTAAGGTCAGGTAAAGGCGTATCGAAGTGGCGAGCATTGGGAGAAGCCTATGTCCAACAGTGGACTGATGTGGGCTGATGATGATGATGATGATGAAAGGCGTATCTATAGCATTCGAGGCCCAAACTTATTGGAATTTTAGTAAAAGGGATGTAGCGACCCATCATCTTTTCGCACCAAGCCACCATCACCCACCATCATTTGCCCGTAGTGGTGCATCCTGTTGAATAACAGACGAGGCTCCGGCAACCGACTGGTGGCGGTTTCATCACGATCGAAGGCGTTGCTAAATACCACAGGCCGATGACGGGCAGCAGCGTCACCGGAGCGAGGAGCTACGCCCTGCGATACCCAACCTGCCTGCCCAGCGTGGCGATTATGGGTAAAGCCTCCAGGTGTTTTCCAAAATTGGAGAGGCCTGCTTTCATGATGATGATGATGATCCTGATGATGATGATCTATCCTACATAGAGTATAGTATATCCTCTGCCTTCTGAGCCAAGGGTCGTGGGATGCCCGCACAGTACAAACATTTGTGTACATGAACATGTCTGTTTGTATTGGTCTGGGTGTTTACTATGTATATGTATATATAATATGTATTTATTTACAAAAAAAAACTAAGTAAGTTTATCAGTTGTCTAGTACCCATAGTACAAGCTTCGGCTTAGTTTGGGGCTAGATGACGCTGTGTGGCCCAGCGTGGCATGTCTTGGGATATTTATTTATACCTCTGTCCGGAGAGCCAAGGTTCAAAGTGTTGGGCGGGTTAGGCCTCATGTGAAGTCTGATGTGGTCTCCCCCGGACGAGCTGATGCTGCTGCTGCCACTGCTGGACCCAGGAGTCACTATCCGCCTGTCCTTGAACGGGTCGTAGAATATCGTGTCCTGGAAAGAAGAGGAAATAAGATATGATAAGAAATTTCTTGCGACGCACAGCCGTTTCAAGACACGCGAGAGGGTGTCAGCCAATTTCCAGCGAAGAGAACTGCCAGACCGCACTAAGAGCCGTTACGCACTGTCGACTAGTCGCTGGCGACTCAGTCTCTGGGCGACCAAAACAGAGAAAGGCGACTGACGACTAAGTGCGCAAGCCCCTATTTAAACCATAGTAAGTCACAGTCGCCGGCGACTGAGTCGCCAGCGACTAGTCGACAGTACGTAAAGGCCCTAAGGGGCAGCACAGACGGCACACTTTTTGTGTGATAAAGTCTGCGTCTGTGACATTTAAAATGAGCATCTAGGTCCCTACAGCTCTGCCGACAGAATGATCGAAGGTGTGCGTTGAGTCTGTGAAATATCCGCGACAGATTTTGCGGGTCGTGTGCGTTACTGCATATAATTGCATCACAGACTAAAAAGTGCGTCACGGATAGTCTGTCGTCTGCGCTGTACCTAAGTGTATATTTACACGAGCCACTTTTAACCCCTTCATAACTCAAGAACGACAAAACTTGAATTTTAGATTATAAAAAAATATTGGACACGTTTTTTTTTTTCTTTTTTGTATTAAACAAAAAATAACAAAGATACAAGGCATCAAAATTTAGGAGTGGGGAGCCTTTGACGTTACCCTTTGCGAACAAATGCCAGTAGGCGTGATGACACGTAACTTTTTTTTTATTAACCTATACTTACTGTCCCACTGCTGGGCAAAGGTCTTCCCCAAACTTTTCCACAGATCTCTGTCCAAAGCCAGAGCCTGCCAATCCTTTGATTGATGCACCAAATCGTCACACCATCTTTTTCTGGGCCTTCCCCTTCGGCGGTAGTTATCCTCCGGCACCCATTAACTTACGGCCGTATTCACAAACGTTACTATGCAACGCGCGGACGCACAGTTCCCAAAATACTATAGGGTTTTGGGTACCTGTGCGTTCGTGCTCCACTTAGTAACGTTTGTGAATACCGCCATTAGAATTTAAAAAATACTTGTCTCTTTTTTAAATAATATAAAAGACAGATAACTTTATTTTTTTATGGCAATAAGCCTATTATGTCATCATCATCAATCTATCGCAGATCTATCGATAGGCTGATGATGACTGTTCCTCTCACAGTATCATCAGGTTTAGAACAGCTACCTGCACATAGGTCTGGTCGTCTTCCACTGTCCTCCGCTCGGCCACGTCACTGCCGTTGCTCTCGGGAAGCTCTATGTAGACCACCGGGTTCTCGTCAGGGTCCAGCTTAGGCGTTAGGCTTCCATCTGGCTCTTCTACTCGCCGGCTTGACTGAAAGAGAATAAGAATAGCAATTTATAAAAATAAAAATATATATATAGAGAATAAAAATATTTTTTTGTTTTTTTTTTTATAGTGGCTCGACATAATGGCTTCCCTACGCCTGATGGAAAGCGAAAGAGAAGCCCAAGTCGCTGTGATAACGGGCAAGTAACTGGTCAGTTACTTGTCAGTTGCCACCGCCATGCCGGCCCAACCCTAACCCACCACGAGCTCCGGAAACCCTACTAATCGGCAGAAACACGACCCAGAGATCATTTGACTGCAGTATTCTATATGGTGGAGGTCCTTCCCCGGACGGGCAGCTCAATACGAGCGAATATTCGCTATGCCCTACCTCTTTTTAAAAGGTGAAAAGGTGAGGTTAGCTTGAAGCGAAAAGATGATGGGCCGCTCCCTTACATCCCACCTTATTTGTATAAAAAGAAGTCTCTGATGGTCCTACCTGGCCCTGGCTGCTGCCTCCTGCCTGGTCGCTGCCACTCTTCACCGCAGCCGTCGGCTTCCTCGGCAGGTTGGTCCACTTGGCAGCGTCTTCCGCCGAGATGGTCGGCACGTCCAGTACTGCGGGGTTCACGTACGGATAACCCTGGTAGACCACGCCTGAGCGCGTGGGACCTCCACCGTAGTTGTCCATTGTCCTGGAAAAAAAACTTATTTTTATACTAGCTGTGCCGGCGGCGTCGCACGCGTGGATATCGGGTTTCAAAAATAACGGACTTCCATAAAATACGTATCTATACCTATACCTAAGTTTTAAGTTAGACCTCTAGCAATACATTGGTGAAAACCGTATTCAATTTCATGCAGTAGTTTTTGAGTGATGCGCGTTCAAAAAATTTCTCCCGTTTTCCTAACATTTCCCTTCAGTGCTCTGCTCCTATTAATAGTAGCGTGATGAAAAGTACCCTATAACCTGCCCAAGAGTATGAAGAATAATTGTACCAAGTTTCGTTAAAATCCGTTGAGTAGTTTTTGTTCTTATAACGAACATACAGACAGATAAAAATTTTACTGATTGCATTTTTGGCATCAGTATCGATCACTAATCATCCCCTGATAGTTATTTTGAAAATATATTTAATGTACAGAATTGACCTCTCTACAGATTTATTATAAGTATAGATTACGCCCTTAAGCATCATGTTTCCTCACTTATTGTGAAGACCTACTTTATTATCCTTCGTTCCTTTCTTGCAAATATGGGATGTAAAGGAGCGGCCTATCATCTTTTCGCTCCAAGCAAGGATGCACCATGGGCAGGTGATTGTGACATAAGACAAACATAACATGTAAGTTTATTGTCTAGTACCTATAGTACAAGCTTCGGCTTAGTTTGGGGCTAGATGGCGCTGTGTGGCGTTTTGGGTTATTTTGTTTATTTGAACCTGGGACACTCTGCTGGTTTAACAATGCACTAACAAGGTTACGGATAAGATAAACCTCTTTCTCGAAAGGCTATAGTAAAATATCTTTGGGATTTCTTAAAATCTAAGATTAGGATAAGGATTCGTACTAGTAGAGTAGGTGCTGTCACCTTTATTTGAGACTTCCTCGTAGGTTAAATTCTTCGTTTTTATTTATATTCAATCAATCAATATTAGCCTCTCTTTTCTGAATTTCTTGCGTTTTTTTACTGTATGTACAAACGTAATGTCATCATCATCACCATCATCAGCCTATTGCAGTCCACTGCTGGACATAGGTCTCTCCAGTTGTTCGCCACTTAGGGCAAAAATCTGGAGTGATATACCCATAATCGCCACGCTGGGCAGGCGGGTTGGCGATCGCAGGGCGTTGCTTCTCGCTCCGGTGACGCTGCTGCCCGTCATCGGCCTGTAGTATTTAGCTAAGAATTTAATGTTTTTCTCTCGTAGTTTTTTACACCTTGTATTTTAATTTTATCAACTTTGCACCATCGCATCTACATTTGTATCTGCCTAGCCCAATGGTCGATTATCTAATTTCTATGCTTTTTTTTTCTAAATGACTACGATGATGGCCAGGCCGGCCTTGTCATCATCACCGGACTGTTGGGGGAGCGGAAGGCTCTCACTCCTAAGTTTCTATGCGGCATTAAGTCCGCCTTTTATACGCTATTTCCATTGTGATTTAATCTAAATAAATATGTATTTAATTCAAAGGTGACTGACTGACATAGTGATCTATCAACGCACAGCCCAAACCACTGGACGGATCGGGCTGAAATTTGGCATGCAGGTAGATGTTATGACGTAGGCATCCGCTAAGAAAGGATTTTGATCAATTCTACTCCCAAGGGGATAAAATAGGGGATGAAACTCTATTCCACGAAAGCAAAGTCACGGGCACAGATAGTAACTGGAACCTTTTTTTTTTAACTCGGGAATGCTTTTACGCATACACCAGGGCCCTGGGTACGGGACACCTGGGTTATGTGGGGCTCACTCCTATTTAGCGGAGAATACCCACTAAACCCGACGGTGGTCCGCTACGAGCACTCTGTCTGAGAAGGGTCGGGATGCCCGGATGGATTCGACACAACCCCCCACAGCGCGGCAGCGCTGCGCCGCCCAGCAAGAACGGCACACCTCGGGAGGACGGCGAGGTGTCCTCCCTGCATCTTGCGATGCACGACGCCACTGACCACTATGCCCGGAGGCACGTGTCGTCGTCTTCCTCGAGGCCGCTAACCGGAGCGCAAGCGGCTCCCCCCTCAAGCGCGCCACAGCCCCGAAGGCCCTTTTAGTCGCCTCCTACGACAGGCAGGGATACCTCGGTAGTATTCTACGCCCCATACCGCAACCTAGACCTAGATCAACGACAAACTACAAATGGATTCTAATCTTTTAAGAAAATGTATTTATTAAACATTGTCATGTCTAACAGTACATTATCAATAGAGATAAAGAAATATCTAGAACTGAACCTATATGTATAGATATCCTAATCAGCTGATTTAATATATGTATCAGTATATTATATATATGTATATTGTTGTCAAGATCATTTTTTTTGAGATGTGTTTTATGTAGTTTTTTTTTACAGTAGCTCGACATAATGGCTTCCCCTATGCCTGATGGAAAGCGAAAGAGAAGCCTAAGTCGTTGTGACAACGGGCAAGTAATTGGTCAGTTACCTGTCAGTTGCCACCGCCATACTAGCCCCCCACGAGCTCCGGAAACCCTACACACCGGCAGAAACACGACCCGGAGGTCATTTGGCTGCGGTATTCTATATGTGGAGGTCCTTCCCCGGACGGGCGGCTCAATATGAGAAGCCAATATGTCGAGCTACTATAAAAAGAAACCCTACCTACCAATGTTTACGCCTAATTGTAAACTCTGCTAACAGATAAACAAATAAATTACCCAAGACATGCCACGCTGGGCCACACAGCGCCATCTAGCCCCAAACTAAGCCGAAGCTTGTACTATGGGTACTAGACAACTGATAAACTTACTTAAATACATTTTTCTTCTAAATAAATACATATTATACATAGAAAACACTCAGACCAATACAAACAGACATGTTCATGCACACAAATGTTTGTAATAAATGATTTGAATATGAAAATAATAACTGGAATTGTACTTCGCATCGTCCTATAACTTTTGCACAGTCATAAACAATTCGATTAGACGATGTTATCAAATGACTTGACAATTCACAAAGTCTCACATATCATTTAAGATTGGTATCTGAATAAACTAAGTTTTTGCCGAAATTGTTCTCAATACAATTGTTTATGGACATGAGCGAAAAATAGCATTTTTAGCAAAAAAAAACGACTTTTATTTGGTGACAATGGGACTAACTCGGAAGTACGCCCTTTTAAAACAAAAAAATATTTATTCAAAATGGTTCACATTTATAGAAGACTAGCTGTCCGGCGGCGTCGCACGCGTGGATATCGGGTTTCAAAATTAACAGACTTCCATAAAATGGTACCTAAATTTTAAGTTAGACCTCTAGCAATACATTGGTGAAAACCGCATTTTAATTCCATGCATTAGTTTTCGCGTGATGCGCGATCAAACATGCAGATAAAAAAATTTCTCCCGTTTCCCACACACTTCCCGTCACTGCTCTGCTCCTCATGATTGTAGCGTAATGAAAAGTATACTATAACCTGCCCAGGAGTATGAAGAATATTCGTACTAAGTTTCGTTAAAATCCGTCCAGTAGTTTTATATATCTATAACGAACATACAGACAGACAAAAATTTTACTGATTGCATTTTTGCACCTGAAAGCTTTTCTTATAAAAAAAAAAGATAGATGGGCGTCCCACGCTGCATTTCTTATCAAACGTATGCAATCAATAGCGTATCTGCCGCAACGCCCTATCTATTTTGATCGTACGGCGACGGGGAAGAGTACAAATCAGGGGGTGATTAGTGATCGATACTGATGCCAAAAATGCAATCAGTAAAATTTTTGTCTGTCTGTCTGTATGTTCGTTATAGAAAAAAAAACTACTGGACGGATTTTAACGAAAGTTGGTACGATTATTCTTCATACTCCTGGGTAGGTTATAGTATACTTTTCATCACGCTACAATCAATAGGAGCAGTGCAGTGACGGGAAGTGTGTAGGAAACGGGAGAAATTATTTATCTGCATATCCGCGCATTACGCGAAAACTATTGCATGAAATTAAATGCGGTTTTCACCAATGTATTGCTAGAGGTCTAACATAAAATTTAGGTACCATTTTATGGAAGTCTGTTATTTTTGAAACCCGATATCCAAGCGTGCGACGCCGCCGGCACAGCTAGTACTTAATATAACAAAAATACCAACCTTGAATTAGTAACGTTATTACAACAAATGTTTAATCACTACGTGTCTTTGATTGCGTTTCTATCTTCTCCAAGTCCCATATATTTATATGTCCTTCTGTACTCGTTTAACATCACAATATATGTCATAATTTTTGAACACACACTGCACATGGTTTTTTTCACATTTTATTATAGTTTTTGTGGAATTTTGAATCATTTCAAGAGTTATGGAGTAAAAAGTTGCGTTTAGACGCAAATACTCGTTTACGGAATGGTTGAAAATATTTGAACGTGTCGCCTGATAACTAAAGGTGCAGATAAGATACAGATAGCGATGTTACATTATATCTGTGACGTTTTTTATTGGACAGTGGGAATTTAGGAATGTGTGGTTTTTGTATTTGGACGAAAATGTCAGCTGATGGCAGAGGCAAGACTTTAACTTAAATTAGTCAAGGTCATGGAAGGAATTAGTTTAAGCGTTGTCATCCGCATACCATCTAGACGATGGTGGCGCGCACCAAGAGTTTTAGTTCCTCGTTCTTGTTCCAGCACATGTGTTTCCTTTGGGGTTCTGGGTTCTTTAGGCGGGGCGTGAAACGGCATCTCAGTGGGCCTTCAGGGTGAAGGCGACAGGCGCAATGAGATTGTACTATTATGCCTGTCGACCTAACTTTTGCACTTCACGACCGCTTACCATCAGGTGGAGTGAGGTCATCCACTAAACTCTTCATGTAAAAAAAAATGTACTACGTACAACATAAGGTTTACACACGACCTTAACATAAGGTGTTTTTTTCTTTACTTTAGCTGCAGGATGCATAAATAGAGCGAATTCCTGTTCTACATAGGACTTAGTTTTAACTTCCATGGACAAGGAACATTTCGCGGGGTCCTGTGTTGGTGAAATATAAACTATTGTAAAAAAATAAACAACAAACCTAAATTATTCTTACTTCTTTGGTAAAACCTTATGGCATGTACTTTGAATTTTGCGTACTATTTAGGGTTCCGTAGCCAAATGTCACAGCGGCTTGGGCTTCTCTTTCGCTTTCCATCAGGCGTAGGGAAACCAATATCGTCGAGCCACTTTAAAAAAAATGGCTAAAGCGAAACCGTTATAGATTTGTCATTTCTGTCTGTCCATCCTTATGTTACAGCCACTTTTTTTGCGAAACTATTGTGTTAATTTCTTTTTGTAAAAAAAATACATTTTTTGTTTCAGAAAATGTCCAACTCGTCAGGTGTTCGTGCGAGCAGGCCGCTCGCATTGCATAGACTCCTGCAACGCGGAAACAATGTGCGGAGAAGTCAAAGTCCCTGAGCATCATTTAAACGTGAGTAAGACTTGATTTTCATCATCAACCTAACCTTTTCTTTTTTCTTTATAGAAAGGAATGCATTAGGCACCTTCATGCCGCCTTCGGGGGGAGTCGGCATGGTCTGTGGGACTCACACCTTCCGAAATGGAAGGGCATACCCACTAAACCCCTCTGTGTCGCCAGTGGGCAGCGAGCTGCAGCCGCATCCCTGCCTGCCCTGGCCAGCCGCAGATCATCAACGTAACCCTGCAAAACGTCCACGGCTGGACTGGACTGGAATAATGACAAATTTGACTTATTCACCACACGCTTGGCAGGCGGGTTGGTGACAGCACGCTTTATTTACAGGTAAATGGAAGCAGCGTTTACCCGGGTAAACGCTGCTTCCATTTTCCTGATGTCTATCTATATTATCGATAATATCTACATTATCGATAATATTGGCTATGAATATATATGAAATGCTATATGTATATTGTTGAAATATTCGGCAGCAAGACACTATTATAAACTTCGCCACTATCAATTTTTTTCTGTTTCTTAACTATTGATTGACTCTCGGTATTGGACTATCAAGCGGTGGTACTACTAAGGTGACGCAATCACTTTAGTACTACCACCGCTTTTACCACCTTTGTTTTTTTTTTTACTTTTGACTGGCGCTGTTCAAGACAGCGATTATATTGAAAGTTAACTTTATTTATAAATCTCTCATTTCTCCTACTCTTTTAATTTAAAACCATACTTTTTTCTTAACATCTTTGTTTCTTTTGCTTTTTTCTTTCTCCCACTCAGGCTCTGGCGGTAGCTCTGGCGGTAGCTTCGGCAAAGATACAGGCCCACTAGTGGCCACAAATTCCGATTTTGGATAATTCCTGTTATCATATTGATCAAATTCATTTTTTTCCTTTTCTGTAGTAAGTTCAAACCCACTTCTGCCTATATTCAATTCGGGCAATTTATATGTATGGTTTTCAGTCGCCTTAAAATCTTCAATCACTTCGTAGTCTACTGTTTTGTTAATGTCATCAGGCGGGATTTGATCAAATCTATATCGATTAGGATTAGGGTTTTCGTCAATTTGTTTCTCTGCATATCCTATAGTGGAGTCAAGAATGATATCTGTTTGCCTTTCTGATATAGCATTTTTGGGTTTCATACGGGGTTTCTTGTGCTCCTTCATAGGTTTGACTATGTTATTGCCATATTCTACACTTTTAGGGTTATAGAATTGTTTATCTCGATGATGTTTGGATGTTTGCGGGGGCAGTTTAGATGCTATTTGCTGGCTCACAAATTTTTCTTTATCATCATTGCTCACGTCAAATATATCCTTTAGCACTTTATTGTTTTTCATCTTTTCATTTTCTAAATCACTTGTTAGCCCAGATAGTCGATGTTTACCTAAGTTTTGCGTCGGTTGTTTGTTCCTATTCGGTTTTCTTGCCTCTCTATTCCTAATGTTAGACCAAACGATAGGACTTCCTCTGGTTTGCTGCGTATATCTGGTTGTAGGTACTCTTCTGCTAGTTTGAGTTTGTCTTGTAGTTCGTCGTGTTTGTCTTGAAGTAGATCGTTCTGGTCTCGCCTCGAGGTTGGGGCCTCGTTGTCGGATCTTGTTATTCTTCAACAAGCTGTAACTCATGGCTTCTTGACGGGGTATATTGTTACGAGAATGTTCGACCGATGATTGCTTATATGTATCTATGTTTTTCTCATTCTCTTCGGACACGTTGACTGCGTGTGTGCTAATTTTAGCAATGAATTCGGCGATTTGTTCAGCTAGAGATTCTGAGACAAACTTCTTTGCTAGTTTCTTTACATCCTCCATGTTTGCAGTGAGCAGTACAAACGACTGCGCTAGGTTTAACAGGACTATTATGTGTAGACCTGAAAATGTTAAGGCTTGATTATTCAGGTTTATTATCAGATTTACTCTCTTGTCTGTCCGGTGACGGATAAAGAAAACAAATGAAAATCACATTTCTTCTCGTGGGTGTCGTAAAAGACGAGTGAGAAAAGTGTCAGCTTCTCAACTGGTGGTAGGGTTTACCCTGCGTGCTCGCTATTCAGGATCAGTCTTTGCTATATTTAAAGCTATCTTGCATACTAGCATGGCGATGGAAACTGACAAGTGGTTGATTTGGTTAATTGTAGGTTCTCTATCGTATTTCATCAGGCAAAAGTTAAAGGTGCCATCACCCTGCTTAGAATGGGTTCACATTGGACCCTATCGCTAAGTACTTTTCCAGCCTATTGTACTAATTCTATCACGACAGTTTATTAATGATCTATTATACCCTCTTTTTATTAAAAAGGCATTACTTATTATGTTCAACTCGTGTTCAGTAAAGAGCTAAATTGATACAAATACGGCAATAGAACACCACACAGAAATGTATTCAGATAGAACACGTCTTCTTTTGATTAAATCATCATCAGCCAGCAAATGTCTACTGCTGGACATAGGCCTCCCCCGATGACAATAGGCCCGTTGCCGTAAAAAATGTAATTAGTCCATCTTTTAGATATTTCAAAAATAAAAGACACGTATTTTTTCATTTGAAAATTAGACCAAAATGACAAAGATATAGCCCGTTAAAATTACGCGTGACGTCAAAGAGTGGCAGTTTTTTCGCCACAGAGTGACGTCAAAGACCCCCACTCCTAAATTTTGATGCCTTGTATATTTGTTATTGTTTGTTTAAATGAATGGTACGGGATGAGATGGGATGGTCGTATTCACACCACACAGGCTGAATATTACTATTGGCTAATTTTTTTAACCGTTGGGGTAAATGAGTTCTGGAGTGGATTCTTTTTTTTTATAGTATCTCGACATAATGGCTTCCCTACGCCTGATGGAAAGCCAAAGAGAAGCCCTAGTCGCTGTGATAACTGGCAAGTAACTGGTTAGTTACCTGTCAGTTGCCACTGCCATGCCGGCCCAACCCTAACCCCCACGAGCTCCGGAGACCCTACTCACCAGCAGAAACACGACCCGGAGGTCATTTGGCTGCGGTATTCTATAGGGCTTCTCGGCAAACGTAGTGTAGGATGGCTAAGTGGCGAACGATTGGAAAGGCCTATATCCAGTGGACTACGAGAGGATGATGAGACAGATGATGATGAAGATTGCTTTTCGCCTTTCAAAAGTTAGTTAGCGCGTTCTATCCTCGATACATTCCTGTGAAACACCATTAATCTACTGTAGGCCTACTCTTGAAACCAATCTCGATTTCAATCCTAACAAATTAAGTAATATTTAATCATAAATGAACGTATATTTAAATTTTCCTGTATTTGGTAGTTTACATTTTGTTACATTTTGACCACCCCAAGTCATAGTTCATTCATTCTCTGTATATTATCTGTACTAGATCCTGCAGAAGATTTCGATCCCAATCCCATTTGGTTCAAGAGTTCCTACCCTGGTTAGAGTTGTTTTCGCGTAAAGTTTCAGTGGAAACGAATGAACGCACTGAGGTGTGAAATTGATGTTCACTCTATTTCCGGTTGAAGGTGAATGAGAACGGATAATGAGATTTGATATTTATATAATATTTTTTATTTATAAATCTCTATTAGATTTCTGCTGAATTATAAGAATAAGAAGAATAAGAATTTATTTATTTGCTAGAATGCGGTACATAATATTACAGGTGACATGTATAATATAGAACTAAACACATTCACTCTTCAGAGCATGCAAATATTATGTCAAGTTGTCAAATGAAATAAACTATTAGATTGAATACATAATTGAAATAAATTGTTACATGTCGAATTAAATTAATTATTAAATTGAGTACATACAAGTGAAATATTATAAATAACTTTAATAAGCGTTGAAGTTAATTAAGAATTATTACATCTACTAGCTGTGCTCGCGACTTCGTCCGCGTGGAATAGTTATTTTTTCCCCGTTTTTTTTTTACATTTTCCATTATTTCTTCGCTCCTAATAGTTGCAGCGTGATGTTATATAGCCTAAAGCCTTCCTCGATAAATAGTCTATTCAACACAAAAAGAATTTTTCAATTCGGACCAGTAGTTACTGAGATTAGCGCGTTCAAACAAACAAACTCTTCAGCTTTATAATATTAGTTAAGATTAAGATAACTTTAATAAGCGTTAAAGTTAATTAAGAATTAATACACCTATTGTAATGTCCTGCGTTTGATCTCTGTCTGGTCGGTCGAAAAATGGTCGGATTATGGGAATGTAGGAACAGTAAATCTATCCTAAGTCTAGAATTTCTGTCTTGTCTACCGTAATCGAGAAGATAAAACTCACTTTGTAATTTAGACTCCAGATCAGAAGATAGAAATGCTAAGTCTGGTCATCATCATCAGCCTATTGCTGTCCACTGCTGGACATAGGCCTCTTCAGTTGTTCGCCACTTAGGGAAACCATCTGGAGGATATACCCATAATCGCCACTCTGGGCAGGCGGGTTGGCGATCGCAGGGCGTAGCTTCTCGCTCCCGTGACGCTGTTGCCCGTCATCGGTCTATGGTATTTAGCTACGCCTTCAATTGTGATGGCTATACCGCCACCAGTCGGTTGCCAGCGCCTCGTTTGTTATTCGGCAGGATGCACCACGGGCAGGTGAGGTTGGCTTGGAGCGAAAAGATGATATGACGCTCCCTTACATCCCTAAATCTGGTACTTTAGTTTTTATTTATCAAACCAGATAACTTACCTAAAATATGCATTTTTAAACTCAACGCCATCTCAACTCAATGGTATACCATTGTTAATAAAAATATTTTTTTTATTATTGTAAAGCAATAACTTCTTACTGTATTTTTATAGGAAATGTTTCCATTTTATAGCGTTGTCGTAATGGTAATTGTTACTTCATTGCTATATTCTGACTTTATAGGTTAGGTAGGTTATAGAATTTTCCTAGCATTCAATTTAAGCGCTTTTGTAGGTACATGCCATTTTATAAAAAAATAATCTCAAAAAATCTTAACAATTTTTTTAATAATTTTTTTTTACTAAATTGTTATGGCAATTTTTTTTACATAGGATTGATACCATAAGACACGAGTGACCTAAATATTTTTTTGGCATCAATCCCCTGGCCACCTGTATAAGCACATATACATATTATGTGTGCATGAATGTGTCTGTTTGTATTTGTCTCTACTATGTATTATATGTATTTATTTACAAAAAAAGTTTCTATTTAAGTTTATTAGTTGTCTAGCACCCATAGTTCAAGTTCCGGCTTAGTTTAGGGCTACATGGCGATGTGTTGCCCAGCGTGGCATCATAATCAGCCTATTCCAGTCCACAGCTGGACATAGGCCTCTCCAGTTCGCCACTTGGGCAAGCATCTGGAGTAGTATACCCATAATCGCCACACTGGGCAGGATGTTTTATAAAAATAGTTTTATATAGATAGGCTAACCTCTTGGGCTTACCTCTATTTCGGAGGTCGGCGTTAACAGCTGCGACACAGTTGTAAAACTTATGTGGCTGTTATCGTACATCCATTGTAATTTGTAACATGTTAAAGTTCCAAATATGTTTTTTTTTTTAATTTTATGTGACGCAGTGGCATGTTGTAGGTTAAAATAAATGTAGCTAACTAATAAATTTCGTATGTTCGTTACAGCCTTGCTACGTTTGCAACAAGACTGGTCACAACTGCAGGGCACTGCCCAGGGTCCGGCCCGCCCCCCCAGACCCTGAAGACACGACGGAGATCACAGGAAACGCGCTCAATTTCGGCACAGAGGTTCCCACTGGTAAGATTTTTTAAATTTTTGTTAAATATACAGGAAGTTTTTTTTAACTCTACCTTAATCTATACTATAATATTATAAAGTTGAAGAGTTTACGTACGTTAGTTTACGTTCGTATACGAACGAACGTTCGTTTGTTTGTTTGTTTGAATACGAACAAACGTTCGTTTGTTTGTTTGTTTGAACGCGCTAATCTCAGGAACTACTGGTCCGAATTGAAAAATTATTTTTGTGTTGAATAGACCATTTATCGAGGAAGGCTTTAGGCTATATAACATCACGTTGCAACTATTAGGTGCGAAGAAATAATGGAAAATGTAAAAAAGACGGGGAAAAATAACTATTCGACGCGGACGAAGTCGCGAGCACAGCTAGTGAAATATATTTTCAAATAACATCAAGGGGTGATTAGTGATCGATACTGATGCCAAAAATGCAATCAGTACAATTTTTGTCTGTCTGTCTATTTGTTCGTTATAGAAACAAAAACTGCTCGATGGATTTTAACGAAACATGGTACAATTTATTTTTCATACTCCTGGACAGGTTATAGTATACTTTTCATCATTGCTACAATCAATAGGAGCAGAACAGTGAAAAAAAGTCTTGGGAAAACGGGAGAAATTTTTATCTGTATATTTGAACGCGCATCAAGCGAAAACTACTGCATGGAATGGGCCTGTTTCTGTAAAAAATGTAATTAGTCCGTCTTTTAGATTGTTCAAAAATAAAAGACACGTATTTTTTCATTTGTAAATTAGGCCAAAAATGACAAAGATATAGCCCGTTAAAATTACGCGTGACGTCACAGAGTGGAAATTTTTTCGCCACTAAGTAACGTCAAAGACCCCCACTCCTAAATTTTAATGCCTTATATCTTTGTTATTTTTTGTTTAAATGAAAAAAGGAAAAATACGTGTCTAATATATTTTTATAATCTAAAATACGGACTATATATAATGTAATTATTTTGACCCTGGAAACATCTCCATTGAATGCGGTTTTCACCAATCCATTGCTAGAGGTCTAACTTAAAATTTAGGCACCATTTTATGGAAGTCTGTTATTTTTGAAACCCGATATCCACGCGTGCGACGCCGCCGGCACAGCTAGTACGTACCTAATAAAGGCTGATGATGCTGGTGATGATGAAGTACATGATTTATTGTTGTTTTTTTTACATTTCCAGAGCCGACAGAGGAAGAACAGGAGCCCAACGGAGTGGAAGACACAGATTTCGTTCTGTACGTGAGTGCTGTGGAGACAGACAGGTGCAAGAGAGGGCTGACCGTCGCGTACGCCTCTCATTGTCAGCAGGAGTCTGCGTTAGACAGGTCAGTTACAAGCCAAGATGTTCGCAATACTTCGAATTTTTAGGGTTCCGTAGCCAAAATGGCAAAAACGGGACCCTTATAGATTCGTCATGTCTGTCTGTCTGTCCGTCCGTATGTCAGCCAGTTTATTCCATAACTATAAGAGCCACATTATTGAAATTTGGTACGTAGATGTATTCTGTAAACCGCATTAAGATTTTAAAATAAAATCAGAAAAAAATCCAAAATTTTTGGGGTTCCCCATACATAGAACTGAAACTCAAAATTTTTTTTTCATCAAACCTATACGTGTGGGGTATCTATGGATAGGTATTTGAAAATTATGTTGAGGTTTCTAACATCATTTTTTTCTAAACTGAATAGTTGCGCGAGAGACTCTTCTAAAGTGGTTACATGTGTGAGAGAAAGAGATTTCTGATCTGACCATCTATGCTTACTTCCAGGCCAGTGGCCGGTCACGCGAACTTCTGCCCCGGAGAGTTGTCCACTAAGTACCGTGACTTGCCGTCGGTCATGTCTACTGTCAAACACGAGATGCTGCACGCCTTAGGCTTTAGCGTGTCTCTGTTCGCGTTCTACAGGTAATTATACACCATCATCACTACAAAGCGCTTGGGATGTAAGGGATCTCTTCGCTCAAAGTCACCTCGCCTGCCCGTGGTGCATCGGCCGAATAACAAACGAGGCGCTGGCAACCGACTGGTGGCGGTGTAGCAATGCAACAATGGAAAAATTCCGGAATTTTAAATTTTCAAGATGGCGTCGGCGCTGGCGGCCATTTTGCAAAAAAGTTCAGTTATCGAAAATTTCAAAATGGATTTTCAGTGTGATTATATATTTCGTATATTTATTTACTAATATTTATTGCATGCATATACATATCAATAATTTACATTATTTAAGAAAATATTACATAATACAGGGTGTTTGGTGCATCGTGTGCCAAATTTAAATCAGTGATTGGGGGGGACCTTGGCTACCTGTTCACTCCCCTTAAAAAAGGCTTGGCCCAACTCATATTTTTCTTCGGAACTAACTCGGATTTTCAGTGTGATGGCAACATTTTACAGAATTTCACAGTACATTGCTCCGGTCGTCGGTTATCCGTTAGGTTATTGTGTAACCATCACTATTGAAGGCGTTGCTAAATACCACAGACCGATGACTGGCAGCAGCGTCATCGGAGCGAAGCTACGCCCTGCGATCGCCAACCCGCCTGCTTAGTGTGGCGATTATGGGTAGGTATATGCTCCAGATGTTTGTCTTAAGTGGCGAACAACTGGAGATGCCTATGTCCAGCAGTGGACTGCAATAGGCTGATGATGATGAACAATGAAACAAGGCATAAAAATTCAGAAGTCTTTGATGTCACTCTAAAATTCTATATATGTCACCGGAAAATAGCAAGAATCGTAAGTTGATCAATTTCCTAGGTCGTTGATTAACTTACGGAAAATAATAAACGGCCGTTGAAATGTATTATTTAACGTACGTATTTTAGTAAATTGATCATTTTACGGGGTCTTGCCGTAAAATCATCCGACGAAGGTGAGGTGAACGTTGATTGGTTTAATGGCTCACGTGGCGTTATCCCGGCAACCAATCAGGGAGCTCACTCCATGCGACAAAATGCAACACGTCGTGACGTCACGCGTAAGTTTAGCGGGCTATAACTTTGTCATTTTTGGTCTAATTTAGAAATTAAAAAATATGTGTCCCTTATCTTATTTTTAAATAATTCGCAGGGATGATAACGGCGAGCCTTTAACGGAAAGACGACCGGATACAGGAAATCCTCCATTAGACGAAGAGTGAGTACTTATTAGCTACTTTTATTTTTATTTTATTTAAGAGGGCATAGCGAATCTTCGCTCGAATTGAGCTGCTCGTCCGGGAAAGGAAAGGACCTCTACCCTATAGAATACCGCAGCCAAATGACCTCCGGGTCGTGTTTCTGCCGGTGAGTAGGGTTTCCGGAGCTCGTGGGGGTTAGGGTTGGGCCGGCATGGTGGTGGCAACTGACAGGTAACTGACCAGTTACTTGCCAGTTGTCACAGCGACTTGGGCTTCTCTATCGCTTTCCATCAGGCGTAGGGAAGCCATTATGTCGAGCTACTATAAAAAAAAATCCAGCACACGTGTTCCCTTCCTCTTATAGTATTGGGTCTTTTAAACGGGGCGTGAAGCGGCACTTACGCAGGCCGTCATAGTGTGACCGATCCGCGTTGCACTAACCAGGTGTAATGAGGATCGCTTACACTATAGCCACACGTAGCGACACCTATCTCCACATCGCTACAACAATCTCCACGTCGCTACAATA
Organism: Conogethes punctiferalis; assembly: GCA_031163375.1. Lineage (NCBI taxonomy): Eukaryota > Metazoa > Arthropoda > Insecta > Lepidoptera > Crambidae > Conogethes > Conogethes punctiferalis. Next base: position 4,101,043 of record CM062106.1, on the reverse strand, counting down.
TGCAATCACTAGTTCCGCCAGCTAACAACAGATGGCGACGTAAAATTCGCGGCCATACAAAATGAAATCGCTTCATACAATTTCTATGGAAGACCTACAATGCGCATACGAAGTTTTCATCACGACTCGCTATATATACGAAAAACGTTTGATCGCGCATCACGCGAAATCTACTGCATGGAATTGATCGGGTTTACACCAATGTCAACAATGTTTTGCTAGAAGTCTAACTTAAAATTTAGGCACCATTACATGGAAGTCCGTTATTTTTGGAACCCGATATCCACGCGTGGGACGCCGCCGGCACAGCTAATATTACATAATATACAAAAAAATAATAAATAAATACCCATAAACTAATGGCTATATATGCTTTGTTCTTTTTTCAGGCTGCAAATTCACAAATGGTCGGGACCGTGTAGTGAGAAATGTGACGAGGAAGAAATGGATGATCAAAGGCGGTTATATTGAGAGGACTTTCCATATGATGGTCACTCCCAGAGTCGTTAAGGAGGTGAGAAATAAACAAAATTTAAATAAATAAATAACCCAAGACATGCCACACTGGGCCACACGTCGCCATTTACCCCAAACTAAGCCGAAGCTTGTACTATGGGTACTAGACAACTAATAAACATACTTAGATACTTTTTTTTGTCAATAAATACATATTATACATATTAAACACCCAGACCAATACAAACAAACATGTTTATGAACACAAATGTTTGTACTGTGCGGGAATCGAACCCACGACCCTCGGCTCAGAAGGCAGAGGTCACTACCAAATGAGCCACCGAGCCAGTCAAGAGTGCTTACCGGACAAACATTCGTGATGAACATTTGTGTCTGTTCCATCATCATCAGCCTTTCGCAGTCCACTGCTGGCATAGGCTTCTCCAGTTCGCCACTTTGAGATGAAGGCTTTACCCATAATCGCCAAGCTAGGCAGGCAGGTTGGCGATTGCAGAACGTAGCTTATCGCTCCGGTGACGCTGCTGCCCGTCTTCGGCCTGTGGTATTTAGCTACGCCTTCAATCGTGATGGTTATACCGCCACCAGTCGGTTGCCAGAGCCTCGTTTGTTGTTCGGCAGGATGCACCACGGGCGCGGGCAAAATTTCGCATTCGCGGAACATTACGATTGGCTAAGATTTTTCCTCAGCTTCCAAAAATTAGACTCCTGCGCACGTTTACCAGTGTAATGAATAAGAATAGAATAGAATAATAGTTTATTCAGCGCACATTAAAAAATACAAGGGTGTACTAAATCTACAAAGTAACTTAAACTAAGCTACAATGCTATACAATGTGCAGCCAAATTGGTATCCACTCAGTGAATGTCGAGGCATGACATAAAGACTGCCAAGACGCTGATTTTCGGTGGAACCGTCAAGAGGAATACATATACCTAACAGTGGGATAAAACAATGAGTAGTTAAGAATAAGTCAGTATAAAATATTACAAGAGTGAAAGAAATTACGATTAAGAAAGAAATAACGTGCTACTACTGTTCTGGATCGAACAATGTGTGTGATGTTGTCCAATTTTTATTGTTTTTTAATTATTTTTAAGGTCCGCGAGCATTTCGACTGCAACGAATTGGAGGGAGCCGAGTTGGAAGATCAGGGCGGTGACGGCACTGCGCTGACGCATTGGGAGAAGAGAGTCTTTGAGGTAATTAGTGTTAGAGGAGAATAATCAACCTCTGCGGCACAGCACTATTCGCCACGCTCAAGAGTCACCGCACTAACGTTGACAGTTGAAGTTTGACGTAACGGTGACACTGACAGCTGTCATCGAGTTCCCGCCGATTATTACTTTTTCTGTAGCTCTGGTTGAATAAGTGTTTGAAATTGGATTGCGTAAATAAATACTTTCAGATTAAGATAAAGTTTCTTAATAGTTGATTCATCGTGCAGTGTGATTTTTTATACAACAGAACAACAACAAGAGACAAACCTACGGCACGCCTGATTTTATGCTGTTACCGCAGCCTATGGCCGCCTGCATCATCATCATCAGCCCACATCAGTCCACTGCTGGACATAGGCCTCTCCAAATACTCGCCACTTCGATCGATCCCGGGCCTCTCGCATCCAGCTCTTGCCAGCCGTCCTGCGCAAATCGTCACTCCACCTGGTCTAAGGGCGTCCTACACTACGTTTGCCGAGACGCGGTCTCAACTCCAGAACTCGTTTACCCCAACGGTTGTCGGTTCTGCGGATGATGTGGCCAGCCCACTGCCACTTCAACTTACTGATCCGCTTACTTTATTGTAATACCTTGTCTATAAATGTTCGTTTTTGTGCAATAAAGAATATCTATCTATCTAAAATCCTCACCACCATTCCAGAACGAAGCCATGACCGGTACACACACCCAGAACTCAGTGTTCAGCCGGATCACGTTCGCCATGATGGAGGACACGGGCTGGTACCGCGCGGACTACGGCCGCGCCGCGCCGCTGGACTGGGGCCGCGGGCTGGGCTGCGCGCTCGCCATGGCCTCCTGCAAGCAGTGGCTCAACGCGCAAAGGTTCAGGTACTTCCACTACTATAAGGTTGCAGTGTATGCTGCAAAATGGCGGAGGTAGTGTGGGAGACGCCCGGTGCGGTCACGATGTCATCCAAAAAACCAAGATTGCTAGAGCATTAGCATCAAACAGTGGCTCAACGCGCAAAGGTTCAGGTACTTCCACTACTATAAGGTTGCAGTGTATGCTGCAAAATGGCGGAGGTAGTGTGGGAGACGCCCGGTGCGGTCAAGATGTCATCCAAAAAACCAAGATTGCTAGAGCATTAGCATCAAACAGTGGCTCAACGCGCAAAGGTTCAGGTACTTCCACTACTTTAAAGCTAGTGTGGCGGAGATACCGTTGGAGACGCCCGGTGCGGGCAAGATTTCACCCAAGGTAAGTGTCCCAGATGGAGTGGATCAACGCGCAAAGGTTCAGGTACTTCCACTACTTTAAGGTTGCAGTGTCTGCTGCAAAATGGCGGAGGTAGCGTGGAAGACGTACCATCCTGTGAAGATTTCACTCAAGATAAGTGTCCCTGATGGTATGGCTCAACGCACAAACGTTGGGATACTTCCACTACTTTAAGGTTGCAGTCTCTTCTGCAAAATGGCGGAGGTAGCATGGGAAACGCCCGGTGCGGTCAAGATGTCATCCAAAAGACCAAGATTTCTAGAGCATGAGCATCAGCATCAAGTAGTGGCTAAACGCGCGAAGGTTCAGGTAACTTGTGGCTTACTAGGATGACGGTCTGGTGTGTTGACGCCCCATACTTGTACCAGCTCGGTCTACTGCATAGTAGACTTTTAGGTTACCAAGCTACAGACTCACGTAGAGCTGCCCAGAATCGTCTCTCCAAGCTCGGTCCACTGCATAGTAGACTATGGTAGTCTCATGTATAGCAGTGCTGTCCACAACCGTCTCCGCCTAGCTTCGTCTACTGCACAGTAGACTGTGGTATTCTCATGCATAGCAGCGCTGTCCACAGAGCTACCGTGGGAGACGCCCGGTGCTGTCAAGATTCCACTCAAGGATGGTCTCCAATATGCCATATGGTGTACGTTAGCATGACCTTTATGGTTCTTGGTGTCACTCAAAGAAAGGTCGTCAGAATCATATATGGGTAATGGGTTGGGTAATGGGTTTTGTCTGTCATGAGCTCCTTCTTAATAAATTAGACAGATATGGCCTTACAGGCCCCGCTTTATCGTGGATAGAGAGCTATTTGACTGACCGCCAACAATATGTAGAAGTTATGAGGTTGTATGGAAAAGTAAGAACGACATACAAATCTTCCTTCCTCTATAACCGATATGGTGTTCCTCAAGACAGTGTCTTGGGACCATTGCTGTTTTTATCATACATTAATGACCTGCCAAACGTCGTGGATCAAAAATGTATAGGGGAAAGCAGGTAGCATTCGTACACTTTTTATTCTCAACCGTTTGTATGAAAAACTATTAATTATTTTAAAATAACTTTAATACTGACGTATACCCTACTTATCTGGCTTTCATTATAGTAACGAATTGTATCGATACAAAACATAACGGAGCAGCTACGGCCACTTTTCTAAAAAGTGGAAATTGTACGAACCTCCCCCACAGGTGGGGTAGATTCGTACATAGTGTGGGTTACATTCGTACATGGTGTGGAGGCTTCGTATTGTCAAATATAATGCCATTTTTATAATGGTTTATACCATTTATTGGTGCAAAAATCAAATATAATAATAAATACAGAATTTACCTGCACTGTTTCAACCATAACAACAGTATTTTTTACTGTAATTTTTATTAAACAGTTGAGGAATTACATCCCACTTTTTTATTTAACATTTATTAATTGAAATCAAAGTTTGAGACACTTTGTTTTTGTCTCTTTGGTTTACCGGAATTCTGTTTCTTACGGTGGTGATTATATCTTCATTTGATAATAAATTTAATATTCTCTTCATCTCCTTAGCTCTTCGTTTCATGTCTTGTTCTTCCTTCTTAATTTTTTTAGCTTTTTCGGTAAGTTCCTTTTCTGGCAAATTGGATTCCTGATCCTCTCTGGTACTTTGGGCCGCTTCTAACAGCTGGAGAGCTGAAGTAGAAGCTTGCATAAATTTCGATGTTGACGGTGGATTATGTAGAGTTATTTCTTTAGGAATAATTTCTTCTAAATTCGCTGTCGGAGCTGAAGCTGAACTAAAAGCTTAGTGATAAACAAACATTTCAACAACAATCAAAATCGTCGTTACAAAAAAAATCTCCCGATCGTGTACCTTTCTTTACGTATATTCTTGGCTTTGTTCTGTAACAACAATAACATTATTGTTAAATATCGTGAAAATAGAAAGGGAATGGGGAGCATTCGTACAGTACGAATCTACCCCACTCGTACCTGTACGAATCATCCCCAATCCAAAAAAACAATAACATATTTGATAATAAAATTATCTATTACAGTTAGCCACAAAAGGATTGTTTGCATGTCAAACTAAGTTAACACTGCAGAAACTATGACAATTAGCTTTTGTGATTTGATAAAAATCTGTCAGCTACGCGTCATCAAACGAGAATACAAAAATTACTTACGGAGCTCGAAAACACGTTTCGACCAGTCCCACCGACGCCCGTGGTCGCAGTGTCTACCCGTTCCGTGGGCGACGTTGGCACCTGAGCGGGACTCACGCACACAAATACGGGCTCGCTAATGTATAGGATAGTGGAGATATAACCACTGTACGAATGCTCCTGGTGTACGAAGCCTACCTGCTCTCCCCTACTCTTTGTGGACGATACTACTCTTATTAGTAGCAAAAAACAAAACGAATTAGATAATATTGCAAATATAAATTTAAAGAACATTGTCAAATGGCTAGGGTGATTAATTGATTATTATTATTATTATTAACCACTGATCTTCAAGATAGTAAGATTGTCCAGTTTCGTAATTGTGTCAGTAAGATATCCTTACCGTTCTTATACACCTACCTACCTATAGCGTTCAAGTAACTTTGTAACTTACTCATGACAATCTACCTACTGTATAGGATCAGCGGAGAATAAGAGTCATGAACATTCCCTTCTAAATATATTTAATTGAATTTATATTTATATGAAATCTTACTTTGCAAGCAACCATACGGATAACTCTACGTAAGTATAGTGTAGAATGCATGTCTTGGGTTATTTATTTATAATAGAAAAGAAAATCTTTATTTGGACACATAACACAAAGAAAATAATTAAACAACTTTTAATAAATGAACATACAGGAACCTACAGAATACCGCAGCCAAATGACCTCCGGGTCGTGTTTCTGCCGGTGAGTAGGGTTTCCGGAGTTTCCGGTGCTCGAATAAGGCGTAATGTTTTTTTTTTAAATATAGGTACACTTTGACTGTCAAATATAGGGAAGCATTGAAAGGGTATTATGTAGGTTGTAGGTGATACATCCAATTGTATAATTCCAGAAAAAAAAGACGATAAGTTTAGTTCAGTGGTAATAAACACTGCCTCTGACACAGCCGTCGTGGGTTCAATTCCCGCACAGTACAAACATTTGCGTGCATGAACATGTCTGTTTGTTTTGGTCTAGGTGTTTACTATGTATAATATGTATTTATTTTCAAAAAAGCGTATGCAAGTAATTTTGTCAGTTGTGTGTACCCATAGTGCAAGCTTCGGCTTAGTTTGAAACTAACATACATAGATGGCGCTGTGTGGCCCTACCTTGGCTTATTATAGTCTAATTTTCCTTCTTACAATGAGCGGTGTCCCTCTAATTAATTTATTCTAATTACAAGCGAACCAAATGGGATGTCTGAAGAAGAAGAGTAAGTATTAAGTAATATTAAGTACACCTTAGTTCGCTTAGTTTAATACCTACAGGGATCCCATTGTGTGTATTTACCCATAATTGGCACTTGTGGCAGGCGGGTTGTGTATCTTGGGCGTAGCTTCTCGCTCCGGTGACGCTGCTGCCCGTCATCGGCCTGTGGTATTTAGCTACGCCTTCAATCGTGATGGTTATACCGCCACCAGTCGGTTGCCAGAGCCTCGTTTGTTGTTCGGCAGGATGCACCACGGGCAGGTGAGGGTGGCTTGAAGCGAAAAGATGATTGGTCGCTCCCTTACATCCCCCTACCTAACCTAATAGGAAAGTTATTTAAAGTTAAAGTAGGTATAAGAATAAATGATGAAAATTCCCTTTTGTCTATCTTTACTAGCTTTCTTTAAACATCTTTACTAGCTTTTTTATTTTATTCATATTCATTTATTTGCAACCATATTCATACATAATTAAACAACTTATAACTAGTATAGAATATAGACACTGTTAGGGTATGGCAAAACATTTGATACATTCATATAAACAATTATATTACTTAGTATATTAAATTGGCAGCAATGGAAGTGTGACGGATAAGGAATAATAATAATCATGCATTACTAAAGTATTCATTAAGGTTATAATAACATTTTAGAAGTAGCATATTTTTAAATTTTTTAAGGAAGATTTTTGTGTTCAGTTCCATTCTAATATCATTAGGTAAATTATCAAAGACTTTTATTGCACTACAATATGGACTAGAACTATATATAGCTAACCGACTACTTGGTATTTTATATTTATTATTTCGTTTAGGTAGAACGCTTTTTAATTAACATACAAAGCTTTTTAATGAATCTTTCTCGTCCACAGACGAAAGAAGACGGCGCCATTTTGCGAACGCATCAAGGGTAACCCACTGCGCACCGAGTGTTCGCCGCGACGCACGGCCGTCGTGCTGTGCAACCTGGTGCGTCACGATCAAATCCTGCCCAGGGTCTACCAGGTAAGTCACAGGATTTCCTTAAAATCCATATTAAATTGTTTTTTTTTTTTATTTTTTTTTTTTTTATTATTTTTTTTTTTTATAGTGGCTCGACATAATGGCTTCCCTACGCCTGATGGAAAGCGAAAGAGAAGCCCAAGTCGCTGTGACAACGGGCAAGTAACTGGTCAGTTACTTGTCAGTTGCCACCGCCATGCCGGCCCAACCCTAACCCCCCACGAGCTCCGGAAACCCTACTCACCGGCAGAAACACGACCCAGAGGTCATTTGACTGCGGTATTCTATAGGGTGGAGGTCCTTCCCCGGACGGGCGGCTCAATTCGAGCGAAGATTCGCTATGCCCTACCTCTCTTAAATCCTCCTCCTCCTCCATTCCTCTTTCTTTTCTATATTTGTTAAATAGTAGCATTGTAAACTGTTTGTTCGCTACCAGATGCCATCTGCCATCTGCCAAGGTATCCGCATAATACCAGCGCCGTGGCGCCTGTGCCGCGACAATAGCTGAGCGGGGACCTGTTTGGTACCCATTAGGTTTTAATGTTAGTCTTTTTAAGTATTCTTTTGTGTGTAAATGTAAGTACCAAATAAACGTTGTTCTATTCTTGACAGGCTTATAATTTCTAGCGTTTTAATTGGCTAGTGGCCTGTCAGTGACCTGTCAGTCACTATTTTCTTAACGCGAATGAACTATATAAAAAGTCATCATCATATTCCTACCGCAGTGACTGTATAGCTACAGACTTGCTAATCAATAACTTTAAAGCTTTTTAACTTGCATAATACCTAATAGCAACAACATCAACAACAACATCAGCATATCGCAGTCCACTGCTGGACATAGGCCTCTCCAGTTTTTCGCCACTTTGGACAAACATCTGGAGGATATACCCATAATGGCCACGCTGGGCGTCTACCCGTCTGGGTTGGCGATCGCGGGGCGTAGCTTCTCACTCCGGTGACGCCCCCCCCCCCCCCACAATAGGGAATATGCATGAAAAATAGTTTCAGGTATTTACTAATTTATCGTAAAAGAGATCAAAATCTACTACGAACAGTGAAAACAAAATCAAAATTGGTTGAAAAATGGGCGAGATACAGTCATTGAAAGTGAATATATCCGTCTCTCTCTCGCGAAACAGATTTTTCTATGGAGTTACATGAGTTTTCTAGTACGGCGCTCACGGTACGTGACGTCAACTACCGCATCGGATCTCTCTGTCTAATCAATAACTTTAACGCTTTATAACTCGCTTAATAGAAAAGATAGTTTAAAAATTCTTCGATATTTATGTATCTGGAAGACAAAAGATCTCAATAAATCCATAAAAAAAAGTCATGCATATTCCCTATTGTTATGGCGAACAAATGGAGAGGCATACGTCCAGCAGTGGACTACAGTAATAATAATAATAAAAAACTTTATTGAAACCAGTTTGAGTACATTATTATAGTTATATGTGTGTTATACATAAATGAACATTTTATCGAACTTCTGTGTCCTAAACTAGAACTAAATCCTGTATCTTATTCACAGTAGGCTGATGATGATGATGAATGGCCAGTAGTGTCCAATGACTGTGCGAATGAATGACCGTGTTCATCCCTCGAATCATCGAGATATGTAAGGGAGCGGTCTATCATCTTTTCGCTCCAAGCCAACCTCACCTGCCCGTGGTGCATCCTGCCGAATAACAAACGAGGCGCTGGCAACCGACTGGTGGCGGTATAACCATCACAATTGAAAGCGTAGCTAAATACTAAAGACCGGTGACGGGCAGCAGCGTCACCGGAGCAAGAAGCTACGCCCTGCGATCGCCAACCCGCCTGCCCAGCGTGGCGATTATGGGTATATCCTCCAGATGTTTGCTCTAAGTGGCGAACAACTGGAGAGGCCTACGTCCAGCAGTGGACTGCAATAGGCTGATGATGATGATGATGATGTTCTTCCCTCAGCACTTCGACGTCCTCCCCGGAGTGCCACGTGGCGTACTACGGCGGGTCAGTGTCGTTGGCCGATTACTGCCCGTACTTGCAGGAGTTCACGTGGCGGCACAAGAGCGTGCTGGTCCGCGGCAGCAGATGCTCCTACGAGGAGAACACGCCAAGTAAGCTGATAAATAAAACAAATACCTGAAATAAAAAGTTTATTTCTATGAATAGATTCATCTATCTTAACTAATATTATAAAGCTGAAGAGTTTGTTTGTTTGTTTGTTTGTTTGAACGCGCTAATCTCAGGAACTACTGGTCCGAATTGAAAAATTCTTTTGTGTTGAATAGACCATTTATCGAGGAAGGCTTTAGGCTATATAACATCACGTTGCAACTATAAGGAGCAAAGAAATAATGGAAAATGTAAAAAAAAAACGGGGGAAAAATAACTATTCCACGCGGACGAAGTCGCGAGCACAGCTAGTCTTCTAACACAAAAAGAATTTTTCAGTTCGGTCCAGTAGTTCCTGAGATTAGCGCGTTCAAACAAACAAACAAACTCTTCAGCTTTGTTAAGATTTTCTAAAAAAAAAGAATGCTGTATTTTAATGATTGACCCCATTGCATGTAGTTCGTATTTCTTTTCACGTATTTCTTGTGGTGATCAACAGTGGGACTGTTGGCAAAGGTCTCCTCCAAGCCTTGAATATTATGATGTCCAAAAAATAATAAACTAAGCTTTTTTATTGTTTTTTTTTTTCTAGTATTACAATTTTTTTTCTACGTTATAACATGTACTATTATTAATGTATAATACGGATGATGACAAGGTATGAAAATGAAGAAAATAATTAGTCTGTCTCTTAGATAATAAAAAATATAAGACCCGTATTTTTTGTTTTGTCGAAATAACAAGAAAATACTTAGATATAGCGCATTAAAGTTACGGAGTGGGGGCTAACTACGTCACGTTAGAGTATATTTTGTACTCTAACGTGACGTCATGTGACATTTAAAATCAATGTATCTTCGTAAGTTTTTGAACAAGAGGCAAAATAAAAAATACGTATCCAATATTTTTCATTAATCTATCTGATGGACATTAAATTATTTTTTAGTCATCATCCCAATTATCATTTTATTACAGAGACTGATGTAAATTTTGCGTTGGAGAACTACGGTCAGCATTCCAAATGTTTCGACCACAGCGACCGCGTGTGGGAGCAGAAATCTTGTCGCCAGGTAACTTATACACTGTAACATAGGACCACCTAGTTTTCACCGTATGGTGCCCCGAGTGGTGAGTGCGGGGGCGCGATCCACTCATAGGGGCGTAACGGTGTGGTGGGTGCAGCCACACCGTTGCACGAGGTCCGCCCGGGGGGCACTCTATTGCTCCCCGGATCCGGGGGTAGGGGTATTTGCCCTCCCCGGACCAGGAGTGCCGGCCGCTTATCATCTGCGGCTGGCCAGGGCAGGCAGGGATGTGGCCGTATGCTTCGGCGCTACCCGTGTCCCTGCAACTTGCTGCCCACTGGCGACACAGGGGGGGTTTAGTGGGTATGCCCTCCCATTTTGGGAGGTGTGAGTCCCACACACCATGCCGCCTCCCCCCGGAGGCGGCATGAAGGTGCCTAATGCATTCCCCTCTAGAAAAAAAAAAAAAAAAGTTTTCACCGTATGGTCCCGGGCCTAGGGGCCTCATCCTGAGGGGGCCCCAAAGGACTGACAGTTTCTTAATCTTATTCTTAAAAGCTAGATAGATATATGGATATTCTGTACACTATACAATTGACTTAAAAGTAGGTCATCATCAGCCTATTGCTAGATATTTTGAAAATATGGTAAATGTTATTCTGGTTTTACAATTAGGTGTTATAATAATTTAGTTATTTTGACGTAGGTATAATAATTTATTTCACTTGTATGTACTCAATTTAATAATTAATTTAATTCGACATGTAACAATTTATTTCAATTATGTATTCAATCTAATAATTTATTTCATTTGACAACTAGACATAATATTTGCATGCTCTGAAGAGTGAATGTGTTTAGTTCTATATTATACATGTCACCTGTAATATTATGTACCGCATTCTAGCAAATAAATAAATTCTTATTCTTAATAATTTTTTTCAGATCCGAGAGTGGCAACACTGGGGTTCGGGATGCTACAAATATAAATGCGAAAGTGGGAGGCTACATATAGTGGTACGTTAAAAGAATACCTTATGAAGATTGTATTTTAAATTGTTATTTGTATAATCCTACTTATTATTTAATTTATTTATCCTACTAAACTAATAATATATAAATGCGAAAGTTTGTTTGGATGGATGGATGTTTGTTACTCTTTCACGCAAAAACTATATACTTTTTTTTATAGTAGGTAGCTCGACATAATGTCTTCCCTACGCCTGATGGAAAGCCAAGGAGAAGCCCAAGTCGCTGTGACAACTGGCAAGTAACTGGTTAGTTACCTGTCAGTTGCCACTGCCATGCCGGCCCAACCCTAACCCCCCACGAGCTCCGGAGACCCTACTCACCGGCAGAAACACGACCCGGAGGTCATTTGGCTGCAGTATTCTATAGGGTGGAGGTCCTTCCCCGGACGGGCAGCTCAATACGAGCGAAGATTCGCTGTGCCCTACCTCTCTTAAAACTTACAATGTCTCTTTCAGGTGGGCAACTACACGTACACGTGCTACCACGCAGGGCAGGTGCTGCAGATCAAAATCATCAAGAAGGGCTGGCTGCACAAGGGGGGCGTCATGTGCCCCCCTTGCAGGGAAGTCTGCGGCGCTGAATTCGCGGTAGGTATACTAAGGACTATTCATCATCATCCTAGCCTTTTTTCCCGATTGTCTCAGGGTCGGCTTCCCAAACTGAGAGATTTGGCGAGGGCTAAGCTTTTACACAGAGCGACTGCCATCAGACCTCCGCAACACTTAGGGTAAGCTATACCCATTCCCAGTTGGGCGTCAGAGTTATCATAATCTCTGATATGATGTGACGACTGCTATCTGACTTTGGTAAAGATAGCACCCGGGACCAACAGCTTAACGTGCCTTCCGAAGCACGGAGGACTACTAAGGACTATTATATAATTAAAGATAGATCATCATCTTCATCAGCCTATTGCAGTCCACTGCATTCATAACTAGCGATCTGCGAAATTTCTAATGCTAAAATAAAGGGAACGACGAGAGAAAACATACTCGTATTTATACCTTGGAGAGGGGAGAAATGTGCCGCTAATTTTATTCTTTCTCCGCCCGTTAAATAATAAACCATATTTCCTTGTTTTTTCAGAGTCGCAACGAATACTGCAAAATGGGGGAAGAGGCTCCACCGTCCAATCTTTATCCCAACGACTTTTTAACTTGCGGGGTCGCCACTGTCGTCCCAGCAGCCATTTTGATGATGGCATCCATCTTGTTCACTTTCCTAACTCATTCTTGAACGGGATTATACCTTACTGAACCTAACCTACAATATTCGAAAGTGCAGGTCATGAGATTGAAAAGAAACAAGAGATTTTGATTTTTCCTTAGGGAGGGAATCGATACATTTCCACGTCTCGATTTGATTGGACGAAAGAGTCCAGTCTTCGTTACCGTAATAATAAGATCCGGAACGTACTTATTAACTTAGGTATCATTTTCGTGTAACAATAAAACTACGTTTGTGTTACAAGTCACACTAGGTAGTGACATTTTAAATGTGTGTATAAATGTGTATATAAAATACCGTTCGATGTTTGGATATACGTTAAATATTTCTATCATTATAAAATGAAAATCTGTAAAAATTTACGAAAATATTATCCAGACTGGACCAATATTTTTATGTAGGTAATGTAAATAGTCAGTTAGGTACTTAAGTTTACCTTTTATATTTTCGTGAAATGGAAAAGTGCAAGCATTTCTATGTTTCGGGGAAATAGGGAATATGCATCGAAAGCATATTTGTGTATTTACTAATTTATCTTAAAATAGGCAAAAATATAGGTACTATGAACAGTGAAAAAAATCTAAATTAGGTGAAAAATGGACGAGATACAGTCGTTTGAAACAAATATATCTGTTCCTCCCACGAAAATAGATTTATGTATTGAGTTGCATGGCGCGAATGAAACGCAACGTCATCCGTACATAGCGGATCTCTCTGACTAATCAATGTCTTTAAATCTTTATAAAAAATATTTAAACTTTTATCGATATTTATGTATCTGGATGATAAAAGAGTAAATTCATAAAAAAGTCATACATATTTCCTATTGTCATGATTTTGACAGTTGGATGTGTGGCTGAGTGTACTGTCAAAATATGATAACATTTTTTATTGGAGACTCATTGTCACACCGATCCTATTTCATTAGAATGACATTTGATGCCAAATGCAATCACAATCTATCTTAAAAATTCTAACTGCCATAACTTAATTTATTGTTTACCTAATATTTCTAGTTCTATAATTCCTTTAACTTAAATGCAAGTTCACTTGTAATATAAGCTATTACTTAAACAATATATTTTGTTAATAAATTACTTAATTAAGCTGTAAATACTAGTACTTAAGAAAATAATTTTTTGGTGCTTATACCACGCTTTAATTTCAATTTTATTTTATTTAAAATCAATTTATTTTGTCCATATTGTATATTTTATTTGTTCTTTTTTTAAATAAATAAATAAACAGGTGTCTTTAGAAATATTATTATTTAAAAAACAAAGTCATGTAGGTATAGTATGGAGATTTTAATTATTTTATAATTTGGACACTGTTTTTGAAATAGCATGATCATGATCTAGAAGGCGGACTAATAATTTGTTTTATGAGACCAGCCTAAAGTGTGTGTGTCACCGGAAAATAGCAAGAATCGTAAGTTGATCAATTTCCTAAGTAGTTGATTAACTTTCGGAAAATAATAAACGGCAGTTGAAATGTGTTATTTAACGCAATGGATTTCAGTTAATTGATCAACTTACGGTATAGCCTGGCAGTAATTTAATAATTTACGATTTTGACACAAGTAAAATCGTCCTCAAATGGGCCAATTTCAACTACTGTTTGTTATATTCCGAAAGTTAATCAACTAATTGATCAACTTACGTTTCTTGCTATTTTCCGGTGACATGTGCGCAAACACAAGTACCTCACATGTGTGAGAGTCATAATGTGAACCAAAATATCTTCTATCTTAATCATATATGTTTCCAATTACATTAAGTATTATGTTTTATTTATCAACGAGTACTTAGACTACGTAAACTAAATTAAAACTATGTAAATATCTCGAAATATTATGAAAAATGGGTGTTAAATATTATGTACGAATATTTACTGATTTGTAATAAAGAATATTTTTTAAAATAATGACTCACTTTTATGAATTCCCATCACCTGATTACATCCTGAAACAATATCATGTGATCTATTACTATCGTAACAGTCCGTCACGACTTGTCGTGGGTCGTGTCCGGATTTTAATCGGTGGTTCCATTGGCAGAACATTTTATATGGAGCTATTCACACTTGTCGTAATCCGATTTTTTGCCGGGCACGACAAGAAATGTCGGGTGTTTTGCCAGTTCTCTACGCCCGGAAAAAAATCGTGTCGGCGCTCGCTCGCCTATGAATATGAATGGCGCTGTTCCCACTTGTCGGGTGTCGGGACCGATAACCGATGATTGAATGTTGTTATTTGTGTAGTTTTTGTGTAGTTTTTGTGTGGTTTTTGCCAATATCCTTAATTTTAAATTTTGATTTACTACTACCACGGAACCAAACTAAATTCTATCATTCCTTTAACTTAAATGCAAGTTCACTTGTAAATAAGCTAATTACTTAAACAATATATTTTGTTAATAAATTACTTAATTAAGCTTAAGGTACTTAAGTATATAATTTTTTGGTGCTTATACCACGCTTTAATTTCAATTTTATTTTATTTAAAATCAATTTATTTTGTCCAAGTTGTCTATTTTATTTGTTTTTTTTTTATTAAAAATAAATAAACAGGTGTCTTTAGAAATATTATTATTTAAAAAACAAAGTCATGTAGGTATAGTATGGAGATTTTAATTATTTTATAATTTGGACACTGTTTTTGAAATAGCATGAACCAAACTAAATTTGATTTTTGAACCAAAAGGGTTAAAAAATATACAAAAAGGTTCCATAACAATTTTATTTCGCTTTTCCCTTGCGCTTGCTCAACTAAACGTTCCCAATGGAGTGGTAGACGGCTGCGGCCTGCCTCGCCGCGTCGTCCGTGTAGCGCGCCACCAGCGGCGAGGACAGGAACTGCTTGATGGCCCTGATAAGAGTGGACGAGTCCAGCTCGTACACTAGAGACGGCTTGCTGCGGAACTGGACCACTTCGGGGACTGGAAACGATAATATTGGGCTATTGGCAAATGCGTTCGTTCTTATATCTCACTCGGAAATGAGAGATCTGAGCAGAAACTTTCTAGATCACATCGGGGACTGGAAACAATAAATAACAGTGGGCTATTGACAAATGCGTTACAATATATCTCACTCGCAAATGACAGATCTGAGCAGAAACTTTCTAGATCACTTCGGGAACTGGAAACGATAAATAACATTGGGATATTCACAAATGGGTTTGCATAGATCTTACTCGGAAATGAGAGATCTGAGCAGAAACTTTCTAGGTCACTTCGGGGAGTGGAAACGATATTATTTGTAGGGTTATTCTCAAATGCTTTTACATAGATCTCACTCGGAAATGAGAGATCCGAGCGGAAAGCTTCTAGATCACATCGGGGACTGGATAATGGAAAGGATAATATTAAAATTTGTGGGGCTATTCACAAATGCGATCGATTAGATCTCACTCGGAAATCAGAGATTTGTGGGGGCTATTTACGAATCGTTCGCATAGATCTCACTGACTCACTCGAAAATACGAGATCCGAGCGAAACCATTCTAGATCTACGGTATTAATATTGCAACTTACTCACCCAATTTAACGTTAGAATTTTTCAATGCCGGTATCTTTTTTACGAATTCATTAACTGTTTTCTTTATATTGTCTTTACTTTCGTCAGATTCAGAATTGTCTGCGTTGCCACCTCTCTCCCACCCAGCTGTTTCCGGTTTCCTTTCATATTCTCGTTGCTGGAAAATAGGGAATAGACAGCAAAAATATATGGAAACTGTCATTAGGCAAGGTAGGTAATAAAAGTTTCCCCCGTCCCATTAATAAAAGTTATACTTAGTACTACTAGACCTGTTTGGTACACATTAGGGTTTAATGTTAGTTCTTATAGAGGGGATGTAAAGGAGCGACCTATCACCATTTCGCTCCAAGCCATCCTCACCTGCCCGTGGTGCATCTTGCCGGACAACAAACGAGGCTCTGGCAAACCGACTGGTGGCGGTAAAGCCATCACGATAGAAGGTGTAAATGCCACAGGCCGATGACGGGCAGCAGCGTCACCGGAGCATGAAGCTAGGCCCTGCCATCGCCGACCCGCCTGCCCAGCGTGGCTATTATGGGTATATCCTCCATAAGTTTGCCCTAGGTGGTAAACAACTGGAGACAACTGGACAACAACTACGTCCAGCAGTGGACTGCAATAGGCTGATGATGTTGATGATGTTAGTTTAAGTATTTTTTGTATGTATGTAAATTTAAGTAAGTACCAAATAAACGTTATTCTACTCTAGGTCCTATACTAAAAACTAGCTGTGCTCGCGACGTCGTCCGCGTGGAATAGTTATTTTTTCCCCGTTTTTTTTACATTTTCCATTATTTCTTCGCTCCTAATAGTTGCAGCGTGATGTTATACAGCCTAAAGCCTTCCTCGATAAATGGTCTATTCAACACAAAAAGAATTTTTCAATTCCTGAGATTAGCGCGTTCAAACAAACAAACAAACAAACTCTTCAGCTTTATAATATTATAGTTAAGATAAGGTTTTTATACCTGTCCTCTGTTCAGGACGGAAAACTGTTTTCTAGCGATTTTCTTAGCTAATTTGTCGGCCTGTTGTGCCGGCACCACTTTGTGTATGAGCGCGTCTACGTTGGAGCGGTTCTGATTGTCCTTGCTTACTTGAAGGAGAACGTAGGAGTTCACGTGAAGGGATAAGTCTGGAATATAGAAATAATCTTAAAGAAATAGGGGTGAGAGTCTTCCGCTCCTATAATAGTCCGGTGTTGATAACAAGGCCGCCCTGGCCATCATCGTAGATAGATATACCTAACTAGTTACTATATTGCACATTAAACATTTGACTAATAACTAAAATCGTAGTCATTTAGAAAAAAATATTAAAGAAATGTTTTTGAATGTCAAATTTGTCTGGTTCCCCTTTCTGAGGGTTACGAAGGTCAGATGGAAGTCGCTTCAATGTAATAACCAGACTCGCTAAATCTAAGATCATGGTCAAAGCGGACCCTGGGCCTAGAGGCACAAACCGGGACAACGCAACAAAGAGGATAATGATGTTTTTGAAACGAACGACTTAGGGACCTTCCAAAAGCAAGCCTACAGATTTCTCAAGGGCCGCCAACGCACCTGTGACTCCCCTAGTGTGGCGTTCAATTAAAAAAAAAACAAAAATATCTTTATTATAAACTACAATTGATATAGATACAATGTGTGGATCACTTATTTTAAGTTTGTTCAAACCTGTGCTATAAGAGACCCCTCTCATATCGAGCTAACATTATTAATTACTCTGTAGTTATCAAAAGAGATTATGTCGGCGTCCCATGTGAGGCGATGTCTATGGGCTGAAGTGATCGCTTACCATCAGGTGACCTTCAAGCCCGTTTACTCAAAAACTATGTAGGTAGGTAATCACGAATCGTACCTACATAACAACTTACTTACATAATAAAGTGAACAATGTTAAAATCATTCTCGTGGATTTTCTAAATTCAAACATTTATTTACTCAAGTTGCACCATATCCACACAGGAATCGAAAACTAATCTGCCATTTCAATAATAGTTTCTAAGCAATAAAACTTTTATTAGGTATTAAATTATGCATTAAAATGGTAATTATTCATTCGTTTAAATAATAGGTATAGTTGTGTGTTAATTTAAGGATTTTACAGTGAATAATATTTCATTATCAGCCTTACCTACGCATTCGACTCCTGGACATGCATAGGCCTCTCCAACTGTTCGTCACTTTGATCTCTTGTCCACCCCCTTTTTTTAGAGGGTAATGCATTACGCACCGTCATGCCATCTCCGGGGGGAGGTGACATGGTGTGTGGGACTCACACCTCCCGAAATGGGAGGGTATACCCACTAAACCCCCCTGTCGTCAGTGGGCAGCAAGTTGCAGGGACATGGGCAACGCCGAAGCATACCGCCGCATCCTTGCATGCCCTGGCCAGCCGTAGATGTCTTGTCCACCACTTGACCTAAGTAGGTACTGTTGGCAATCAGTTCAGAAGGAGTGGGTTTGTGAAAATAACAACCAAAATACTCAAGATTTAATCACTTTATATTCACTATATTCACTATTTTTCATACAAATAATACTTCACTAGTATACAATCCTAATATCCTAAATCCTATCCTAACCTAATCCCTCATCCCTCATAATTCATATTCCTATCAATCCCTACCAATTCAATCAATAATCCTACCAATATCCTACCAATCCTACCAAAAATATAAATCTATTAACACTTACTGGTTACAGGTAATCCACATAATAATAATGCACATAATCCACATAAAGCACTCTATACGTCCGTTCGGTCCGGCGTCTCGTAACAGAATGTCGATAACTGACAACTTGTCTGCCTTTTATACGCTTGGACGTCAGGTATCAATTGAGTGACTATTTAATTTAATTTCCTACTCGCACGCCGGATTTCAATTGAGAGACTATTTTATCAGAGAAATAATAAGCTATGCAATGTATTACCAACTTAAAGGTGTAAAATGTATTAATGTGTATAATAAACGCTAACAGCTCGGCCATCCTGTTCGAAGCGGGTCCTCACGCTTGCTACTAGAAGTTTCAGCTTGGTGTCTTCTTCGCCATAGTCTTCGCCTTAGTTTCAGCTTGGTGTCTTCTTCGCCTTAGTCTTCGCCTTAGTTTCAGCTTGGTGTCTTCTTAGCAGTTTCTTGAGATGTCCTCTTGTCCCATCTGTCCGGTCCGGTCCAGTCCGCTCCAGTCCAGTCAAGTAAAGTCTAGTTTGGCCCTCTAACCTGGGCTCTAGTTGTGCCCTCTAACCTGGGCTCTAGTTATGCCCTCTAACCTGGGCTCTAGTTATGCCCTCTAACCTGGGCTCCAGTCCTGCTTTACCTGGACTCCACTCCTGCCCTGCCTGGGCTCCATTCCTTCCTCACTCCTTGCCCTCGACTGTCCATCCATATCCATCTTCTTCCGTAGTAGTGGGTATCTGAAAAACTTTTAAAAGCTTAGTATTGTTATCGTCAAATACACATTCATTGTTGCAAACATGGACTACATGTACGTATATAGATACTATATTTAGCACCGTACTCGTTTGAATCATCATCATCAGCATCATCATCAGCACCACCATCAGCATCATCATCAGGTTCATCATCATCAGCCTGTATCAGTCCACTCCTTTGAATATCTACTTATAATGAATGTTTGTTTTTATAGTTTCAATTTCACCTGTACCGTGGTTACCTATAACATATAGAATATTAAATAAGTAAAATGTAATTCAAACTTTCGCCACTTCGTACACAGTCATCTGATCTAATAAGTATTTTGAATCATCATCATCAGCCTCTATCAGACAACTCGTTTAAATGTCTACTCATAATGAATGTTTGTTTTTATGGTTCCAATTTTACCCTTACCGTAGCTACCTTTTATAACACATGAAAGCTGTAAAAAGTAATTCAAACTTCCTCCACTTCGTATACAGTCATCTGGTCTAATAGGCATTTTAACTTAAGTATGTAAAGGAAAGACGATCAGGTGTTGAATAAGATTCATCAAAAACATCGCGTCCTACAAAATCAATTATTTCAGCTAAACATTTCATACATTGTTGGTGTGGTGACGAGTTCCAAAACGAAGAAAAAGGAACACACCCTGGCCCTGAAGAGCCTCTCACCTCAACCATCTCATCGACATATTGCAACGACCACCATAGTGAATGCAACCAGAACTGTTCCCGCCAGCGTGCGATCATAACTTATAGGGAAAAAAAAAGGCTTATGAAGTGCCTTCAATGTTCAAAATCCATTAACCATTCAAAATATTACAATGCTCGGACTGACCCACAGTGAGTGTCTAGCACGGACAGAAATCAAAAATTGAAATAATAGGTAATTTCATAAGAATGACTGCAACTCACTGACACTTAATGTATCGAGAATCTATTTGACAAAAGACATAATATTCTATTCATCCGATTTCAATAGGACAAATAAGTAGTAATATCGCTATCACATTGTATGTGTTCAGCTAAGAATCTGGCCACTTAACCCGCTCTTACCAAGCAGAAAAAATCACATTGAGAACGCAAAAGTATTCCATTTTTAGGGTTCCGTACCTCAAAAGGAAAAAACGGAACCCTTATAGGATCACTTTGTTGTCCGTCTGTCCGTCCGTCCGTCCGTCCATCTGTCAAGACCCTTTTTCTCAAAATAGACTTGAGTAATTGAAATTTATATCAATTACTCAAGTCTACTGTCCCTTGAAGCTGTGAAAAAATCAAACTTCTAAGCCAACGCAATCAAAAGATACAGCCGTTTATGCCGCAAATTTTTCGACACTTGCAAGGTAATCAAAACCTAAAGGGTACTTCCAGTCGGCCTAGAATCTTGAAATTTGGCATAAAGCAACGTTTTATAGTACACATGAAGGAAAAATTCCGAAAACCTTAAATTTTTAGTTACATTACAAAATATATATTTTTTTAATAAACTTTTTCCTTTTTTCCTCATGAACGCGTAGAGCTATAAAGTTGAAATTCATATCAAATACTTAGATCTAATTGCCTTTAACCCGTGAATAAAATGACTCGATTGTCGTAATGAACGAACTTTGTAAACCTTGCAGGTTTGTACGGAACCCTCGGTGCGAGAGTCCGACTCGCACTTGGCCGGTTTTTTTTTTTTTAATTCCTTCACAAAGAAATACAGGACAACTCCGGCAATGTAGACATTATGTCACCAAAGGGAAAATCTAACCAATAAAACACGTCCGTTCATGAAAATATTCAAGGCCTTCCCGACGAAGATCATAAATTAGAATTATATTTAAATTTTTAAGGCATGTATGAGAAGAAATCCAGTTCTTATAAGTTTCCTCCAAGTCTTCCTAATCTCTTTGTCCTCATCAAGTACCTACTTAGTTTTGCCTAGTCGTTGTAGTGTCAAAATCAACTAACAGTGTCCAAGTTCTAATGTATGGAATCACTACTTAGTGTACCAACTCCCAAAAATATTTATTATCCCTAAACTTTTCTCAAAAATCCCTAAAATCGCCTTAATTATATAGTTTTCTCCTAAAAAATAATTTTGGCATCATTGACACATTTTTTGTCGACATAGTACGACGTAGATAGTACAAAATCGAATCGTTGAATCACTACTCAGTGTACAATCGTTGTACAATTTTTTCAAACATTTTTTTTTTGTCGATTCATATCTGACATAGTTGGAAAATATGCACTAGATGTTGTTTTAAGACACTAGGTCAAGAAACTAGTATTGTTAGGATAAAATTCCATTTTAAACAAAACATTTGAAAGAGTCAAAAAGTTCCTGTATATACTCCTAAAAATTTCAGACGCCCAATAATAATCTCATTTCACCTATATAGCCTGGGAAGAAAACCCTTAAGTTGTGAACCCTGTCCCTACTATAAGAGTATGTTATTTTATTTCTTTACGTATCGCATTTACATATTTATCAACACTAATGCCAGAGAGTAAATTTGCCCACACACCTAACAGACCCTAAAAACACTGATCCGATTTGATATCTCCTTCATGAATCTTATCCTGAATTTCGAAAACACTATTTCAACTAGAAGTCTCTTCGGACGTACGATGATTCCACAGAACACTGTTTCGACAAATCACATATTCGACAGTCACATCACATTATTAGTCCGACAAAACACTAGGTACTCCGACAATATTCTATTTCGACAAGCCTTTATTTCGACAGAACACAACTCACCTATTCGACAGAATACCGTTCAGACAAAATGTTAAATCTTTTGTCAAAACCTAATCAGTTATAAGCCTTTAGGAAGCTACAGTATCTTTGGCATACACAGGTCATAATTTTTTTAATATGGGATTCATAATAGAATTTCGCTAAAGTTACCCAAGTTTGGATTTTGCATTATATAAACGCAACTTTGCAGTGCATAATAACAATAAAACATTGTAATACAAAAATTGCCCATAGAAAAAGAGTAACATCTTGTTTCCTGCCGGTTCCCCCGGGCAGAATCCACTCTCCGAATATGGCGTTAGCATAACCCTTCCATATTTTACTTGGAGATTAATAAGTACCTCTATTTAAATCTATGTAATTAATTACAGCTTCTATTTTCATTTCAATTCGAGATATGAACAAAAATCGTCAAAACCCTTCTCTCATCGCGTGCGCAGCGAAACCCATTGATTAATTATAGAACCAAAAAAAAAAGTGTACTATGACTCTACAAAAAGCATGTCCGGACCGAATACTGCTATCTGTTCATCTGTTACAGCGTGGCTGTAATAGACAACCTTAAATACTCGAAGGGAGGGAAGGTCGCTTGCTGTTCACATTCATCAATCATCAATTGTAATTCACTCAGTTGATAGATCACCTCATCCTCATCTTTTAACTATCCTCTACCCCAAGATTGTCTGGAAGAGACCGCTCACAGATGCAAGACCCCCTAAACTGCACAACAAGTTCACCATCATCAACATCAGTAGTGTCCACCAAATCACCCGTATAGGATACAGTAATGAATATCTATTCTAATCACAAAATCGTTAGGTTAGATCATTCCCTAGGAGCACCGCAGACAGAGACGGGCTACTGATATCAGTTGAAAATGGTTCAAAGTCAAAAGATCGTAATAATGTGATATATCATCGCTCTTCGTTGAGTGCACCAGGCTATGCTCAGAGCTTGAGCAGCACAATGATGATGTAGACCATGATTGCCTATATATAGACCCCGACCTCCGATAATGAAAATTCATCCGAATCCACTATTCTCTCAGACTCCGACCAATTTCCAATGTTATCCATATCCCCTGACCCTTTTGATGGACCCACTTGAATATCACGCACTGGCCCGAAAATATAAATTTTTCTGTTACCTCAAACCTATCAGTAAGTCAACAGCAATAGACATTATAAACCCGGACCAGAGCGACCAAATGGCAGCACCTGGGCGCCTTCACGGGCGCAAACCTCACACATCGATCTAGCCTCGAAAATCGGACTGAGATATAGAAAAAATTGATTATAAAATCCCTCAAGTATCCCACACAGACAATGTTTTCTATCCGACACCATTAAAAATTAATTAATCCTTTTACAAATACTGCATGTATGTATTTACTAAGAAATAGGCCAAGGCAGACGAAAGATAAATCTTTGTGACTGGGTCACTCCAGGCATTCACATTATTAACAGAAGGAAATTATTCGAACCTTGTGCAACCCAAGCCAGATCAAAGGATGAGAATATAATGTTTAAAAGTATACGAAACCCCTTTTAAAAAGGCTTGTATAGTGGCGAAGACAAATAACAAGTACTTATCTAAAAGTAATAAAGGACATAGAACCCCGGTTTATTACCACAAGATCTCTAAAGAAAGTGACAATCGTCCCAATTCCGATGCTGAAGCAGCCACTCAATCCAAAACCCACTTTTCTAACATACCTACCCTGAATAACGAGCAAGATAAATCCTTAGCCGAAAACCCTAAGCCCAATCTCCTCCAAAAGCAAGTGTGAAAGAATGTCTTCTTAGCCATTCCAAATCATATTTATTGTGTAATAGCGATTCTACAAACCCTCAATGAACTTCATTTATCAAAAATATTTGTAAGGAAATTTCAGCAGTGGTATAATTATTGTTTCACAGAATTTTGCAATAATATTTAACAAGTGTATAGACAGTTACAACGGGCGGACTCAGTTGTCATAACGTTACCTAATTAAAAAAACTAGGGAACTGACATCGATACCTCAAGGCTAATTCAATCCAGTCACTTCCACAGCATCATATCCCACAGTTTGCCCTTATGGGAATCAGCCTCGCAAACTAACCCTGTATCACAGAAGGGTGCTCCGGTCTACATTACAGACCCCAATCCCGTAAATCACTTAAAGAATTATCCAAAGAAATAAAAATCCTAACCGCGGTGTCCCAATACACGTTTGACCGCAACATATTGTTGATCTAAGTATTATATCGATTTAAATCTCGCACAGAGTCATGTACAATTACCAATGGCTACCACAAAGTGTAAGATTACCTAGATCACCAAATCACTAGATCATTAAAGAAGGCCTAGCAGACTACACGTCGAAACGCGGTCATAAAAAGTTATGATATACATTGCGAATCCACTTAAAGAAACACGAGTAAACCATTTTATTTTTCTTGCATGACCAACCTAAAAATAGCTTTCCAGTGAATACATATTTAGCAAATATATGATCATTTATCCCTATATATCATTTATTATTACTTTACCAAATCCCGTAATATATTTGAATACTACTGATAACCGTTAAATTTGTCCAAGCTCTTTTACTTATATGATTCCTCAATGAATATTTGCACACGACGTACCTATCACTAATTTTTGTTGTCTCCTATTCAATTCTTATTTTATAATTCTAAATTAGCTTATTAGGCATTCATTCATGTGACATTTTACCTTAAAATCTGTAACAACGGTATTTAAAAGCTACGCCCTAATCCCAGACTCCAACGACATGTATTCGTTATTGCGTTAAGAGTACATCGTATACACGTTGGGCGATAGAAAAATAAACCTATGCAAGTACAACTCAACAAGTCTATAATATTGAGGTCCGTTTCAATTAGGAATCTACCCCGACTCCCATAATACGTGAAACAATATAATTTAATCTGTTATTTATTTAAGGAATTAAGGATATTACACAGCAAGCAACGAAGTATTGAGTATTTAGTTCCATTTGTGCTAAGAAAATGACTTTATTACGAAAATAAAATAACTGGGCGTGGTCAAAGAAAAAAAAAATATTCAAACATGTACCGCTTTAGTTATTCTTTTATTCACTACTGATTTTACTTCCATTTGCCAGTGGTAACTGAACAGCTATTCACTTTAAAGCCGTACATTATTGCTGAAAAAAAAAAGTTCGCCCATTCTCGGTTATTGTGGACGTGAAAAGAAAATTAAGAGAATTTTCTTACGATCCCACTTCTGAACTGTTGGCAATCAGTTCAGAAGGAGTGGGTTTGTGAAAATAACAACCAAAATACTCAAGATTTAATCACTTTATATTCACTATATTCACTATTTTTCATACAAATAATACTTCACTAGTATACAATCCTAATATCCTAAATCCTATCCTAACCTAATCCCTCATCCCTCATAATTCATATTCCTATCAATCCCTACCAATTCAATCAATAATCCTACCAATATCCTACCAATCCTACCAAAAATATAAATCTATTAACACTTACTGGTTACAGGTAATCCACATAATAATAATGCACATAATCCACATAAAGCACTCTATACGTCCGTTCGGTCCGGCGTCTCGTAACAGAATGTCGATAACTGACAACTTGTCTGCCTTTTATACGCTTGGACGTCAGGTATCAATTGAGTGACTATTTAATTTAATTTCCTACTCGCACGCCGGATTTCAATTGAGAGACTATTTTATCAGAGAAATAATAAGCTATGCAATGTATTACCAACTTAAAGGTGTAAAATGTATTAATGTGTATAATAAACGCTAACAGTACCTACATTGAAAGTATAGCCAACATTGTCTTATAGTTAGGCAATCAATAAGTTTACTTTGTTGTACGTCTGTCTGACAAGATCCTTTTACATAAGACTATTATTTTACGAAGAAAAATTGATATTTTTTACGACATACATACAGTTTCGCAAACTAGGTAGGTAGGTACTTAGATTTGCTTTCGTAAAAGTGTGATAAATTGAAAAGTTGTTTCTGTTTTACGAGACGTTAAGTATGTACAGACGGCCACCACATGGAACGCTTTAAAATTTTAATATACCTACTAAACCCACACCTGGGATGTAAGGGAGCGGCCTATCATCATCTTTTCGTTCCAAGCCAATCTCACCTGCCCGTGGTGCATCCTGCCGAACAACAAATAAAGCGCTGGCAACCGACTGATGGCGGTATAACCATCATAATTGAAGGCGTAGATAAATACCACAGGCCGATGACGGGCGTCATCGGAGCGAGATGCTGCGTCCTGCGATCGCCAACCCGCCTGCCCAGCGTGGCGATTATGGGCATATCCTCCAGATGTTTGCCCAGAGTGGCGAGCAACCGGAGAGGCCTATGTCCAGCAGTGGACTGCAATAGGCTGATGATGATGAAACCCACACTTACACTCTAACTAAAGTGATTTATGACCTTAGGGGGCATATAACATTGAAATTGTTAAAGCGTTTCATTACTTAGGTATTCCCCAATATATATCGATGTGAGATTATTTGCCCATTTCGGTGTAGTTGTATGTTTATAAGTTTTCACTTTTATGTATATATATTGTATATAATATGTGTATTTGTATATATATATATATATGTATTTATATGTCATATCCCATAGCCCCAGTAATTTATTAGATTCTATTTGTCAATTGACACCTTACCCCTTCTTCCAACTATCCTCTTCCCAAAGGTTGTCTGGAAGAGATCGCTGAAAGCGATAAGGCCGCCTTATTTGTGCGTCGAGTTGTCATTGTACCTAGCTTTAAGTAATCTGTTTGGTGTACAAATAAAGAATATCTATTATTTAAAAAACAATAAATAAAACCATTATTAAAACAAGCTGTTTATTCATAAAAAAATAATCACATTTCTCTTAAATTTATAGTAATTCTTACATAATTAATTATAGATCGTCCAATCAAAATGACGCGCCCACCGGTTTTACGCAAGCAAATTCCAAATATGAACGCAATACACATAAACAATGCAATTATGATTGGTCGTTGAGTTGACCGTTAAATTCAAATATAGGAACAGCGCCATTCTCAGATTTGTTGCCCAACTAGTTTAGTTAGTCGTGAACTGTTGATGGGAAAAGTCGTCTTGTTTCATAAAATGTGACTGCACAGCTCTATAGAGCGAGCGTTGACGGATTCATCACCCGACTAGTCGGCCGTCATCATTATCCCCTTAGCGTTGTCCCGGTTTGTGCCTCTAGGCCCAGGGTCCGCTTTGACCATGATCCTAGATTTAGCGAGTCCGGTTATTACATTGAAGCGACTGCCATCTGACCTTCGTAACCCTCAGAAAGGGGAACGAGACAAATTTGGATCATGGTTACACATTCAGAATTAAACTGGATGTGCAGGTTTCCTCACGATGTTTTCCTTCACCGCCAAGCTAGTGGTATAATTCCGCACATAGATTTTTGAAAATCCAGAGGTGCGTGCCCCGCGCGGATTCGAACCGCCGACCTCACGTGTGTGAAGCGACGATCTTACCACTAGGCTACTACGGCTCTCTTGTCGGCCGTCATGTGCACATACAAATCCATAGTTCGCCAAATAGTCTGCGCTCGCGCACAGATGAAGTGCCGGTGTTAATATTTGCACTCACACATCTAAATAAAATAATTAAGGAGCGTCATTTTAGCTTAGACAATCTCGACTAAATTAAGTTGACATACGACGGATATTAAAAAAATAAAATTGTCATTTTTCTTAGGAATTAGGATACATTTATTTGAGCATAGTGGTCTACCGTCACCTAGGGATGCCCAAGTCGCTACGGAAATTGACAAGTAACCAAGTCGGCATATAGAATAATCCTAAAAGCTGGTATAAAAATAAATATCTGATTCGAGATACAAATTGTACATACCTACCTATTTTTTTTAAGGGCTTTTATTTGATTACCTTAAAATTCTGCTATTTGATACAGAAAATTGTACATAAGTACCTATTGTAAATTGTACACAAACACTTTAATGATACATTTCAAATTGGGGACTTGATCCCGTCATATTGATGCTCACAGCATGCCGGTGGCAACCGACAATTGGTTTGGTTGCTTGTACGTTATCGTAGCGACTTGGGATTATCTTCGCATCGGGCGACAGGAAGCCACTATAAATAAAATTTTAAAAAAATAAGGCGACTACACCTGTCAAATTAATCCAATCAATTTTCAACTTAATATCCAAGCCGAAGGGTTCATTACCCAACGATAATATTCTAACATATCGGGGTAACTTCCGCCCGTGTGTACCGCAACATGTCAACATAAAAACAAATTATCCATTGAATATAAAACAATAACTTAAACGCTATTTTTGGTCCGTTGCCAGAGAGACTTGGGCTTAGATTTCCATTAAAAAAAAAACTTATTTAACAGTTTTTACACCCAATACTTTAGGCTCTACCCATACATACGGAGATCTGAATATAGAAATTGTCATTCACAACAAAAATGCTCTACTTACATAAAAAGCCCACAAATATTTCATTTTTTTTTATATTGCCTCGACATAATGGCTTCCCTACGCCTGATGGAAAGCGATAGAGAAGCCCAAGTCGCTGTGACAACGGGCAAGTAACTGGTCAGTTGCCTGTCAGTTGCCACCGCCATGCCGGCCCAACCCTAACCCCCCACGAGCTCCGGAAACCCTACTCACCGGCAGAAACACGACCCAGAGGTCATTTGACTGCGGTATTCTATAGGGTGGAGGTCCTTCCCCGGACGGGCGGCTCAATTCGAGCGAAAATTCGCTATGCCCTACCTCTCTTAAAGCAGATTATGTAAGCAGATCTTTGTTTCGACTCCGAATTTATATGGAGAGCCTTTCTTGCGTCGTAAAGGCATACCTACCATTGAAATTCTTTATGACTAGTACACAATGTACATGCAATAAGTTTAAGTCATGGCCACAAAATGTCTATATAACTTTGGCAATCTCTTTCATAAACAATAATACAACAATTATTAAAAAAAAACCGATCGAAACGCAACCGAATAGCAATTTACATAAAATTTGGCAACAATTTTAAAATCCACATAAAAATACAAATAATACACCCTTAGGGCAAATTTTTATTAAAAATAAAACACTTGAAGACTTATTTGGAAAATGTCCAATACATTTTTATGATCTAAAATACCTAAAAATATAATGTAATTATTTTGACCCCCAAAACATCCCTATTGTCATTGGCGGAGGCCTATGTCCAGCAGTGGACATTGCAGGGTGATAATGTTGATATCAATATTTAGTTTTTAGCTACCCCTATTTTCTATTTGTAGACCTCAAAATACTTTATTTTTCAACGAACAGTACTACCTCACCCGAAATTGGTACAATACCATTGATCAATAGCAAATTTTTATAATTG
Organism: Conogethes punctiferalis; assembly: GCA_031163375.1. Classification (NCBI taxonomy): domain Eukaryota; kingdom Metazoa; phylum Arthropoda; class Insecta; order Lepidoptera; family Crambidae; genus Conogethes; species Conogethes punctiferalis. Next base: position 4,071,153 of record CM062106.1, on the reverse strand, counting down.
CTATTATCCGTTGCGATTCGGCTACAGCTTTAGCATCTCTTGCTATTCCTAAATGTCATTGGCTATATGCTGAGATGCTAGTTTGGCAGCTATAGCCTTATCATACATTGCGATTCACTCATCCCAGCTATTAGATTTATCGTCCGTTAGATTCGGACGCAATTGCCTTTATTGTTATCCTTAATTGCGATTAGGGCATAGTCGTAATTGACTAAACGTCCGTTGCGATACAGGCGTAAACACAAAAGCACTACTAGCGAATCTATTAGCAGAAATAAACATTCTTTATTATTTTATACTAATGCGTTATCCTCAGTTGCTATTCGGCCTAGTCGCAATAGTTTAGCGTCCGTTGCTATTCAGACATTACTATTGTCGGTTGCGATTCGAATGTAATTTTTAACTACCTAACTTCTATTGGTACAAAAATAAATGTCTACATTCTCGCAGAATAATAATCATACATTGAAACTTAATTTTAAAAATCTCTTAAATAATACAGCAATATTCTTAATCATAAAAGCACTCAATGTAAAGTATTTCTAGAATATAATGTCCGAAGGCATATTGAACCTTATTCTAATACAGATATAGTATAAAATAGCACGCATAAATTTGAATATCACAAATTTGAATATTAAATATATTCTAATGAATAGGATTGCTTAATACTACTTGTACAAATTATAAGGGAGAATCAAAACGCTTCGGCTTTCATTGAAATACACCTGTAAAGTGACGTCTGCCGCTTTGCGGGTTCAATCGGTTATTTAAGCCGCCATAGCGGTGGCAACTGACTGAATTGGTTACTTTTTTGTTGTCACAGCGACTTGGGCTTGTAGGTTTTTTTTTCTAGTAGCTCGCGACATAGCTTCCCTATGCTTGAGCGAAAGTGAACCCAAGTCGCTGTGACAACGGGCAAGTAACTGGTCAGTTGCCACAACCATGCCGGCCCAACCAAAACCCCCACGAGCTCCGGAAACCCTAGCCACCAGCAGAAACACGACCCGGAGGTCATTTGGCTGCGGTATTCTATAGGGTGGAGGTCCTTCCCCGGACGGGCGGCTCAATTCGAGCGAAGATTCCCTAACTCTTTTATCTTATTCTGGTTACAAACTCTTTTAATTGTTACATCAACAACCTCCTACATTCTAATAGTAGTGATTTAATATGACATTTTTTTTAAGGGGACAATATTGAAAACTCGAAAAAAAAAAATTATCCAACTAAATAACAAATCAGCTACTAGAGTATGCAACGAAAAAGTTTTTTTTTGTGATTCCAATATAGCTCCCATACAAAATGAGATTACATTTGAGCACTAAAATCGGTATCGTAGAATACCGTAGAATGTTTTTCAAATAACTCTTAGAATAGAAATCCTTATAATTTTTGTTGTCTTTCAAACAACTTTTGTATATAAATAAATTGTTATACATAATTCTACAACTGCAAAACATCAGTTTCACAATCATTGTACGCATTCGTAAGGGAACTGTTGGTTCTTATGTGGTCCAAAGAGTTCCTGTGCCGTTTGCCCCCAATATGTTCTAATATTATATGTTCCTTGTCAGACACTTCCGCGTTGCACACCATACAATGAAGAGTGTTGTCATTGATCTGAAGAAAAAAAAAACATTTTAATATAAAAAAAAATTAACAAGAAAAATCGACTGCATATTATAGTACTAGCAGTGCTCGCGACTTCGTCCGCGTGGAATAGTTATTTTTCCCCGTTTTTTTTTACATTTTCCATTGTTTCTTCGCTCCTAATAGTTGCAGCGTGATGTTATATAGCCTAAAGCCTTCCTCGATAAATGGTCTATTCAACACAAAAAGAATTTTTCAATTCGGACCAGTAGTTTCTGAGATTAGCGCGTTCAAACAAACAAACAAACTCTTCAGCTTTATAATATTAGTTAAGTTGGTGTACACCCTTTCAAACAAAAAAAGAATTTTCCAAATAGATTCAGAATTCTCGGTGATATGTGCAAACATACAATAAAAAAAAAACAATCGAATTGAGAACCTTCTCCTTTTTAGGGTAAGTAAATAATAATAAAATAAATAACCCAAGACATGCCACGCTGGGCCAAACATCGCCATCTAGCCCCAAACTAAGCCAAAACTTGTACAATGGGTACTAGACAACGGATATAGATACTTTTATTTATGTAAATAAATTTATATTATACTCGTACATAGTAAAACACCCAGACCAATACAAACAGACATGTTCATGAACACAAATGTTTGTAATGTGTGGGGATCGAACCCACGACCCTTGGGTCAGAAGGCAGAGGTTACTACTAAGCGAGCCATCGAGGCCCATAAAAGTTAGACATATTTTTTTTTTTTATAATGGCTCGACATAATGGCTTCCCTACGCCTGATGGGAAGCGAAAGAAAAGCCCAAGTCGCTGTGACAACGGGTAAGTAATTAGTCAGTTACCTGTCAGTTGCCACCGCCATGCCGGCCCAACCCTAACCCCCCAGCTCCGGAAACCCTACTCACCGGCAGAAATCCAGACCCAGAGGTCATTTGACTGCGGTATTCTATAGGGTGGAGGTCTTTCCCCGGACGGGCGGCTCAATTCGAGCGAAGATTCGCTATGCCCTAACTCTCTTAAATATTATGCTGTCTCTGTGTAGTCAAAAAGTCGGTTAAAAACTGAGAACGAATGAACGAAAGAAAAACTGATTCATTTAGCAACACGTTTTACGTTTAAAAGAACTCACCCGTCTCAGCAACCGAGAATCCATATTGGCACTGCTCTCCAAAGACCTGGCATGCGCCTCCCCCCCCACGTGGCCTCCCAGCCCCTCCCCCCCAAACTCCACCTGGCACAACTGACACTTCCACCCCCCCTTACACTCTACAACCCCATGCCAATTGTCAAAAGCAAACTTCAAAACATCATTATTCACTATAACAATCTTCATTCGTTTCACCAGCGGTCCCTCTGTGCGTTTCACTCTAACTTTATACAAAATCTCCGTCACAGATTCCTTTTCGTTCAAATATATCACTTCCTTAGTCGTCACAGTGGAATGAATCACTTTCCCAGACTTTGCATCGTTCTTCCTGGTCTTCTTTGATGCAGACTGAGACGCTTCACTCTCTTCAACGTGGGTCGGCCACGTTAAATGGTTTTTTAATTCTCTCCGGGACACGAGAACGTTGCATACGGAACAGTGGTATAATAAGAAGAGCTGAAAATAAAGATATTTTTAATTTAATCATCATCATCAGCTTATTGCAGTCCACTGCTGGACATAGGCCTCTTAGTGGCTTTTTTTTACTTTAATGGCTACCCTACGCCTGATGGAAAGCGAAAGAGAAGCCCAAGTCGCTGTGACAACGGACAAGAGACTAGTCGGTTACCTGTCAGTTGCCACTGCCATGCCAGCCCAACCCTAACCCCAACGAGCTCCGGAAACCCTACCCACCGGCAGAAACACGAACCGAAGGTCATTTGGCTGCGGTATTCTATAGGGTCCTTCCCCGGACGGGCGGCTCAATTCGAGCGAAGATTCGCTATGCCCTACCTCTCTACGAATTGTGTATCTTGGGCGTAGCTCCTCGCTCCGGTGACGCTGCTGCCCGTCATCGGCCTGTGGTATTTAGCTACACCTTCAATGGTGATGGTTATACCGCCAGCAGTCGGTTGCCAGCGCCTCGTTCGTTATTCGGCAGGATGCACCACGGGCAGGTGAGGGTGGCTAGGAGCGAAATCATGGTAGGGCGCTCCCTTACATCACATTTTTAAGAGAGGTAGGGCATAGCGAATCTTCGCTCGAATTGAGCCGCCCGTCCGGGGAAGGACCTCCATCCTATAGAATACCGCAGTCAAATGACCTCTGGGTCGTGTTTCTGTACTATAAAAAAAAATGGACAAACATAAATAAAAATATATATATGTATTTACCTGTCTCAATAAAGTTCCATCGAATTTATCCACGAATTTTGCATTTTTCAAATTCTCCCCATGAGAACGGCTGTCGACATGTTTTCTTAAGTCCTCAACACCCACTCTCGTTGAACATACAAAGCAGTATCTGTTACCTCGTCCCAAATGTACTAATGTATTGTAAGACGTATTAAATATTTTAAAATATGCATTCTTTAATTTTACATATACATAATCTTCCATATCATAATCGTTTGACTCTGTAGAATCGTTCAAAAGTAATTCCATTTCATCGCAATCATTTTTCGTTACATCATTAACCTTTTGATTCGTTATCGTTAAATCTGTTTTATCGTTACTCTTATTTTCATCGTTAATACTAATTTTACTGTTACTTCTATCGTTGTTGGTAATTTTATCGTTAACTAAAGGACGGGTCGGAGTTTTCGTTACGTCAATGTTACCGTTATTCTTATTTATACTGCTATTGTTAATCATATCGTTACTGTTATTTTTATTGTTAAACACGGGGCGGGGCGGAATCTGTGCCAATGGAATTTGAGCGTTATTTGCTAAGTGTAAAGGCGGAATATGGCTTGGCTTGATGAGGGATGCGCCGACATTCACGCTTAGAGCTATTGCAGTTAATTTTATATGATTTGGTTCTTGTATGTGCATGTATATTACATGTACTGATATGGGTATATTGCAAATTGCACAATGGAATTTCTCGCGGATCTGTAAAAAAACAAAAAACATTTATATCAGACATTATATTATATTTTATGTGTATTATTTATGTATAATGTGTAATTATTTATGTATTTATATTTATTATCTAGCGTCAATTCCGATTCGGTTAATAGCTCACCTACCCTTTATTTTTCACTAGCTGTGCCCGCGACTTCGTCCGCGTGGAATAGAATTTCATCCGCTATTTAATCCGCTTGGGGGTGGAATTTATTAAAATCCTTTCTTAGCGGATGCCTACGTCATAACATCTACATGCATGCCAAATTTCAGCCCGATCCGTCCAGTGGTTTGGGCTGTGCGTTGATAGATCACTATGTCAGTCAGTCACCTTTGAATTATACCCTATATAATAGGGGATGAAACTATTCCACGCAGACAAGTCGCGGGCACAGCTAGTCTACAATAATACTTACAGCCCTTATGAGGTTATTGCCGAAGGGAAGAATAAACGGGGTCCTTTGCAGCGTTTGATAATGCGGCAGGCAGGATATGTGAGACAATATATTCGATTCCTCACATATGAAATCGCACAATCCACAGTAGTAATTATCGAAGTGTTGCCGTTTCAATATTACATTTAGAGATAGGACCGGTATTGCCATCTTCAAATCAAATGGGTGTATGATAATTATGTCGGTTAACGGATTGGGACCGCGCGGCACATCTTTGTTTGTTAGTGGTAAATCGTTACCGTTACTTTTGTTAGTAACGCTCAAAGGTTTCGCTTCATTATTACCAAGTTTATCGTTAACCTTAATTCCAACTTTGTCGTTACTTCCATTTTTATCGTTATTTTCAATCTTATCGTTACGTTTATTTTCAATGGTTGGTTTATTGCTTGTGCCACTTTCCACAGATTCATTATCATCGTTAAATTTACCGTTAAACGTATTTTGGTGTTCGCATGCACTCCTATCGCTCTCAGTGCGATTTCTTGTTTTATTCGGGTGTCTTTCCTCTAAATGGTCTTCCATATCGTTAATTAGAACTAAATTGTTGCAATGACCGCAGTGGTATAATTTATCATCCATCTGAAAAGGATAAAGATAGATAAATCATCAGCCTATCGTAGTCCACTGCTGGACATAGGCCTCGGCAGATGTTCCCCACTTTGATCAAGCAATTGTAAGGTTTACCCATAATCGCCACGCTGGGCAGGCGGGTTGGGTATCGCAGGGCGTATCTTCTCGCTCCAGCGACGCTGCTGCCCGTCATCGGCCTGTGGTATTTAGTTTCGCCTTCAATCGTGATGGTCATACCGCCACCAGTCGGTTGCCAGAGCCTCGTCTGTTATTCAGCAGGATGCACCACGGGCAGGCGAAAAGATAATGGATCGCCCCCTTACATCCTATTGTACACTATATTGATGTCTATACTACACACAATGGTAAACTTTAATAAATAAATATGTATAGAATCGTTTAATGCTTACAAATTATACTCTCGTAATAGAATGCATTGTATTTATTTGTGTATATATTTTTGTTTTTCATATGTGTATATATATATATATATATATGTGTGTATCTATTTATTTGCTCCTGTCTTTAATATTTGAACTGTTTAACATAGTATTCTTTTAGTTTTGTTTTTTTTTGTTTACTTTATAAAGCACTGCAACCAGATGTTTTTGTCTTCCATGCTGTGTACACATCTTTGTGGAAGTGCAGCTTAACTGTTACCCTTCATTAGCACTTATTAAGCATATCATGTATTGTTATACTCTGTTTTGTGTACCAATAAATAATAGGAGTGAAAACTCACCTCTCTAATAAAATAATCAGGAAACTTATTAACAACACGACATCTATTCAACAACGCTAAATGGTCTTCATCCGAACAGTGTTCGCCCTTCGACCTTATATGACCATAATCTTTGCACACCATACAATAAAACTTATTTAACTTAGGCTGTATAAGCATATGATACGAATCGAACCTAACTTTAACTTTTTTATGACCTAAATCTTTTTCTAAAAACACTGGTATTGCTACTTTTGGTTTCTTCAGCATAGTAGCATAAGAGGAACCGGTGTTTTGATTTTGCTGCCCAATGTCCCCCCACAGGCTATCAATGTTGTCCTCCTCGTATTCGGAATCCTCTTCGAAGCTATCAGGGCTATCGTTACCGAAATTTCCGTTGAAATATCTATCGTTAACCTTGTTTTCCATGAAAACTCTAACGTTATCCGTATTTCCGTTGGACGTATTGTTGTTACGCTCATTTCTGCGATTGTTAATAGCGGCCGCGTTGAAGTGGTAGCAATCGTTAAACTCATTTTCATCGTTACGGCCGTTTGCGGTCAGATCGAAGTCGGATACTTTATTGATTGCAGAAAGCAGTTTGTCTGTGTGAGATTCCGAAGCGAAATGCTTATATTCCTCATCAAAATTCGCATCCCGCCCAAATAATTCGTTGCACACTGCACAGTGATATAGGTTTCTTATCTGAAAGATAAATAAAAAAGTCATCGATAAGTTATCTGGAAGAGATCGCTAATAGTGATAACATGAAAATTGTTCTTTGTTATAGAAAATGACCGCAGCCAAATGACCTCTGGGTCGAGCTTCTGCCGGTGAGTATGGTTTCCCGAGCTCGTGGGGGGTTGGGGTTGGGCCGGCATGGCAGTGGCAACTGACAAGTGACTGGCCAGTTACTTGCCAGTTGTCACAACGACTTGGACTTCTCTTTCGCTTTCCATCAAGCGAAGGGAAGCCATTATGCCGAGCTAATATAAAAAAAAAGTAAATTGATCAACTAACTGAAATCCATAGCGTTAAATAATACATTTCAACTACCGTTTGTTATTTTCCGAAAGTTAATCAGCTACCTAGGAAATTGATCAACTTACGATTCTTGCTATTTTCCGGTGACATATATAAAATCTTACCTTCCTCGTGATGCTCAGGTCGAATCTAGCCAACGGTCGCCATTTGTCCAACATGGCCTTATGTTCATCCCCCCGCACATGTTCAGAACACGAGTCCTCGTCGGTGAACAGCTCACAGGCCGCACACTGCACCAAATGTGCGTCGACATGCACAATCGTGTTCCACTGTCTGTCAGTCAGGTATACATTTGAGTTCACCACTATGCCGTATGAGTGAACTCTTTGTATTGTTATTTCTAGTTCCTTGTCCTCATTTTGTTGGTCATCTGTAATGAAAACATGGGATGTAAGGGAGCGACCTATCACCTTTTCGCTCCAAGCCATCCTCACCTGCCCGTGGTGCATCCTGCCGAACCACAAACGAGGCTCTGGCAAACCGACGGGTGGCGGTATAACCATCACGATAGAAGGCGTAGCAAAATACCACATACCGATGACGGGCAGCAGCGTCACCGGAGCAAGAAGCTACGCCCTGCGATCGCCAACCCGCCTGCCCAGCGTGGCGATTATGGGTATATCCTCCAGAAGTTTGTCCTAGGTGGCGAACAACTGGAGAGGCCTATGTCCAGCAGTGGACTGCAATAGGCTGATGATGATGATGATGAATGAAAACATCATCATTACAATCATCATCATCATAAGCATCATCAACATCATCATCATCAGCCGGTAAACTTTCGCTGATGGAAGGCCTCCCTTAATGACAATTGTCATTTGGGGGATTTGCCTTGGTCACCACGCTTTCATCATCATCATCATAAGCATCATCATCATCATCATCATCAGCCGGTAAACTTCCATTGCGCAGGCGGGTTGGTACGTCCCTAAGGACGTTTTGCGACCAGAGGGCATTTTGCGAAAGGGACATTCTGCGACGGAGCCAATGTAGGGTGTCCTGCCTTGTCTGCGGACATTGCAGCCATAATGGCTAGTCTGTCCTGCTATTTGGTTTGGCGACGTGGTAACCTCATCCCCAAGTGACAGGGTTGCATATTCACATTTTCCTTAATTAAAAAACCATTAAAATGACTTACCCTCAACGAAATCTGACTCAGACGATGACAAGGGCCTTGTATTGTTATCGTTGGCAGTTACGTTGGTCAAACGTTGGGCGTACACTCGAAATCTCCTCAGCTCCTCCGTAGAATTATCTTCAATGTAAAACGTCTCACCGTTCACATAATATGGCTGGCCCTATAACAACAATAGGCTAGGTGTTATTATTATTCAGTTAGTGATTTTATGTCAGACAATTCCCTAACTATAAAAACATACATAATATATTGAGATATCTAACTTTAGAACATAAGGATAGGTATTTTTTTTTTCGTAGATTTAGTGCCCAAGTTTGTATACCTGCTTTTCTTTTTCTATTGTGTCTGTAAAAATTAACATAAATATATTAACTCTAGTGTCATTGCTGTACGGATGGGAGCCTGGTGTTCTAAAATACAGGCAGATTCTTGCCTACATTAGACACCAGTCTGCCACAATTTAAAGTGACCAAAATAGTACTTATAATTTGTAGATCATTATTATTGTAACGAAAAGCCTTTCAAATTGTGGTGGAAAATAAACGTTTCTATTTTATTATTATTCAACAAACGTACAAACACACATAAAAGCGCCATCTACTGTTTGCACTACATGTTTGTACTGTGCGGGGATCGAACCGACGACTCTTGGCTCAGAGGGCAGAGGTCTGTACCAAATGAGCCATCGAGCCAGTCAAACAGTCTTTCGACAGTTTACAATCTCGCTAGATAGATCATAATCTAATGTTACTTACAATTTTACAGTGACGTGTTCATACCTTGTATGGAATGTAAGGGAGCGGCCTATCATCTTTTCGCTCCAAGCCAACCTCACCTGCCCGTGGTGCATCCTGCCGAATGACAAACGAGGCGCTGGCAACCGACTGGTGGCGGTATAACCACCATAAATGAAGGCGTAGCTAAATGCCACAGGCCGATGACGGGCAGCACATCACCGGAGCGAGAAGCTACGCTCTGCGATCGCCAACCCGCCTGCCCAGCGTGGCGATTATGGGCATATCCTCCAGAAGTTTGCTCAAACTGGCGAACAACTGGAGAGGCCTATGTCTAGCAGTGGACTGCAATAGGCTGTTGATGATGATGATGATGTTCATACCTTAGGCGTCCTATACTTCTGAAGAGTGGTCTGTGAAGGGAGGGAAGCCTGGTCTACCATCACCGAGGGCTCCATACCAGCCAGAGGGTCATCAGTCTCCTCCTCACTTATTATTCTGAAGCAAAATTTATCTTTATTTATAATAATAATAATAATAACGTTTATTAACCATGAAAATTGTTTTACAAAAAGGTTTTCACTGTCTCCCACACTAGGCAGCGCCTGTCTCGTGGGAGCCAGGTATACAGATATTTCACATTGTTCTGCTGGACACATTAGAGTTTAACATGGAAAAGAAAATAGAAGCTAATAAATAAAAATGAAAATAATTTTAAACAATTCTTCTTACACCTACGGTATATTGTGTCATAATAGTGTGTGTCTGTGTGTGAGAGTGTGCATTTGTGAGTGTGTGTGAGAGTGTGCATGTGTGAGTGTGAGTGAATGTGTGTTTGAACTGTAATTTCATTTCAGAATTTTCAAAACTGTCTCTGTTTGCTCATAATCCCAAGTCAGTAACAGGCTTTTGACTTTTCTTTTGGCCTGGTGAGGCCGACATTTATGAATGTCACAGGTAGCCACTATTTTGTTGTAGATTCGGGGGAAGAGAAATTGTTTGAAGTGTTGAGCAAATGAAGTTCTAACGTCTGGAATGGGAAGTCTGAAAGTTCTTACAACATAGTTTCGGTTTACTTGGTACTAGCTGTGGCGGCGGCGTCGCACGCGTGGATATCGAATTTAAAAAATAAAGGACTTCCATAAAATGGTGCCTAAATTTTAAGTAGACTTCTAGCAATACATTGGTGAAAACCGCATTCAATTCCATGCAGTAGTTTTTGCATGATGAACGTTCAAAAATACAGATAAAAAATTGTCCCGTTTTACCAACATTTCCTTAAACTGCTCTGCTCCTATTGATTGTAGCGTGATGAAAAGTATCCTATAACCTGCCCAGGAGTATGAAGAATAATTGTACCAGGTTTCGTTAAAATCGGTTCAGTAGCTTTGGTTTCTATAACAAACATATAGACAGACAAAAATTTTACTGATTGCATTTTTGGCATCAGTATCAATCACTAAAACCCCCTGATAGTTATTTTGAAAATATATTTCATGTACAGAACTGGCCTCTAGCTCTCTACAGATTTATTATAATGCTAGGTTTACACGCGTGGCACGCAGCCCGGCAAGCAGCCTGGCAAGCAGCTCGGCGAGCAGCCCTGCCCTACACACTGCGCACGCACGTGCACATTCAAACAGACGAACAGCCCGTTCACATGCTTGTGCTTGTGTTTGTGCCCGTTGAATGTCGTATTGAACGCGAGCCTGTAAACGCGGCATTAGTATAGGTAATAGGTATAGATTATTGTAGCTATGTATGTATAGCTATGTCGCTACGGCATCATTATCAGGGGCAGCGCAGACGACAGACTACGTCGTGACGCACGTGACGCACTTTTTTGCAATTATATGCAGTAACGCATACGACGCGCAAAAATCTGTCGCGGATATTTCACAGACTCGACGCACATCTTCGAATATTCTGTCGGCAGACCTAGATGCTCTTTTTCAGACACAGACTCTATCGCACAAAAAGTGTGCCGTCTTAACTAAACTGTTGTTGATACATACTTTATAGAATTAGACATCTGTAGACTGGTCCGCGAAGGGTGGGAGGCCTGGTTTACCGCTACGGAGGATACCAAGCCACGATCATCAGTCTCTTCCTCATTCATTGTCCTGTAATAAACATTTTTTTTATTATACAACAGACAGACAGGCAATTTGTAGACAAAAACATATAGTCACAACGGAGAATGCAAGAAAAAAAATCTTTTTTAATACAAAACTTTAGAGATTGGAGTGGAGACCGCGTCTCGGCAAACGTAGTGTAGGACGCCCTCAGGCAAGGTGAAGTGGCAATTTGCGCAGGACGGCTGGCAAGTGCTGGATGCGAGAGGCCCGAGACCGATCGAAGTGGCGAGCATTGGGAGACGCCTAAGTCCAGCAGTGGACTGATGTGGGCTGATGATCATGATGATGATGACAAAACTTTAATATTAGAAATTACAGAGTTATAAAGTGAATCTGACCGAGGTTAGGTACAAGAGAACATGGTGAAATAATATTATATTGAAGTAATTGAGGTCGGCAAAATGCTGCATAAGCGCTTTATCTATATTAGGCTTGCGTAACAGACATGGTTTGTAGACATTATTAATTTATTTATGCTGTAGTACAACAGGTTGGTTTAAGGTCGGCAACACACTTGTGATACCCCTGGTCTTGCAGGCGTCCATAGGCTGTGGTAATCGTTTAACATCAGGCGGGCCGGTGACATGTTTGCCACCTTAATGGTATAAAAAAAATAACATCCTGCACCCCTATATTAAGGATAAACCAATTTTTGAGTATTTTGCAGGTACCTATAGTTAATAACTTTAAAAGCACCACATAATTTTCTAGAATGATCCTTTGTAGTGACAATTTATAAGTGCTTGGTTCATGTCTTTATAAGAATAATGATTTCCTTTCTACACAAGTGTCTATAATACCTCCATTGTATTAAATTTTCAAGTGTTTCAACTATAAGTCTCAATGAATCATCCAATTGGAATTTATTAATAGGAAACAATCATGTATTTTTGTATTTTAAACAATAATAATTAACTACAAAAAGTACTTACCTAAACTGCTGGCTACCTTCGACCATAGAAATATACCTTTAATCTAGGTTTTCATATTCAAAGTTTTAAGTAAATGCATTTCCTAAGCCAAAACAACCCTTATCTCTAAGTAAAGATGCAAATTAAAGCATGTAAACAATAAAGATAGATATGTAATATTTAAAAATAGTTTACCCGTTATCTCTGCGACCCTCTTTAGTTCCGTGAATCCTGTTAACAGAACAGGAAGCAAACAAAATAAAGCAAACGAAAACGAAAACAAAAGTAAAAAATTCTGTACTTTGAAGGTAGAAAATATTTACGTACCAAAACTTTTTTATTTGCTCTATGAAAAATGACATTACTTTTATTTATAAAAAATATTAGCAATGAAATTTTATAATAATAATAAGATACTTTATGTATCTTATTTTATAAATTACATACACTGAAATATTCCACTTCCACAACCATATAAAGGTAAAAGTTTAGGGGAAAAAAATCTTAACCTTTTCTAAGATCTCTGTTCGAAATTGTATTGTCTAATTAAAAACACTATGCAAAAACTAGCTACAACAAAAGTTATCACTCGAGGTATAATAAAATAAGCTATATTTAAAAATAGAAAGGATATAATTAGGCGTAGAATATCACTAAGAAAAACCATTACACCCGAGTTTTTGAAACAAGGCACAAATTGTACCTAGTTGGTTTACGAAACAAAAACGATGAATGAAATCCAACAACTGTATTGTAGGTATTGTAACAACAAACAACAGTATTGTAACTTGCAAATTCCAAACCGGTAGGAAATACCGGAAAATAAAACTTAACTTATTTTGGTTCTAGGGCGTAGCTCGTGGTTTTCCTTCGTCTAAAGGAAAACGTAAGCCCAAGTCTCTGCGGCAAGGCAACGGACAAGTAACCAAAATAACTGGTTGTCAGTTCCCTACCATAGCCAATGAGATAGCTCTGGCTATATACTACTAGCTGTGCTCGCGACTTCGTCCGCGTGGAATAGTTATTTCTTCCCCGTTTTTTTTACATTTTCCATTATTTCTTCGCTCCTAATACTTGCAGCGTGATGCTATATTAAGCCTTCCTCGATAAATGGTCTATTCAACACAAAAAGAATTTTTCAATTCGGACCAGTAGTTCCTGAGATTAGCGCGTTCAAACAAACAAACAAACTCTTCAGCTTTATAATATTAGTTAAATAGTTAAGAGTTATTAGTTAAGAGTTAAGATTTAATCCCCAATTTGACACTACACGGGTATTTTGCAGAGTGTCATTGGTGATTTGTATTCTTTTTCCGTCACCGGAGGGATGATTAGTTGATTTATTGATATTTTGTTTGTTTCACCTTTGTTTTATTATTATAGGACAAATTTTATCTATTATCTATATATATAAAAAAGAACATGTCCTGACTGAACGAGCAACGCAGAGCTGAAACCGCTGAAGCGAGTGCAACGAAATTTTGCATATAGGATACATGTATGACGTAGGCGCCCGATTTTTCGAAATTCACCCGCTAAAGGGATAAAATAGGGTTTAAACGCGAGCGAAGCCGCAGGGGCACAGCTAGTGTTTTATAAAAAGACTGACCCTCGTTAAAATTTTGTAGCAGGTAAACTATCAGCCATCATAGTATTTCATTGTTTAACAACGAAGAAATATAATAATAGTGTTTCCATGGATAGCTGATATTCTATTTTGCGCAATATAAATAAAGGAATAGGTAAAGCAGTTATCTTTTAAAATTTTGATGGATGGAGGGTGGTATGGCTGGTAAATGAAATAATAGCCATATAATATGGCTACTAGCCATAACCTACGGTCAATATTCTAGACCCAACTGAGAAAAAATATATTAATAATATTATGGCTAAAATTAATAAATGGTCATCAATTCGCTCTTAATCGATTTTCCTTTAAAAAAAATCAATTAAATGAGCTTAGAGCTCCAAAATTATTTATTTTAATAGATATTATGGGTAACTACATGCGTGGTAGTGTGAATGAACAACGGATTTTATGTTAGCAGGTAAATTTTCTCGGTACCTAGTTATTCATACACACAGATTCTTTTTAATTTCCAGACAATAATTCTGCCAATGTCAAGGTTGTCTGGAATAGATCGCTATTATAATACCGTCTCGAAATTCACTCTTGTAATCTTCATGTGAAATAAAGCTATTTAAAAATGCCCTCATATAGGTATTTTTGCCGGTTTTATTCCTAAAGGGCACAACACTAAAATTGAATATAATGGGAAATCCCCCATCAATCGTTCAAAAATGTTACAGATAATTTCACGGAAAGTACCATACATTTTAGTAGATTTGTCTTTGTCTCTGGTCTATTTTTTATAGAAACATCAAGGAGCACGTTGTATTACAATGCAAATATTTTGTGTAATTAATGAAGTAAAACATTATTATAAACTTTTAGATACTTTAAACCAAAACTACTAAATGCATAATAACAATAATCTATAAGATTTATGTATGTACTGTTTCTGAACGAATATGAGGCGTTTCGTTTTCGTTATCTTTCCTCATATGTCAAGTAAACGTGCGTTTCGTTATTCATTCAGATGTCAATGTCATTAGTTTTCAAAACAATCTTGTTTATACTTGTTTTGCCTGATAAATTATAATTTATTTGTTGAAATTGTTATCGCTATGAGTTTAATTCATTGATAAATTATATTTCCAGATAATTATTTCTTTATAATTATACAATTCACTTATAAGGGAAATACAGAACATGAAGTAAAGTACAAAAAATTGTTAGTCAGTGATTTTAATTTATACTGTACATAGATTATTTCCAATACTTGAAATCGGTCACTTGAATGCTAGCGGCCATAAACTACTGTAAGTAATTAATTCTATTAGGTCTTGAAACTTTTAGTATGAAATAATTTTATAGTTTTGTTTCTTATCTTAATTATATAAAATAAAGACTATTAGTTTATATTTTACTTATTATGTCACTATTATGGTGTCATCATCAGCCTATTGCAGCCCACTGCTGGACATAGGCCTCTCCAGTTGCTCCCCTTGCAATGAGGGCTACCGTTTTTGTAATCACCAGAGGGCTCCACTGTAAAGTGAGGTCTTCGGGCATAGCTGTTACGGTTTATTTTATGCATGTGATGACTGTTTGTTCCTTAAATTAAGGAGGACATAAGTTTCCGAAAGTTCCGCTTTTAAAGTGCAGACAATCATTGAGCCATGTCTCATATTTTTTAAAAGCTATGCCAAAATAGCACAAAATAATTTAATTTTCTGAAATAAATTTGTTTTACCCACAGAACCAATGTAATTTGACATTTCGGATACCTCACGCTACACTAGCACCTCTGGTGGCGAATTCACATGCGATATTGCAAAGCTACACCCCTGCAATCGCCAACCCGCCTGCCCAGTGTGACAATTATGGGTATATCCTCTAAATGTTTGCCCTAAGTGGCGAACAACTGGAGAGGCCTATAATAACAATAACAATAACAAAATGTTTATTTGCTTAAAATACCTATGTCCAGCAGTGGACTGCTATAGGCCGATGATGATGATGAGTGCAGCCTGACTTTAAAAACATAAATAACAAAATTTAATTTGTTTCAGTACAATGACATGCTCATTCAGTTCATTCGATGGAATCATTCCGGAGATACCAGGCATCTCCGTGGACAACTTCGAGCGTACGGACTGTCATGCGTACTTCTTGAGTCACTGCCACACGGATCATACACAAGGGCTGTCCAGCGCAGGCCTGATGAGGCATCTTGAGGACAACGATGCGAGGATCTACATGTCAGATGTGACCGCTGCTATCATCGGGGGTATACCATCTTACGATGGTGTTAAGAAGTATATGAAGCCGTTGAAATTGGGTG
Organism: Conogethes punctiferalis; assembly: GCA_031163375.1. Lineage (NCBI taxonomy): Eukaryota > Metazoa > Arthropoda > Insecta > Lepidoptera > Crambidae > Conogethes > Conogethes punctiferalis. The sequence continues at coordinate 4,054,873 of CM062106.1, read as the reverse complement.
AGAAAGAGAATTATCTTTTCAGGGTTCCATAGCCAAATGGCAAAAACGGGTCCCTTATAGATTCGTCATGTCTGTCTGTCTGTCTAGTTTATTCCGAAACTATAAGAGCTACATTATTGAAATTTGGTGTGTGATGTATTCTGTTAACCGCATTAAGATTTTAAAATAAAATCATAAAAAAACCCAAAATTTTTGGGGTTACTACTAATACATAGAACTAAAACTCAAAAATTTTTTTTTCATCAAACCCATATGTGTGGTGTATCTATGGATTTTCTAAACTGAATAGTTTGCGCGAGAGACTCTTCCAAAGTGGTAAAATGTGGGTAAATCGATCACTAATCACCCCCTGATTGTTATTTTGAAAATGTATTTCATGTACAGAATTGACCTCTCTACAGATTTATTATAAGTATAGATAGAAGATATATAAGAAGATAGATTTTGATATGTTGATAAATTTTCCAGGATCCAAAACAACCATACAACTGCCATCGTTCTCCGGAGACCATTACATAGAAGTGACTCTGATACCGGCTTCCCACTGCTTCGGATCGGTCATGTTCCTGTTCAGAACCTCGCAACGGACCGTACTCTTCACCGGAGACTTCAGAATGAATCGCAACGATGTCTCAACGTACGGCCAACTCCACGATAGTAACGCACCGATACATATAGATACAATGTATGTGGATACAACGTTTATTGACTGTACTTATGACGAGTTTCCGAAGAGGAGTGAGAGTGTTGAATATGTTGTGCAATTGATAAAGGATTGGTTGGAGAGAGACGGGAGGAATGCGATCGCTTTGCATCCGTCCGCGAGATTCGGATACGAATTCGTATTCAACGGGATTTATCGACAGTTGAATGAGAAGATTTTCGTTCAGGAAGCGGATTGGTGTATTTATAGGTATGTTATCTATACTTCTATTAACTAATATTTTAGAGATCAAAAGATTTGATTGTTTGTTTGATACGAATAGGCTCTGAATCTACTGGACCGATTTGACTAATTATTATTATTATTATTATAATGTAACCCAAGGTGTGAAAAAATTATCAAAAAGCTATCTTTCAAACTGAATGACGTGTATTGAAAACGTTACCATAGCAACCTAAACTGTTATGTCATGTAAATGAATAAATAATGCTGTTATATTTACAGTAAACAAATTTTCCTTTCAGCAAATGCCAGGACAAAGTGCCCAGCGTTACAAACAAACCGACAAGAATTCACAAATGCAGGAATCGCAATGAAAAAAATCACCATTTTCCATCATGTTCTGTACGGGACAATAAGAATTATCTTTTCGTACACCTATCCGCTTTGAAATGGACTAATTATGAGAGTGAGTGATTATGTACCATATCAGAAGAATTCTGATACAAGAGTTGATGTGTGTTTTTCCACCCATTGCAGTAGAAGTGAGTTGATAAATTTTGTCAGTTATTTCGGTCCGGGGAGAGTGGTGGGGTTCCCTAACCCTTACGTGGTTGATGCGAAGGAGGGTGTCAAAGTTGTTTTTAAGGGGTTGAAAAGGAAGATGGGTGGTGGGAAGGGGAAGAGGAAGGAAAGGAGAGTGGATAGGGTGGTTTAGGGGACTCGGCTTTGGGTATAGTGGTTAGTCGTCGGGAAGACACCATCATCATCATCATCATCAGCAGTCCACTGCTGGGCATAGGCCTCTCCTGTTGTTCGCCACCTGGTGCAAACTTCTGGAGGATAAATACCGATAATGGGCAGGTGGGTTGGCGATCGCAGGGCGTAGCTTCCTGCTCCGGTGATCGTGATGGTTTTACCGCCACCGTTCTATTAATTATCCCGATGGATTGAATATTTTTAATGTTTTGCAATTTTTTTGTTTTTGATTTTTTTTTGTAATTTTTTCTCGAATCCTAATGTACTAAAAATATGAAATTGGCTGTGTACCTCTAAATAAAATTTCTATACATAGATATATAAATTTCGTACATATTAATTTTATTGTGATGTGATTGTCTTCGAGTGCTATGTTAGTTATAAATAAGTAAGTTTAATTAAGTTCAAATGGAATTTGAAATAAATAAAATTTGTTTTTTTTAAAATCCGTCTTCTTTTTTCCGCACTCTTATTTGATCACTAGCTGTGCCAGCGGCGTCGCTCGCGTGGATATCGGGTTTCAAAAATAACGGACTTCCATATAATACCCATCTATACCTTGTGCCTAAGTTTTAAGTTAGACCTCTAGCAATACATTGGTGAAAACCGCATTCAATTCTATGCAGTAGTTTTCGCGTAATGCGCGTTCAAACATACAGGTTTAAATTTCTCGCGTTTTCCCAACACTTCCCGTCACTGCTCCGCTCCTATTGATTGTAGCGTGATGAAAAGTATCCTATAACCTGCCCAGGAGTATGAAGAATAATTGTACCAAGTTTCGTCAAAATCTGTTCAGTAGTTTTTTTTTCTATAACGAACATACAGACAGACAGACAGACAGACAGACAGACAGACAAAAATTTTACTGATTGCATTTTTGGTATCAGTATCGATCACTTATCACCCCCTGATAGTTATTTTGAAAAAATATTTTATGTACAGAATTGACCTCTCTACAGATTTATTATAAGTATGATGAAATGAAATGAAATGTTTATTTATTTCCAGTAATAGAGTACAATCGTTCCGTGTACAAAAACATACGGTCTTAATTAAAATAAAAACTAAATTAACTACTACAGGAACCTTTAAAAGTTATCAGCGGTCGCTGCACTAGACTCGAGGTCTGTGTCGCAGGAACCATTACATTTGATATTATTTGAATTTACAGGTTAGGTTTTGTGTCAATGAGGGAGGGGGTGGAAAAGCTAGAATGTTTCATTGGTATGTTGATGTGCGAAAGAGTATATATATATATATGGTTTGTGTTTGTGTGTATGAGTGTGTGTGTATGAGTGTGTGTGTATGAGTGTGTGTGTATGAGTGTGTGTGCATGAGTGTGTGCAAATGTGATGTCAATTTAATAACTGGCCAAAAGTACATTTTCAGTATCTTGGTAGTTGAGACTCTTTAACCATGATTTTATAGAATTCTTCAACTGAGAAACATTTAGTTTTTTTATGTCCTTTACGTGTTTTACTATTTTATTATAGATAAAAATGTGAGAGTAAGGCGGAAGCCGTCTTGCAAAACTGGAGTGAGTATCAGGAAGAGGGATCTTAAAATTACGCCTTGCAGCCAAAACCGGAAAATCAGAAGAGTTAATAACTTTTTTATGCATTGTGGAAGCTACTTTGGAGATAAATAATTGTCGCACACGAAAAACATCGGCCTCCCTATACAGTTCGTTAGTGGGAAAACGAAAAGGTTTACGCAACATTACTTTCAGTACTGAACGTTGAGCTCTTTCGAGTTCTATTAGTGTTGTTTTACCTACACCTCCCCAAGATAGGATACAATAAAGAAGTAGCGACTGACAGATAGCATTGTATACCATGGTGAGTGTTTTTTTACTAGCAGAGTTTCGCAGAGATTTCATAATAAATATTATTTTCCTAACTTTACCTGATAGAGTCGTAACGTGTTGTTTAAAAGATAGAGTTTCATCCAAAATTATTCCTAGGTATTTGATAGATTCAACCCGATCTATGGTAGGACACTGACATTGGGTGTTAGAAGACGGAGAGAACGCACCGGTTCTACACGAGTGAATGGTAAGCGCTTCCAATACACGAGGCCTGGAGGCACGAGTTTTGTGAAATGACAAGTATTTTGATTTTTTTATATTTAAGGTGAGCAGATTTTTCTTTAGCCAGTCAGCAATAGTCGATAAACCATTATTCGCCAAGTTAAAAACGGACTCCCAAGATGCATCATGAAATAAGATGGCAGTGTCGTCGGCATAACAAATTAAGTCGGCTCCTTGTATCGGTATGTTTAGAATGCCATTTATATAAATGACAAAAAGTATTGGGCCCAAGATGCTGCCCTGTGGGACCCCGTATTGAACTGGGAGGCAGTCGCTCACAGTCGATCCAATTTTGACACATTGGCTGCGGCCTTTGAGGTAGGAGCTGAACCAGTTATAAGCCAGACCCCGCACTCCCATATATTCAAGTTTTTGAAGTAGAATTGGAATCGATACCGTGTCAAACGCTTTTGCGAGGTCAAGAAATACAGCAAGGCAGCACTTATTCTGATCTATTACAGAAGATACCGTTTTAGTAAGTAAGGTAACGGCATCTTCAGTCGATCTATATTGCCTAAAGCCAAATTGGTTGTCTGAGATGAGCGAGTGATCTTCCAAAAATGCTACTAGCCTTTTACAGATTATTTTTTCTAATAATTTGGATAAGACACTGAGAAGAGTTATTGGCCGGTAATTACTGGGCAAAGATTTTGGACCGTCTTTGTAGACTGGGGTGATCACTCCTACTTTCCATATTTCAGGGAATTTTCCTGCTGACATACTCAAATTAAATATGTGGGTAAGAGGATTAAGTATTACAGGGCATATTGTTTTGAGTAGTAATGGGGTACATTTGTCTAAACCTGGAGCGCTATCTACTTTAAGTTCTCTTATAAAGTGAGCAACTTCTGCTTCGTCTGTTGGCGATAAAAATATGGAGTTTACGATAGAAATGTTAGGTGTATGACTGGCCAAGAGATTTTCCTCAGATATATTCATGTCGGTGAGTGTATTTTTCGCTAATGTTTTCCCTATCTCAGAAAAATACTGATTGCAGTGGTTGAGTGCTTGAAGAGGATCAGCGTCTTTTATTAAATCCATGGCATCAGTGTTAGTTGTGTTAATATTGCAAATGTCTTTAATTACTTTCCAGAGTTTTTTGGGATTGTTTTGGCTATTATTGAGCTGTTGGTTTTCATATGTCGTTTTTACTCTTTGTAACAAGTTGTTTAGGAAATTGCGATATCTCTTGTATGTAATCTGGGCTATATCACAGGTAGGATTTCTTTTCGCACGAAGGTGTAGGTAATCGCGGTTTTTCTGACATCTGATCAAGCCCGGAGTTACCCAAGGCTTGAGATTAAATTTGGATCGGGAAACATTAATTTCTTTAGAGTTTTTAGCTATCGTATCCTGTATCATATCACTGAAAGCAACCACGGCTATATCTACATCGTTGGAACCAACTACTTTAGACCAATCAGCTGCCTGCAAGGTAGACACTATTGATGAATAATCAAGTACTGTTTTTGTACGTTTACGTATAGAATGTTTCGGCAGAGCAGATGATAACCCTAGAATGCATAAATCGTGGTCTGTCAAATCCGTAGGAGTCACTATGCCTATCGCAGATGCGCCATTTTTAATAAAAATGTGGTCTATGCAAGTTTTCAGTCTAGTTGGCTTAATGATAGCAGGTAATAACTGGTGCTCTGCTAAGAGACACAAGTATTCAGCACTTTGTTCAGAGAGCGGGCTACTGAGTATATCTATGTTTATATCGCCAGCTACAATTATATAGATATAGTATAGATTAGCCTATCGCAGTCCACTGCTGGACATAGGCCTCCTCAAACTTCTGGAGGCTTCAACTGGAGGGTTGGGTATCGCAGGGCGTACTCCTCGCTCTATAGTTCATTCGCGTTAAGAAAATAGTGACTCATCACCGACTGCCGGCCACTAGCCAATTAAAACGCTAGAAATTATAATTTCTAGCGTTTAAATTATAATTTCTAGCGTTTTAATTGGCTAGTGGCCGGCAGTCGGTGATGAGTCACTATTTTCTTAACGCGAATGAACTATAGTGACGCTGCTGCCCGTCATCGGCCATTGGTATTTAGCTACGCCTTCAATCGTGATGGTTACCGTCACAGTCGGTTGCCAGCGCCTCGTTCGTTATTCAGCAGGATGCATCACGGGGAGGTGAGGCGGCTTGGAGCTGTCACCGGAAAATAGCAAAAATCGTAAGTTGATCAATTTCCTAGGTAGTTGATTAACTTCCGGAAAATAATAAACGGCAGTTGAAATGTATTATTTAACGTATGTATTTTAGTAAATTGATCATTTTACGGGGTCTTGCCGTAAAATCATCCGACGAAGGTGAGGTGAACGTTGATTGGTTCGATGGCTCACGTGGCGTTATCCCGGCAACCAATCAGGGAACAGTGTATTAAGTTACGGGTAACTTACGGGTACTATTTAACGGTCCACTAGCACCGTTAAATAGTACATAGAGCAACGATTGGCCCATTGAGGACGATTTTACGTGTGTCAAAATCGTAAATTATTAAATGACTGTCAGGCTACCGTAAATTGATCAACTTACTGAAATCCATTGCGTTAAATAATACATTTCAACTACCGTTTGTTATCTTTCGAAAGTTAATCAACTACCTAGGAAATTGATCAACTTACGATTCTTGCTATTTTCCGGTGACAGAGCGAAAAGATAACAGGTCGCTCCCTTACCTTATTTGATCAATAACGTATAATTTTTTTTATCTAGCAGATAGGTTACCTACTAGATGTAACCTACATAGGATTAATTGCTAAAAATCCTGAGCTACAAACTATCTCTACAAAAGTGAAATGGTTGGGTAGGTAAGTGTGTCTAAAGGTGTTCCCTTCTCTTATAGTATTGGCTCTTTAAAACCGGCCCTTTTAGGGGCAGACGCAATTTTTAGTCTATGAAAATAGAACCTATGCAATGATATACAGTAACGCGCAAAAGCCTGTTGCGGATATAAAAAAAAAAAAGTTTTTTTTTTTTTTTTAGTAACGCGCAAAAGTCTGTTGCGGATATTTCACAGACTCAACGCACACGACGCACATCTTCTATCGTTCTGTCGGCAGACCTAGACCTTTTAAATGTCTCGGACGCAGACTCTATCGCACAAAAAGTGGAGAGGTGGTAAGCTAGAAACATTGGATCCAGAAATTTATCTATATTTTCAAGGGCATTGGTCGGACGGTGTAGAACACGTGGATTTTGGGACTGTTGGCTTCGAATATCTGACGCCAGGGGACGTCTTCGTAGATCCTGGAAAACACATTTCCTTGATTAAATTGGTACTTTATGTCATTTTTGTAGTGACATCTCCACATCGCTACAGGAACCGGGAGGGACAAATGAGAGGGATTTATGGGGCAAAAATACGCGATCCGTTCAACGAACATCGTTTTCGTTTTCTGTAGTAGGGCCCCTGTTCCTACAATATCTTACCTTCGTATTCCGACACTCGGACGCACGGCGGTCTGAATATCCGAGACTGCTTCAGAAGGTTCGTTGTGTTGCTCACGTCCATATGCCACCTAGCCAACAGCTGCCTGACGCCCCAGGTCAGGCTTCGGAAGTCGTGCACCCTATCTGTGAAGATCAGAGACATGACGGGATCATCATCATCATCAGCAGCCTATTGCAGTTCACTGCCGGAAATAGGCCTCTCCAATTGTTCGCCACTTAGGGCAAACATTTGGAGGATACACCCATAACCGCCACGCTGGGCAGGCGGGTTGTGTATCGCAGGGCGTAGCTCCACGCTCCAGTGACGCTGCTGTCCGTCATCGGTCTGAGGTATTTAGCTACGCCTTAAATTGTGATGGATAAACCGCCACCAGTCGGTTGCCAGCGCCTCGTTTGTTATTCAGCAGGATGCACCACGGGCAGGTGAGGTAAAGGTATCGAATCTTCGCTCGAATTGAGCTGCCTGTCCGGGGAAGGACCTTCTCCCTATAGAATACCGCAGCCAAATGACCTCCGGGTCGTGTTCCTAGTGAGTAGGGTTTCCGGAGCTCGTGAGGGGTTGCAGTTGGGCCGGCATGGCGGTGGCAACTGACAGATAACTGGCCAGTTAATTGCCCGTTGTCGCAGTGACTTGGGCTTCTCTTTCGCTTTCCATCAGGCGTAGAGAAGCCATTATGTCGAACTACAAAAAAAAATAGGTTAACTTGGAGGGAAATGGTGATAGGCCGCTCCCTTACATCCCTCGCTACAATTTGATGGTAAATTAAAATACCGTACCTTGTATTATAGCAATCAACAGCAAGTTGAGTGCTGTTACGTCCCATTGAAACAGCCTTATCTGCATGTTGCTTATCTGATAGAGGATCGAATAGATTTCCTCCTTCGTGTGACCCGTAGTGTTGAGGCGGATGAGCTGAATGAATCTGTACAAGAAGATGTTGTTTAGATTTATGTTGCACGACAGTAGCGCCACCTTGCAATAGCAGTTCTAGGGGCATTATGTAAGTTCTTTCAGTTTCTTCTTGAGAGAATTCGTTTGGTTTTGCTAAAAAAATGGGGGCATTACTGACTGACTGAGCGCCCTTTTTGTTGCACATTTCTGCCGCGTCAAGCGTAGCGATCGTTTTCTTCATCCCTACCACATACTTCGCACGAAGCCAATACAGGTACAATAGTCTTCAGAGAGTACGGTATAGTGGTTTCACCTCTCTCAAGAGAGAGGTAGGGCATAGCGATTCTTCGCTCGAATTGAGCCTCCCGTCCGGAGAAGGACCTCCACCCTATAGAATACCGCACCTCTACAGATTTATTATAAGTACAGAAGGACAGATTTACCTGGGGCTAGGTGGCGCTGTGTGGCCTAGCGTGGCATGTGTTGGGTTACTTATTATTTATTATTATTATTATTTAACTGATTTAGGGACAGATTTTCAGAGTAGTGTTATAAGCGCCGCACTAACTAGGGTACCCGCCCACCCGGCGTTCAGTAAATAAATAAATAACCTGTAGCGGAACCTCCTTACAGGTTTATTTGTAAATATTAAAAGCAAAATTTCTTCTTTGACAAACGTCACAAATTTTATATGTCGCTTTCTGTTTTATAGTTTTATTTATTTTTATATCTCACTGTAAATTGTAAATATTTCATTAATGTATTATACTGTACAGTTAAAAACCTCTTCATTATTTTCCTTCTGACCTACACCTACGCACGCCGCGCCACCGCCTGCCATTGCTAAATTGGTGACCCCTACATGGACACATGCCCTCTGACGAGGACAGAAGCAGAAGATGCAATGGAGGCTGGTTTATCGCAGCAAATACATCGCGTGGGTATACGAGTGCTTCCGCTTTTCATAGAGAAGACGGCTTTGTGTGGTTCGCGCAGCTAAGAAGCCAATTTTTTCTGGCCGGCGTAACGCAAGACACCACCTTGACGAGCCCCGCATCATCTCCAATCTCTACACCCTCAGCAGTCTTCAGCAAGCCCTCGCCAGCGCCTTCGTGAACCACCGCAGCTCTCGACGCTTCCTGGTTCAGCGGCAGCTCTCACCGTGCAAGCAACTCATCGCAGCCCCACGTAACGGCGGCATATCTCCGACGTGGCAGCAGCTACTTCCGCCTACTACGCTCATCCCGACCCACTGCGGATTCGAGCACACAGGCACCAACGCTCATCCCGACTCACCGAGGATTCGAAGCACACGCACGCACACCGCTCATCCCGACTCACCGAGGATTCGAGCCTACTCGGGCACAACGCTCATTCATCCCGACTCACCGTGGATCCGAGCACGCCAACCAGACTGCTGAGCCAAGACTTTTATCGCCCGTAGGGACGGTCTCAGGAGGGGGGTGATGTAGCGGAACCTCCTTACAGGTTTATTTGTAAATATTATAATAATAATAATAATAATAAAACGTTTATTTCCAAATTACATAACACTTGCGAACTTATCTAGCGGCTCTGCACTAAGCATAATGCTTGTGTCGCAGTAACCATTAACAATTACCAGTTACAATCATCGTGGACACGGTTCGGTATTGCAGGTAGTTTTTAATCACAAAATAAGTATGGAAAAGTGTAATATAAGAAATACAATAAAATGTGTGAGAGTGTGTGCTTGTGTGTGTGTGTGTATGTGTGTCAGTGTATGTGTGTGTGTGAGAGAGTGTATGTGTGTGTGTCTGTGTGGTGAGTGCGTTAGTGAGTGTGTATGCATGTGTGTATTGATTATTTAACATAGGAGGTGTTCTGTTTCAGCGTAATTTAAGTGCATTAACCAGGATTCTATTGTGTGCTTCGCTTCGCGGGGGGTAGATTCTTTGATGTCGACTGTACGAGCAACTGCGTTGTATAAACGAGGAAATAAAAAATAAGGATGGCGTTTTGCGAAGGTGCTGTGTAGTGTGGGAATAGGGATTTTATATATGCGTAACCTGATTAACTTATCGTAGTCTAATGATTTCATGGTAGTTTTGTGTGTGTGAACTATAGCACGGGAAATGAACAGTTGCCTGACGTTTAGGACTTTACATTGCTTGTACAGTAAATCAGTACTGAAACGACGGGGTTTACCTAGCATTACCTTTAGGACGGTTCGCTGAGCTCGTTCTATTTCAATCATAGTAGATTTTGCTGCTGCGCCCCATACTTTATTGCAATAAGTTAAGAGAGATTGACATAGCGCTTTGTATACCAATAGCAAGGTGTTTTTCGAGGCTGACTGTCTGAGGGATTTCATTATATATGCAGTTCTTCTATATTAAAAGCAAAATTTCTTCTTTGACAAACGTCACAAATTTTATATGTCGCTTTCTGTTTTATAGTTTTATTTATTTTTATATCTCACTGTAAATTGTAAATATTTCATTAATGTATTATACTGTACAGTTAAAAACCTCTTCATTATTTACCTTCCGACCTACACCTACGCACGCCGCGCCACACCGCCTGCCATTGCTAAAAACCTAAGACATGCCACGCTGGGCCACACAGCGCCACCTAGCCCCAAACTAAGCCGAAGCTTGTACTATGGGTACTAGACAACTGATAAACTTACTTAGATACATTTTTTTTTAAATAAATACATATTATGCATAGAAAACACCCAGACCAATACAAACAGACATGTTCATGCACACAAATGTTTGTAATGTGTGGGGATCGAACCCACGACCCTTGGCTCAGAAGGCTGAGGTCACCAATTGAGCCACCGAGCTATTCAGTGCCCTGAATACCGGGTGGTTTTTTTTTTATAGTGGCTCGACATAATGGCTTCCCTACGCCTGATGGAAAGCGAAAGAGAAGCCCAAGTCGCTGTGACAACGGGCAAGTAACTGGTCAGTCACCTGTCAGTTGCCACCGCCATGCCGGCCCAACCCTAACCCCCCACGAACGTGGTGTAGGTAATAGGGAATATGCATGAAAAATAGTTTCAGGTATTTACTAATTAATCGTAAAATAGATCAAAATCTACTACGAACAGTGAAAACAAAATCAAAATTGGTTGAAAAATGGGCGAGATACAGTCGTTGAAAGCAAATATATCAGTCTCTCTCTCGCGAAACAGATTTTTCTTGGTAGCCTAGTGGTAAGATCGTCGCTTGAGGTCGTCGGTTCGAATCCGCGCGGGGCACGCACCTCTGGATTTGCAAAAATCTATGTGCGGAATTATACCACTAGCTTAGCGGTGAAGGAAAATATCGTGAGGAAACCAGCACATCCAGTTTAATTCTGAATGTGTAACCATGATCCAAATTTGTCTGGTTCCCCTTTCTGAGGGTTACGAAGGTCAGATGGCAGTCGCTTCAATGTAATAACCAGACTCGCTAAATCTAGGATCATGGTCAAACAAAGCGGACCCTGGGCCTAGAGGCACAAACCGGGACAACGCTAAGAGGATGATGATTCCCTATTAAGCGTTTTACCTCTTCACAGCATGGTCCTCATGAGTAAGCCTCTTGGCGACGGTGATATCCTTCTTGTAGCCCACGAAGAAGGGCGTGATCAGGTCTTGGCAGTGGGTCCACTCCATAGGTGTGTCCACGTCAGATATCCCTCGCCGGTAGAAGCTGTCCACAGGCTGTGGGATCCGAAGGTGGGGTTTCCTTTCGAAGAAAATATAGTAGTATAACAATAAGTAATAAGAGATGTAAGGGAGCGGCCTATCATCTTTTCGCTCCAAGCCAACCTCACCTGCCCGTGGTGCATCCTGCCGAATAACAAACGAGGCGCTGGCAACCGACTGGTGGCGGTATAACCATCACAATTGAAGGCGTAGCTAAATACTAAAAACCGGTGACGGGCAGCAGCGTCACCGGAGCAAGAAGCTACGCCCTGCGATCGCCATACGCCTGTCCAGCGTGGCGATTATGGGTATATCCTCCAGATGTTTGCTCTAAGTGGCGAACAACTGGAGAGGCCTATGTCCATCCATCGAGTCAGTCAGCGAGCAGAAGACGTTTTTTTTTTTTTTTTTTTTTTTATAAAAAAGAGCATTCAGGATGATCTCACTCCACCTGATGGTAAGCGGCCGTGAGGTCCAAATGTTAGGTCGACAGGCACAATAGGGCATACCCACCGCGCCTGTCGCCCTTACCCTGAAGGCCCACTGAGATGCCGTTTCACGCCCCGCCTAAAGAACCCAGGATTGTAAGAGGAAGGAAATACATGAGCTGGAAGGGCATTCCATGACTTAATGGCACGGGGCAAGAACGAGGAACTGAACCTCTTGGTGCGCGCTACTATTGTCTGTATGGTATGCGGATGACATCGCTGTCCAGCACGTGTTGTTCGGGAGAGGAAAGGAGAGGATGGAACGAGTTGGAATAACTCTTCGGAGCATTCCCCATTGTAAAGACGATAGAGAACACTAAGACTGGCAATGTCTCTACGTAATTGAAGAGGTTCTAGGGTCTTAGTTACCTCTTGATCCCCAACAATACGGATAGCACGTCGCTGCAACCTGTCGAGAGCCTCCAATAGGTACTTTGCAGAACCGTCCCAGAGATGAGAACAGTACTCCACACACGGACGAACTTGTGTCTTATACAAGACACAGAGCTGCACCGGAGTGAAAAACCGTCTCACTCTGTTCAGGACTCCGAGTTTGCGGGACGCTGTTTTTATGACACTCTCGATATAATCCCGCTGATTTAGGTTGCTACGAACATCGATGCCAAGGATGCTAAGACTATCCTGTATTGGTAAGGAGGAGCTCTGAAGAGTGGGATAGGAAAGGAAAGGAGACACCTTTGCAGAGAATACACACACCTGCGTTTTCTTGGCATTGAACTCGACAAGATTGCTGGCACCCCATTCGGAAATGCGGTCCAGGACCCCGTCGAGCTCAGTGACAAGAAGATTCCTCTTCACCTCGGTTTCGGTCTGCTTTGCCGCAGGTCTTCCAAAATAGCGCGCGTGGACAGTGCTGTCGTCTGCATAGCAATGAATGCTACCCAAAGATAGCATGTCATTGATATGCAGCAGAAACAAAGTCGGCGACAGCACGGAACCTTGCGGCACTCCGGAATTTATTGGGAGGAAGCAGGAAGCGCATCCATCACAGAGGACACGAATCCTACGACCCTCCAAAAAACCGGCTACCCAATCGCATAAGCGAGGTGGCAGACCGTATGCCGGAAGCTTGGAGAGAAGCGAACGGTGCCAAACACGGTCAAAAGCCTTGGCAATATCTAGGCTAACTGCCATAGATTCACCATGCTTTTCCATAGCCTCCCCCCAGAGGTGCGATACGTACGCTAGAAGATCACCCGTTGACCGTTTTGGTCTAAAACCATATTGACGGTCATGAAGCAGCGAGTGATCCTCTAGGTAGCGGATGAGTTGTGTGTTAATAATCCGCTCAAACACCTTTCCCAGTACTGAGGTTATGGCTATGGGCCGGTAGTTGGCAGGGTCGGACCTGTCCCCTTTCTTGGGAACAGGTTGAACATTCGCCTCTTTCCAAGCTTGGGGCACAATGCCGGAGGTATATGAGAGGCGGTACAGGCGTGTGAGTATTGGAGACAACTCCGCTGCGCATACTTTAAGTACAAGCGCTGGAATACCGTCAGGACCACTGGCTTTTCTCACATCGAGCGACTGCAACTCGGCACGGACATCACATTGCCTGATACGTATATCAGGCATTGTGGTACCGCAATCGGGGATTTTAGGCGGCCGTGCTCCGCAATCGTCGATGCAAGAATTACCGGCAAAGAGGTTGGCTAGCATATCAGCCTTCTCTTGCGGCTGATGAGCCAGCGAACCATCTGGATATTTCAGCGGGGGCAGCGAAGGCAGGCAGAAGTTGGATTGCACGTGTTTGGCCAGTCGCCAGAAAGAACGGCTACCCGTTGGGTGCGTAATAAGTTCTTGTCCAACACGTGCAACGCGCTGGGCATCTGCTCTGATGTAGGCCCTCTTGGTGGTCTTGGTGGCTTGGTTATAGGCTGCTTTAAGAGAGGCTGTGTTGGGATCCTGAAGGGCATGAGCTCTGGCCCAAGCGCGGTACGCCGCGCGTTTGAGGTCAACGGCTGCAGCACACTCGCGATTAAACCAGAGATCATCTTTGCGGCCGCTGATAACATCAGTGAATGGAATGTAGTATTCCATTCCAATACTGATCTCACCAGCAATGGCCGCTGCACTCTCCGAGGCATCCTTTTCTCCAAAGCAGCTCTGCCCCCAAGGGACGGACGCGAGGTATTCCCGCAAACCATCCCAATCTGCCGACGAGTAGCGCCACAGTCTCCGCGTCACCTCCACAGGTTCCGGGGGAGCGGTGCAGGGCACTGTTGCGCCAACCAGGCAATGGTCGGAGGACCCAAGTGGGGCGCAAACCGACACTTGATACCCGGCTGGGTGACTCGTCAGCAGAAGGTCCAGCAAGGAGGGCGCTTGACCTGCAATATCTGGTATCCGGGTGGGCTGGAGTACCAATTGCGTTAGGTCATGTGTGAGAGCAAATGCATGGGCGGTCCGGCCAGCATGGTCTGTTTTAGGGGAACCCAACCAGGAGTCGTGGTGGGCATTGAAGTCCCCTAGAAACACCAATTCGCTATTGGGGAACCGCGCCTGAGCGCTGTCTGCCGCCTGACTCAGGTGGTCGAAGAGTCGAGTTGTCTCGGTGTCACCTTTATGGGATCGGTAAATGCACACGTAGATTCTACTCGTAGATCCAAGATCTACGCGCACACAGAGGATAGAGAAGGAAGGGTCTTCAAGGCAGCGAAGACGGTCACAACAGATGTCTGCCCTGACAAAAAGGCATACACCGGCCTTGGCGTGGAAGGACTCTTCCAGCACATAGCCGGGGTAGTGCAGGTATGCCGAGTCGGCAGGGCAGCCAATCTGAGTTTCCGTCAGAAACAGCATCGCAGGCTTCGCCGTCTCGAGGTGTTGGTGGACGGCGTTGAGGTTAGCATGGAGTCCACGGATGTTGGTGAACTCCACCTCAAACAGCGAGTTGGTGGGGGAGGATTGGGATGCCGCTGTATAACGTGTGCGATGTCGTCGTCGTGCCATTGAAGTGGATAAGGGAGGGAGGGCGTGAAAGGAGTGACCGTTGTCGCGGCAAAAACTAGAAAAAGCGCGGAGTCCCGCATTGGTATTGGACAGTGTGGTACAGGGGGAGCCAGTCCGCCAGACGGAAGGGCCCCCGTACCCCCCCGGGGATGGTCGCCGGGCCCCACTCAACCCGGGCACCACCCGGCACGACGAGCCATCCCAGGATTATGCGCGGCCTGGTGGGGCAGCCTTCGGAGGTGGTTAGCCACCGTCGGGCCCCTGTACTATGCCGCGGGCGGCCAGCGGCACCACCGTTTCTACGGGTCTCCCTGGCCGGCGGGCTGACCCACTCTGTCCACACAATACCGCCGCTAGGACTTCACTGGTCCGGCACTTGCCGCGACAACAGTCCCCCTGGCTCCGGTTGGTACAGCGCTGATCCCGGAACGCGACTCGACCAAGATAGGCCGAAATCACTTGGCGGGTTTTTCGCAGCTGTATGGTGGTAACAGCAACCGGTCGACAGAATGTCTCCCACCTGAAAAGCAGATGATCTGCTGGGATATCCCTTAGTCGCCTCTTACGACACCCACGGGTAAGAAATGGGGCAGGGGTTAGTATTCTTTAGTGCCGCCCCTGCACAGCACAAAGACGTAAATAAAAGACACTAACATTAAAATCATGAGGCACTCTTCAAAGCTGAGATTTGTTAGCATTTCCAACACCATCTATCGTCGTTAGTCTGAACTATTTAACTTACTTTTTACTTCTAACTGGCCTATTTTCCCATCGACTTCTCTCCACCGGTGACACCTCAGTAGCATCAGAGGCCTTCGTCACCGTAGTCAAAATCTCCTTAAGTTTAAATTTTTCATTTTTCTTCCTCTTATCATTCTCCATAATTGGTGTGACTGGACTACGTTCGTGGTCGACATACACGTAATCCTTTTCAGCGTCTATCGGTAGGATCATCTCTGATATTTTCTGCTGCGTCATCTGTTCTTTTAGTTGGCGTTTTAGCATGCTGACTCTTTGGTGCACGCTCAATGTCACTTTTGACGTCTCCTTTTGGGATGCTGGGCCTTAAAACATTTGGTTGTAGGTATAGTCTTACTACTAATATTATAAATGCGACAGTTCGGTTGCGGGATGTAAGGGAGCGATCTATATTTAGATGATAATATTATTTAATCTCATTTCTATGTTTAACTAATATAACTATTATTTTACATAAAAAGTGTTAATGTTCCAACACCATAAATGTTGCTATACCCTTACAGGGTCTATGTTGTATTAGTTAGTAAGTATACCCTGTATGTACACTATCTATGAACATGGTGCAATAAATCTATTCTATTCTATTCTATCTTTACGCTCACTTGCCCGTGGTACATCCTGATGAATAAGAGACAAGGTTCTGCAACCGCACCGCAACCGACTGGTGGCGGTATAACCATCAGAATTGAAGGCTTAGCTTAATACTACAGACCGATGACGGGCAGTAGCGCCACCGAAGCGAGAAGCTACGCCTTGGCAAACGCAAGCCCCCTGCCCCTGGCGATTATGGGTATATCCTCCACATGTTTGCTCTAGGTGGCGAACAACTGGAGAGGCCTGTGTCCAGCAGTGGACTGCATAGGCTGATGACGATGATGAATAAATTGACACCATTTTTAGCAACAAAAAACCCGACTTCCTTCAATATGGTCACAATGCGACCAGTTAGTTCCATATCCCCCATATAACACGCTTTCGGCCAAAAGAAGAATTTCCCAAATCCGTTCACAATTCTGGAGATACCTATGTGATAACTTCCTAGTTGGTCCCGTTGTCACCATTATATTAAAGTCGCTTTTTTTTGCTAGTTCTATGTGAAACTAGCAAAAAAAACCGGCCAAGTGCGAGTTGGACTCGCGCACGTAGGGTTCCGTACCACTGATTGAATGAAAAAATTAGGTAATATGATTTATGACGTTTAAAAAAAAACTACTGTCTAGATTTCATTCAAACCAAATTTCGTTAGTAGTTTTCATAGTAATACACATCATATATTTTTTTTCAGTTTTATCATGCCCATATTTTAGAAGTTACGGGGGGGGGGGACACACTTTTTACCACTTTGGAAGAGTCTCTCGCGCAAACTATTCATCTGAGAAAAAAATGATGTTAGAAACCTCAACATCATTTTCAAATACCTATCCATAGATACCCCACACGTATGGGTTTGATGGAAAAAAAAATTTTGAGTTTCAGTTCCATGTATGGGGAACCCCAAAAATTTTGGATTTTTTTCTGATTTTACTTTAAAATCTTAATGCGGTTAACAGAATACATCTACGTACCAAATTTTAATAATGTAGCTCTTATAGTTTCGGAATAAACTGGCTGTGACATACGGACGGACAGACAGACAGACAGACAGACATGACGAATCTATAAGGGTCCCGTTTTTGCCATTTTGGCTACGGAACCCTAAAAACGAATTTAATATGCTAAACTCGTTTTCCCAAAATTTTGAGTTAGGTCATTATTTTATTAAGATTTATAAAATAAAAAATATTACTCACCCAGAACCATGACGTAGAGTATAAGATAGAAGTATTTCATTTTTATAACTATTTATGTTTATTATTAAACAAAATAAAAAATTACAAGCCTAGACATTTTAATGCCTATTTTGAAATTATGTTTTCATCAGAAACACGTGTGAAATGAAATGCAAAATGTTTTATATTTGAACGGAGATTAGATGAAGTGGACCATTTTAAAACTTTGGTATGGTAAGACTCTGGTTTCTCAAACTATTGTATGTGGACCCCCAGCGGTTAGCCTGTACGGTAAGGTTTCCCGACTTGGCCTGGGTATTCAGTTACCCCCCTTTGGGAATGCTCCCTCGGGACTAAACGGGATGCTTCGTGTAAGTAATACAAAAATCTCGACAAAATATATATCGAAATAAAAAATTGACAGGCTCGGTGGCTCATTTGGACCTCTGCCCTCTGAGCCAAGGGTCGTGGATTCGATTCCCGCACAGAACAAACATTTGTGTTTATAAACATGTCTGTTTGTATTGGTCTGGGTGTTTTCTATGTATAGTATGTGTTTATTTACAAAAATAAATGTATCTAAGTAAGTTTATCAGTTGTCCTAGTACCCATAGTACAAGCTTCGGCTTAGTTTGGGGCTAGGTGGCGCTGTGTGGCCCAGCGTGGCATGTCTTGGGTTATATTTTATATCTCCCGTGTAAGGAACTTTAATGAATGACCCCATCTCCCTAGTTGAGACTTTCAGCTTGATACTTCCACGCCTTCACGAGAAAAAGAGTCTTGACAGACAAACAGACAGAAAACAAAGTGATGCTGTTTTAACGGTTCCGTTTTTCCTACGAAAAAAGAGGGTCTTGACTGAGAGACAGAAAACAAAGTGATGATTCTATAAGGGTTCCGTTATTTACTTTCGAGGTACTGACGGAACCCTAAAAATATCTGAAATTAATGAAAAATATCTAAGCAGATATTTACTCCGCTAATTAAATGAACCTAACTTCTTAATAGTGCTTTTAACCAATTATTGATTATGCAATTAATAATTGAATTACCAATGCTTACCAACTTTAATGACATCAATTAAATTGCTAATTCGTTAGTGTTCAGTGGTTAGCCATGGATTTCAATTTGAAACTGTGTTTCTTTGTTATAATTATGATTAAAATCAGTGTAGTTGATTGTAAGTATCTTATTATTTTACTACGTAAATTGCTATAGGTAAGTACTACATAGAAATCATAATAGCAGGTAATCACTACATAGTATAAAAAAATATATTATATAACTAGCAAACCCGGCGAACTCCGTTTCGCCACCAGATGGCTGTAAATTTTTTTTTCCCTTAATTTTCTTTGCTATAAACCTCACGGAGCCCGAGACCTTTCTAACGAATGCAAAACCGTGGAAATCGGTTCGGGCGTTCTGGAGTTATAGCGTCAGGGAGGAAAACCCGACTTATTTTTATATAGTAGATAGGTTGCTTATTAAGTAGGACTGTGTTCTCTTTGTACACTCACCGCATTGCATACATTTTTGCTCCCTACATATTAAATTAACCTAAAGGTTGACTGGCAGAGAATGCTCCTAGCATTACGTTCGCCTTTTGTAGGTACCCTTTTGGGGTTTTGTGCAATAAAGTTTAAATAAATAAATGGGTAAATAGGGTAGTTACGATGATAAAACGTAAATGTTACGATTGCAGTCCACTGCTGGCATAGGCATCTACAGGTGCTTCCTGGGAACTAACGGGTACAAAGTTATAGTGTGCTACATATTACCTACTTATGTAATAGGAAAGAAAAAACTGCGAATATCGTAAATTTTTATATTCTCTTATGATTGATTTGATTTTTTTTTCTAGCAATTTTCGGGCAACGACTCAACGAGAGGAGATGGGTACATCATTAAAGTGCCTCACATCATCATCATCAGCCTGTATCAGTCCACTGATGGACATAGGCCTCTCCCAATGTTCACCACTGTTCAATCCCGGGCTTCTCGTACTTGCCAGCCGTAACATTAACAAACCAACGTATAGTAACAAAAAATAAAAATTAATTGTATTAATTTTTATTTTTACAGGTGCAAAAAAACCATTGCATACAACCAGTCTAAGTGGAGTGGACATTGTTTTTCTATAATATATAAGTATGTACGTAATTTTTAGGGTTCCCTACCCAAAGGGTATAAACAGAATCTTATCAATAAGATTATTCTCTGTCTGTCCGTTTATCTGTCTGTCACCAGGCTGTATCTCAAGAACCAAGCTAGACCATTGAAATTTCACAAATTATATATTTCTGTTGCCGCTCTGTTGGCTCCCGTACTACAACTCGAATTTTTTGCCTTTTTTTTGCTTAATATCAATAATGGGAACAGGTAGACACTTGAAATATTCACAAAATACTCAAGTGTATTTTTACTTTAACAATAAATATAATATAATAAATTAATATTATTTTATATGGTTATGTGTATATTATATTAATATGAGCTATATTGTATTATATTTACTTTATAATATGTATGTATTTATTTAAGTATTTTTTGTATTTTTTGTTTAATTTTTATCGAACTCTGCAGCACACTACCTACATTTATTTCTGCTTAGCCCAATGGTTGACTGGTAGAGAATGCCTATGCGGCATTAAGTCCGCCTTTGTACACTCTTTTTATTGTGCAATAAAGTTTAAATAAATAAATAAATAATAATATTAAAATAAAAATATTTAAGGGGCACCCCTTATAAAATATATGTATTTTTATAAGGGGTTAGGTTAGGTTAGGTATATAAAATATTTTTTCCTATTTTGCCGATATTGGTACGGAAACCTTTCGTGCGCGAGTCCGACTCGCACTTTTTAATGTTGATGTAGACTCATAATATTTTTAATTTAATTTGCAGACCAAACTCGAAATTTGACATCCAAACTTCGTTAGGGATCGATTTAAAAGTAAGCATATCATAACTTCCGATATTATACGTTTCCCAACCTTTTCACTGTCGTCAGTGCCAGAAGCACAAAACGTGCATTGCCAAACATCACAAAAAAAAAACTTCCGATATTTATTTTGACTATAGTTCATTCGCGTTAAGAAAATAGTGACTGACAGGTCAACTGACAGATCGCTAGAAATTATAATTTCTAGCGTTTTAATTGGCTAGTGGCCTGTCAGTGACCTGTCAGTCACTATTTTCTTAACGCGAATGAACTATAGTCTCCAGTGTCCCACTGCTGGGGTCTAAAATTAAATCACTTGAGTCCGTGTGGTGTAATAGGCCTTTTACCCCTTTTGCAGAAATTATTATAAAGCCTCAAATGCCTGAATGGTGGAAGAATAAAAACCGAACCCGTACACATTTCAACCCTGCTGGATGGGACTACTGCGACCCCTACCACTGCAACGACTATCAGCAAGACTGCCTGCGGACTGAACCGAAAGACCATGAGGTTCAAGTGGTTCCAGAGCGGGTGCCACATCATCTTGAACAATATGTGCGCTACTTACCGCGGGTTTCTTAGTAAGTAAAGCTTTTTTTTTCATACCCCTAACTACAAGAGGTAACTAACCAGTTGTCACAGCGACTTGGGCCTCTCTTTCGCTTTCCATCAGGCGGGAAGCCATTATGTCGAGCCACTATAAAAATAAAAAATAAAAAAAAATTATAGGTAAGAAGTACCTATAAAACTTCCAAAAGAAAAAATAGAACTATAAAAAGTTAATAATAAAAAGGTCTGTACCAATCCAAATTCATGTTAACCTATTTTTATTTTCTTATAAAAACATTTATATGATTTTATTTTATTAGATTAAATTAAATTAGATTAATTCAATATATATAAATATATCTTAACTAATATTATAAAGCTGAAGAGTTTGTTTGTTTGTTTGTATGTTTGAACGCGCTAATCTCAGGAACTACTGGGTCCGAATGGAAAAATTCTTTTTGTGTTGAATAGACCATTTATCGATTAAGGCTTTAGGCTATATAACATCACGCTGCAACTATTAGGAGCGAAGAAATAATGGAAAATGTAAAAAAAAAACGGGGAAAAATAACTATTCCACGCGGACGAAGTCGCGAGCACAGCTAGTAAATAATATAAGTAAATAATAGTACTTAACTGTAAATTTTAACACTATGGGTACTAGACGACTGATAAACTTACTTAGATACTTTTGGTTTTGAAAATACATAAATATTATAAACACCCACACCAAAACAAACATACATGTTCATGAACACATCGGGAATCGAACCCACGACCCTTGGCTCAGAATGCAGAGGTCACTACCAAATGAGCATCGAGCCTGTCAATACTAATACTTTTTGGTTTTAGAATACGACATGATAGCGACAAAATTTTGCGCCAAGTATGTGATGTTCCTTCGCGCAAACTGTGGGGGATGCCGAAGACGAAGTTTATAGCCCTGTATGTGCCACAAGCATCAGAGACCAGCACATCGTCTTGTTCAAGAATAAGTGCGCTCTGCTCAGAGCCAATTGTGAAGTGGAGTCTTTGGACGGTGAGTATACCACGGAGAAAATACTATATTAGATGTCGCAGTCATCTGGTTGAATCTCCTATTCAATTGAATTGCATATGTATATAGATATTTATTTATGTAGGAATATGTATTTTATTTTACCATATTATTATTATTATATTATTGAGTTATTGTTTTTCAAATTAACTTTGTAGCACACTACCTTAAAATTAGTTTCTGCTTAGCCTAATGGTTGACTGGTAGAGAATGATTAAATAAATAAAATAGTCAAGGCGCCGTTGTCATGAACCCCAAAAAGAGGGCGCAAGTTGAGTCCCGCACCCCGGCGCCGAATAGACTTAAGACGGCCCTGCTGTCTCGTCTCGGCTTTATACTTAAGTACTACTTTATCTTGCACTACTTACTTTAATAGTACTTTATAGAACACTTTATCTTAATCTGAAAGTATTTATTTACCCAATCCAATTACAAACACTCATTCAACCAGAGAGGGAGAAAAAAGTGATAATCGGCGGGAGCTCGATGACAGCCGTCAGTGTCACCGTTACGTCAACTTCAACTGTCAACGTTAGTGCGGTGACTCTTGAGCGTGGCGAATAGTGCTGTGCCGCAGCGGTCGATTATTCTCCTCTAACATTACCTACATGTCAATTTTTTTTGTTGTTTTTCAGATTATGTTGAGACTGACCTCAACGTTTGTGTCCTGGGCCAAATTTATGGTGAGGAGTACAGCGCAACACCGAGAATTTAAAAAGTTTTTCTTGGACTTCGTCGACAGTGTAACATCAGGCAGAACGCAGGCGTTTTGACGTGCTAATATAAAAAATACATATACCTACCTATAATAGAACCCGTTTTATCTATCTTTCCATAGCCCGGTTATTCTGACCTCAAGGACCACTTTTTGTAATGGTATATCATATCATTATCACAAGAAAAGGGTTTCTCTATACAATAGGCTATTATGGCTAAAAATTGTAATTAGTCCGCCTTTTAGCTTATTCAAAAATAAAAGACACGTATTTTTTTTATTTGTAAATTAGACTAAAAATTATAAAGTTATAGACCGTTGAAAGGTGAGGCATTTTTAGCGAGTGACGTCAAAGACTCCCACTCGCCTTGTATCTTTGCTACTGTTTATTTGAATGAAAATAGGAAAAATACGTGTCTTTTATTTTTAATAAGCTAAAAGACGGAGGCCTATGTCCAGCAATGGACTGATGTGGGCTGATGATGATGATGATGATGGACGAAAGACGGACTACTTAATTACAATTTTTAGCCTATTCATGTTGTGTTCACTATATTAGAATGATTAGGTTTCACTGCATCTATGTCTATCCTGTTCTGAGTCCGGCTAATATTATTAAGAATGTTTGTATCGGTGATGGATGATGAACAGAATACCCATAGCGAAGCTAGCGAGTCGCTAGTCATCATCATCATCAGACCATCGCAGTCCACTGCTGGAGATAGGCCTCTCCCGTTGTTTAGCACTTTGGGCAAACAGGCAAATACCTTAATAGCGCTTTACCCATAATCGCCACGCTGGGCAGGTGGGTTGGGGTAGCTCCTCGTTCCGGTGACGCTGCTACCCGCCATCTACCTGTCGTATTTAGCTACGCCTTTAATCGTAATGGTTATACCGCCACCAGTCGGTTGCCAGAGCCTCGTTTGTTATTCGGCAGGATGCACCAGGGACAGGCGAGGGTGGCTTGAAGTCGAAAGATGATAGGTTGCTCCCTTACATCCCGGTCGCTAGTACATAGTATATAAATAAAAAAAACACCATAACTTTTCTATTTACTGAACCTAACTTTCCCATTTATAATGGACGGCGGTATCGGAAGTTTTCTCTTTAAATTCTCCGGTTCCCTATCCTTTTCCGGTAGTGGTTCATCAAAATTGTACCCCTCAGCCACAATAGGTACCTTAGCCACGTAATTTGGACTGGACATCTTATAGTAATCACGTTTCGGAAACATTGTACCTTGCTTTTTCTTCGTAGTAAACACCGCAGGCGTCGTCGTGTCCTGATAATCTTCAGTGACAACAGTTGCATTATAATCGTACCATAAATCCTCTGTCCTAGCTTTCATTTCTTCACCACGGTCAGCCACATACTCTCTGAAATCTTTAGCATCTTCCAGAGGTATATCCTCATCTGCCTGTATTATATCAACATCAGTAATCGGCAGCTCCTCAGTAGTTTTAAAAGTAACACTGACTCTTTTTTCACTCTCAACGCTTTCGAAAATCTTATCCTCTCTTTTAGGTATTTCATAGTCTTCGTAACTGTCGTTCTTAGACATTTTCACTTTGGAAAAGAATCTTTCGTCGCTTATTTCTTTATGTATACCCTCAACGGGTTTCGCATGTACTTGGTTTAATAATTTATAGATGGGATTGTCAGTATAGTCTTCATCATCACTCTTTTTGATGTTTATTTTCTTCCCTCTCTGTGGGGCCTTCACTATACCTCTCTGTGGCTTCTTCGCCTCAGAGGGTGTAGTTGCAAAATTCACATAGTCTCTAGCGTATTTGTTCCTAGTGCTTCTAATTTCAGGCGGTCTATTGGTCCAGTCTTTGGTGCTAGTCTGTTTAGAAAACATGTCCATTTGCAATCTCTCTTTGACTCTTTCTACTAGCTGCTCGAAGTTGATTTTGGATACCCTTAACACGTCTTTCTCCCTCCTCATGGCTGGCAGTTCTACAGGAGTGGTTTCTTGCTCGCTCGAATCGCCTGTATCATCATGAAACTTAGGAATTTTGTTCGTAACCGAATTCTTGGAGGCTAGTTCGGCAAGTTGGTCGACCAGTTTTTCTGGCACGAATTTTCTCGCTATGGACTTGAAGTCGTCTAAATTTGCAGCTAGCAGGACATAGCTTTGAGTTCCTTTTATTAAAATGGAGGTTACATCTGAAAATAAATGCAATTTGAGGTTGGAAATGTAGCTTCTATCTAGAAGAACCGGTAAAAAACTCACTTCAATGTCAATTTTTCTTACAATGTTTATCATACTTATTTATTTGAAATCATATAATAAGTACAACGTAAGATTCAGAAGTAATACAGTGTAAAAAGTGTTCACTTGGTAGCAGCCGTCCAGGAGATGTTGTCGTTAAGAAAGTCCTCCACTTTGTAGTAGCCCCCTTTCATAAACAAGTATACATTTCATGTGGGACTTTTTATGAATAGGCAGTTCAACAATATGATCTGTTAGGTAGCTTGTATGATTAATTTATTACCTAATTAATATTTAAGATTATATATACTTATTATATTAATTATTCCCGAATACAATTTAAAAAAACTTACACAATTGAACTAAAATCAAATATGATTGCAAGTACATTTTATCCCACTAAAGATTTATTTTGTTACACGTAGGCAATAAAAGTTTGTTCTCTATATTGTCCTATAAAGTTTTTATAGACTTCCTTTGCACTAAGGCAGGTTTTATAGCGTATTGAAAACAATGTGTAGAAAAAAAATTGATAAATCTATTCACGTTTCATTGCACGTAAAGCGTCGCTTTTTTTTTATAGTAGCTCGATATAATGGCTTCCTTACGCCTGATGGAAAGCCAAAGAGAAGCCCAAGTCGTTGTGACAACCGGCAAGTAGCTGGCTAGTTACCTGTCAGTTGCCACTGCATGCACTGCCGGCATGCGGCCCAACCCTAACCCCCCACGAGCTCCGGAGACCCTACTCACCAGCAGAAACACGACCCAGAGGTCATTTGGCTGCGTTATTCTATAGGGTGGAGGTCCTTCCCCGGACGGGCAGCTCAATACGAGCGAAGATTCGCTATGCCACTCTTTGCTTTGCTTTGCATCCGGACCCCACGGCACAGATTAATAAATAGTTTCACGGTCCCAAAGTCTCAATCCCAACATCTCATTTCATGCAAACGCCACAAACTCACTCATAGTCAAAGTGAAAGTTAAAATAATCTTTCATTGTCTCTAAGGAGAGATGAGTATTAAATTTTGCTTGTGCTTTTTTGAGTGTTATTTTGTGAATATGCTTCAAATATATTTTTCATCATCATCAGTTTAACGCAGTCACAGTTAGCCACTTTGGGCGAACATCTGGAGAACATCAGCAGGATTCAAAACGGGCAAGTGAGGCTTGGATCGCTCCAAGATGATCTAAGACGATGGGTTGACATTATTTTCATATTAAATACACCTAGACATGTTAATTTTACTTACATGTATAGATTGCGAGAGCGTGATGATGATGATGATGGTGAATTCTAAGGGAGAGGTATTTTACAGGAGATTTTTTTATAAAACCCTTTTTTCGTTCAAAATTTTAATTGATTTTCAATAAATACAATAAAGTTATATAATACTTAATCACAATAATACTTAGGTACTTATTACTAAATAACTCTTCGTCCAACAGTCAACATTTCATTTCAACAATCAGGTAATGTTAAATTAATTTAATCAATAAAATTAATTTAACAAAATGATTAAATTGATTTAAAAAATTACATAATTAAATTAATTTAACAAGTTGATTAAATTAACTTAACAAGTTGATTAAATTAATTTAACAAATTAATGAGCGGCCACTGAACGATTTTACAATAGGTATGTAGGTAAATTGTGTAAAATTTTTATAAAAGGTAGCCATAGATTGTTATGGTTGTTTCCCCACAGGGAATACTTATGTTGTACCTTCTGTTAAGAAATGTTGTTAATGCCTACATAGACCGTTATTGAATAAATATAGACAAACATCATCTTAAAATTTTATTATTAGGTACTTACTATTTTAACTACTTTTTCAAACCTCTTTTGCAGTTGTATTTTTTCATGGAAGTACATAATAGGTAAGTAGGTACTCGTAGTCATGGAAGTATTAAGTACTACGTACAAACTTCCATGCTCCTAGGTAGTACATAATAAATTTTAATTTTTGGTTGCCAATATATATTTTTAAATGTTGTGGAATCGTCTTGCTGTGGAAAAACAACAAGTAAAAATTGTGGTTGTATTTTCACATTTAAATCCACTGAAGAAAAAATGTTTTAAGTACATATCTTTTTTTTTCGTTCTATCTAAAGATTAAGTAGTCATCTTTTGACGGGCTCCTGTTTAGGTATACGTAAATAATAAAATTACAATGTAGGTATAATGACAAAAATACCGTATAAATAGTTATGTTTAGTATTCCTGCTATTTGTTATTAAAAAAATAGGTAGCTGACTTAACATTTCCATATCATAAAAAATCTTTTTTTTTTCATTTTTAATTGTTTGTCAAAATGCATACAATCACAGAAGTATATTTAAAATTTACGAATATTTTTTTATGTTGCCCTATTTTATAGTAATTTATTTTATAATAATTTATAAAAAATGTATTATGTCGTTTTTGAATCATTGGTGCTCCTTGTTAGTCTAATCTTCTCTGGGTAAATATCTGGAAAACAAACGAAATTCGTTCTTAGTAATTTTTTTTTTAAAAACAATGTAGGTAGTTCATAAAACTTTTTTCTTTACTTGTGTGGTAACTTGTACGACAATTTCTATAGCTGTCCTAGTCTAAAGTAGAAATATATCGGATAGATTTTTCCTACACAATTTTTTTCCAGAATTTTGATTTGTCGTTCGTCTGCAAACGTCCACTGCTGGACATAGGCCTCTCCCAATGACAACTGATCACTTGAGGGGGTCTACCTTATATTATAGTCATCACGCTTAGTAGGCGGGTTGGTGACCGCAGTAGATTTCGTTTGTACCCAAACGCTTATGCCAGTTACCCAATATTCTCATGTTGAATAGGTTTAAGTCTCATATCAATCATGTCTAATGAAAAAAAGATATTATAAAAAATACAAGACTTCCTAGACGATAATATCACATGGACATAATAAGCTGCTCGCCTGCACTTAACAAATATTGTATTAATGTACGAGTATGACATCAAAAGTATGATGTGTATATTTTTGAAAAAAAGGCAAACTGATGAGATTCTTGCGGCACTTCTTCTCATCAGGCCTCATCCTTATCACGTCGAAGTGCTAGTAGGAAAAAAAATGTTTGACGTGCAAAAGTATTACTCGTGAATCTATTTGCAGAAATAAGTTATTTTATTTTATTTATTTATTTTTATTTTTTATTTTATCATAGTCGTCTTCTACGACACCCACAGGATGAGATGGGGTGGTCCTGTTCTAAATTCAAATGACAATTGTCATTGGGGGAAGCCTATGTCCAGCAGTGGCCCTTTCCAGGCTGATGATGATGATGACGATATATTGCTTACCATACGTAAGTTCTCGTCCTAGTCGAGGAGAAAAGTTGAGTTTTCTGCCCAGCCTTGGTGAAAAGTAGTTTGTCCGTCTGTCTACCTGACTGGGCTTGTATCTGTAGCTGAAAATTTATTTTTAATTATAATTAGTAAGCTGAAGTGGCAGTGGGCTGGCCACATCAGCCGCAGAACCGATAGCCTTTGGGCTAAACGAGTTCTGGAGTGGAGATCGCGCATCGGCAAAAGTAGCGTTCGACGCCCTCAGGCCAGGTGGAGTGACGATTTGGACAGGATGGCTGGCAAGTGCTGGGTTCGAGAGCCCAAGATTGATCAAAGTGGCGAACAATGGGAGAAGCCTTTGTTTTAGCAGTGGAGTGTCAGAAGCTGATGATGATGATAAACTTTATTTCAGTACAGATAGAATAGTATAGAGTACTCCCCGTGACCACGGTCGTTGTAACACGGCCGAAACGTCGGGTTTTTAAAAAAGGTATGCGCGTTAAATCCCGCTAGTTATATATTATTATATTATGCAACGCGATAGCTTAAAAGTTATTTTAACTTTATTTCATTTCAACAGTAGGTATTCGTCTAATTTAATACTTTTTTCATAGACGTTAAAGGGTTGCAGACGCAAAAAAACACGGTACTTACGTATCGTCATCTGGGGGGGTGACTGGCAGAGCGTTTGGCAGCCTCCTGCCCAATCGCGGGGTGAAGTCCAATTTGTCACTTGTTTTCTTGTTCTCATCATAATCTATGTCGACGTTCCTTCCAAGTATAGGCTTCAATACTATCTTCTTCGTCACTGGATCAAAAAAATAATCATACATAACAAACATTAAGGGTTGGTACGGTAATAGGGAATGCACTCGACTCAAGATTGTGAACTCGAGATCCCGCGGGATTAGAAATATCAATCAGAATGTTCGGTTCCTGTCTAGTTTAAAAAAAAATTAAACTTCAGAAGACTGAAAATTGCTTGTTTGTGATAGCGTGGTTAATTAAAATAAAATTTTATTAAAAAAGAGGATGTAAGGGAGCGGCCTATCACCTTTTCGCTCCAAGCCATCCTCACCTGCCCGTGGTGCATCCTGCCGAACAACAAACGAGGCTCTGGCAAACCGACTGGTGGCGGTATAACCATCACGATGGAAGGCGTAGCTAAATACCACAGGCCGATGACGGGCAGCAGCGTCACCGGAACAAGAAGCTACGCCCTGCGATCGCCAACCCGCCTGCCCAGCGCGGCGATTATGGTTATCCAGAGGTTTGCCCTAGGTGGCGAGCAGCTGGAGAGGCCTATGTCCAGCAGTGGACTGCAATAGGCTGATGATGATGATGTTATTAAAAAGAAAACAAAAACCTTTATTCTTCACTAAACAACAGTTGTTTTTTTTTTAAATAAGTAAATTAGAAAGAATGAAAGAATTTTTTAAGTTAGATTAATAAATCGAAGAGATTGGAAACTACTTAGTTACGACTTTAAAAGTAGCTTCTTATAAAAACAAAGATTAAGGAAAAAATATTATTCTTCTTACCTCTAGTCTCAGGGTCATCAGATGGTGAATCGTAGAAGGGCAGTCTGTCATAGTAGTATTTCAAGGCATCAGCTGCTTCCAGAAGTCTCAAGAATGTTTGTCTGAAAGTATTTTTTTTAAAATCATTATGAGTTCAACTGATGTTATGTGCTTAGCGCCATCTTCTACAACCACGGGAAGAGACAGGGTGATCCTTTTCTAAGTGCGGAAAGCATTAACCCACATGGGAGGCGTTAATTAAAAAAAAAATTACAAGGGAATGGGTAGCGCTTGACCCCAAGCGCGATTGGATAAGCGATATTGGAGCCTAAGA
>CM062106.1:4007773-4023984 GCA_031163375.1 Conogethes punctiferalis | reverse complement strand
TACTTCTTAGATTTCATCCATAATGCCCTCAATAACTGTATTCCAAAAATAAAAATAAAAATAAAACCTTTAAAAACTAAAGTGTGGTTGACAAAGGGCATAAAAATATCGTGTAGGCATAAAAGATTATTAAAAATTTTAAGCACTCAATTGGCCAATCCCATCATAGATAAGCATTATAAGCAATACTCAAAAACACTAAGAAAAGCTATATTACAGTCAAAAAAGCAATGTTATATAAATAAGATTAAACACTCTAATAATATAAGTAAAACTATGTGGTCCATTGTTAAAGAGAGAACAAATAAAATATCTAAAAAGTCAAACAAAAACATAACTTTATCTAATGAAAATACTTTGATGGAAAACCCCCAATTAGTAACAAACACTCTGAATGATTACTTTATATCAGTTGGCGAGTATGACCGGAGCGCGCCCCCACCTGGCCGCCCAGTAGCTTCCCCGGTCGAGAACTCGATATATTTAAGACCAATTGATTTTGCAGAGACTGACCGAATTATACGAAACCTCAAAAATAAATCCAGCTGTGGTTTTGACGATATACCACCTTCTCTTATAAAAAAATGTATAGGTGAGCTAGTCGAACCTCTTACCTTGCTAATTAATCAGTCTTTTAACGAAGGAGAAGTCCCTGACAAATTAAAGATATCGGTAATAAAGGTGCATAAAAGTGGTGATCCAAAATTAAGTAGTAATTATCGACCTATAGCTTTATTACCATCATTTTCTAAGATTTTTGAGACTGCAATGACCAACCGATTATATTCCTTCTGTGAGACATATGGCATATTTGATGATAGTCAAAATGGTTTTCGAAAAAATCGATCCACCACCCTTGCTGTTTTTAAATATATTAACAAAGTTTTGGATATTATAAATGACAAAAGTTACGCAGTAGGAATCCTACTAGATCTAAGTAAGGCATATGATCGAGTCCTGCCAAATATATTACTTCAAAAATTATACAGTTTAGGCATCCGGGGTTTAGCACATAAATGGTTAGCTTCTTACTTTGCACAGCGCACGCAATACGTAGAAATCGAACATAGGTGTCCAGAAACGAATCAAATAACTAGTGTTAGATCAGATAAAATTAATGTCGCAAAATCCATTCCTCAAGGTAGTGTTATCGGGTGCTTTCTGTTTATAATTTACATTAACGACTTACCAAAACTAATAAATGAAACCAGTATTCTATTTGCTGATGACATGTCTGTAATAATACCTACGGTAGATGGGACCCAACTAAATTCAAATCTAAATAGAGTATTTAAAGATATAATATCTTGGTTAGATGATCACAATTTGGCAATAAATTTTACAAAAACTAAATTAATGATATTCAGGCCGCATCAGAAGAAACAACTTTCAGTTAAATTCACAATAAATAACATAGAGATTGAATGCATTGACACCTTTACACTATTAGGCATAAAAATAGACAGTAACCTAAACTACAAAAACCACATCGAACACCTATGCAACAGATTATCGCGATTTATTTATGCCTTAAACGAATTGAAAAGATCCACTGATCTAAGCACAGCCAAAATAGCTTATTACGCGTACGCACATTCGTGGCTACGCTACGGGATTGCTCTTTGGGGAAATAGTACTGATATATTAAGACTTTTCACACTACAAAAAAAATGTATCAGAATTCTGGCCAACATAGGGCAAATGGAAAGTTGTAGGCCCTACTTTAAAGAGTATCGGATACTTACTGTAACATCTTTATACATCTTAGAAACCTGTAAAATTGTTAAAAAGAATATGTGTATGTTTGTAAATGTTGATGATATATATACCGGATCTATCAAGCTACGAAATAGAAATAAACTTGTGTTGCCGAGAAGTACTCTAACTATGCATCAATCAGGGCCATACTCGATGGCAGTAAGACTGTATAATACCTTACCTAGATATATAAAAGACATTAATAATTATAATACATTTGTAACATCCCTAACTGAATACTTAAATAATAAATGCTATTATAAATTAAATGAATATTATAAAATAGTAAAGTAGAAATAATATAATAAAGTAATTATTGCAATATTAGATATAAATATAATGTAATGTAGATAAATATATATATATATAATATACATATTATATATATATATATATATATAAATAATTTAATTATGCAAATTATAAAAATTGTATTGTATAAATTGCGACGCCCTTGCAGGGTGCATGTGCTGTTCATATAGTGTTATACCATCTTGTATTACCACATGTATGCAAATAAAATATTTGAATTTGAATTTGAATTTGAATCTTTTAACAAAATGTGTGTAACATTGTCATGTCTAACAGTACATTATCAATAGAGATAAAGAAATATCTAGAACTGAACCTATATGTATAGATATCCTAATCAGCTGATTTAATATATGTATCAGTATATTATATATATGTATATTGTTGTCAAGATCATATTTTGGAGATCTGTTTTATGTAGTTTTTTTTACAGTAGCTCGACATAATGGCTTCCCCTATGCCTGATGGAAAGCTAAAGAGAAGCCTAAGTCGTTATGACAACGGGCAAGTAACTGGTCAGTTACCTGTCAGTTGCCACCGCCATACTAGCCCCCCACGAGCTCCGGAAACCCTACACACTGGCAGAAACACGACCCGGAGGTCATTTGGCTGCGGTATTCTATATGTGGAGGTCCTTCCCCGGACGGGCGGCTCAATATGAACAAAGCCAATATGTCGAACTACTATAAAAAGAAACCCTACCAACCAATGTTTATGCCTGACTGTAACCTTTGCTAACAGATAAACAAATAAATAACCCAAGACATGCCACGCTGGGCCACACAGCGCCATCTAGCCCCAAACTAAGCCGAAGCTTGTACTATGGGTATTAGACAACTGATAAACTTACTTAAATACATTTTTTTTTCTTAATAAATACATATTATACATAGAAAACACTCAGACCAATACAAACAGACATGTTCAAGCACACAAATGTTTGTAATAAATGACTTGAATATGAAAATAATAACTGGAATTGTACTTTGTTTCGTCCTATAACTTTTGCACCGTCATATACGATTCGATTAGACGATGTTATCAAATGACTTGACAAATTCACCAAGTCTCACATATCATTTAAGATTGGTATCGGAATAAACTAAGTTTTCGCCGAAATTGTTCTGAATACAATTTTAATGCTTATGGACATGAGCGAAAAATAACATTTTTAGCAAAAAAAAAGACTTTTATTTGGTGACAATGGGACTAACTCGGGTCGGAAGTACGCCCTTTTAAAACAAAAAAATATTTTTTCAAATAGGTTCACTATATAGAAGACTAGCTGTCCGGCGGCGTCGCACGCGTGGATATCAGGTTTCAAAATTAACAGACTTCCATAAAATGGTACCTACATTTTAAGTTAGACCTGCTACATTGGTGAAAACCGCATTAAATTCCATGCATTAGTTTTCACGTGATGCGCGATC
Organism: Conogethes punctiferalis; assembly: GCA_031163375.1. Taxonomy (NCBI): domain Eukaryota; kingdom Metazoa; phylum Arthropoda; class Insecta; order Lepidoptera; family Crambidae; genus Conogethes; species Conogethes punctiferalis. The sequence continues at coordinate 4,020,484 of CM062106.1, read as the reverse complement.
AAACATGCAGATAAATAATTCTCCCGTTTTCCACACACTTCCCGTCACTGCTCTGCTCCTATTGATTGTAGCGTAATGAAAAGTATACTATAACCTGCCCAGGAGTATGAAGAATATTCGTACTAAGTTTCGTTAAAATCCGTCCAGTAGTTTTTTTTTTCTATAACGAACATACAGACAGACAGACAAAAATTTTACTGATTGCACTTTTGGCATCAGTATCGATCATTAATCACCCTCTGATTTGTACTCTTCCCCGTCGCCGTACGATCAAAATAGATAGGGCGTTGCGGCAGATACGCTATTGATTGCATACGTTTGATAAGAAATGCAGCGTGGGACGCCCATCTATCTTACTGGACAATCTGGACATTCCACTTGATATAACAATAAAAAATCCTACGCTTGATATTTTTGTCCCCAAACTACGTAAGAATATTGAAGGATATCCTCTATCCCACACCGGCGGTGGCCGGCCGGAGTGTTGAGTCAGATCAGCACGGCGGCGGCTGAATCTGATCGCTTACCCCAATTGTTTCTCATTGATTTTATTATGTTTTTTTTATACTGTTTTAGATAGTAACTTCGACACATAAGTATATTTGTTACACATATTATTGGATTACAATCCAGATTATTTATTTATTATTATTTTATAAGTAACTAGCTGTGCTCGCGACTTCGTCCGCGTGGAATAGTTATTTTTTCCCCGTTTTTTTTACATTTTCCATTATTTCATCGCTCCTAATAGTTGCAGCGTGATGTTATATAGCCTAAAGCCTTCCTCGATAAATGGTCTATTCAACACAAAAATATTTTTTCAATTCGGACCAGTAGTTCCTAAGATTAGCGCGTTCAAACAAACAAACAAACTCTTCAGCTTTATAATATTAGTTAAGATTCATATGATTGTAACTGTCATGTGTATAAATAAATAAAATAAAAAAAATATAACAGAATTTTTAACCGACTTCGAAAAAGGACGAGGTTCTCATATTCATCTGTATGTATAATATATTTTTTTATGTATGTTCACCGATATTTCCGTCAATTATGGATGGGTTTCAAAAATTTTGTTTTGTTCGACAGAGGACACTTCCGAGGTGGTCCCATTATCACCAAATCAGGATCTGATGATGGGATCCTGGAGAAATTGAGGGCAACAACCGAAAATTGTATGCTCATATGGTGTTTTTGTTACGTAATCATATCTTACTCAGGTATATGCTTCCGGGCGTCAACGTCTGGTCCTGATGATGAAGGCACAGAACTCCTTAACGGTTAGGAGTTAGGGAACAGTACTGCCATTGGTCGATGGAAACTAGGTATTAGTATGTACTTATGCAGGGCTAATAGGGCAGGTAAGTGATTTGCTTGATTCTAGATCGCAAAGTCTTCACTTGACTTAAAGCAAAATTTTTCATTACCAAGTAAAACTTTTAAGGACATTAATTAGCCTTTATTCAAGTTCACAACACATTAACGCAACTAAAAATTGAGAAATAAAATGATTTTTAAAAAATAAAATAAATCGACTTCAAAAAAAACACTAACGATAAAAAAACTAAAAAGCGATAAATAACGTAACTAATGATATCCTTAATACATATTATATGTATATCTATAATTATTTAAATATTACAAATTATCACTTATTTTTGAAGTCGGTGCCAGCCAAACAAATAAATGTATTTTGTCGTGTGGATTTGCCGGCCGCGCGCGTCATACAACAACAGTCTACGTTAGGTACCTGCCTAGAGGCTGACACCCTTCCGCCCCCGGACGCTTCCTTACATCGACGTAACTAAGAAAAATAAATAACTTTTTCCACGCAATTAAAGCAACTTACCTTGCGTCAGGAAATACTTAATATAACAAAAATACCAACCTTGAATTAGTTACGTTATTACAACAAATGTTTAATCACTACGTGTCTTTGATTGCGTTTCTATCTTCTCCAAGTCCCATATATTTATATGTCCTTCTGTACTCGTTTAACATCACAGTATATGTCATAATTTTTGAACACACACTGCACATGGTTTTTTTCACATTTTATTATAGTTTTTGTGGAATTTTGAATCATTTCAAGAGTTATGGAGTAAAAAGTTGCGTTTGGACGCAAATACTCGTTTACGGAATGGTTGAAAATATTTGAACGTGTCGCCTGATAACTAAAGGTGAAGATAAGATACAGATAGCGATGTTACATTATATCTGTGACGTTTTTTATTGGACAGTGGGAATTTAGGAATGTGTGGTTTTTGTATTTGGACGAAAATGTCAGCTGATGGCATGGGCAAGACTAACTTTAATTAATCAAGGTCAGGGATAGAATAAGTTTAAGCGTTGTCACCCGCATACCATCCAGACGATAGTGGCGCGCACCAAGAGGTTTCCTTCCTCTTACAGTTCTGGGTTGTTTAGGCGGGGCGTGAAACGGCATCTCAGTGGGTCTTCAGGGTGATGGCGATAGGCGCAATGGGATTGTACTATTATGCCTGTCGACCTAACTTTTGCACTTCACGACCGCTTACCATCAGGTGGAGTGAGGTCATCCAGTAAACTCTTCATGTAAAAAAAATGTACTACGTACAACATAAGGTTTACACACGACCTTAACATAAGGTGTTTTTTTCTTTATTTTAGCTGCAGGATGCATAAATACAGCGAATTCCTGTTGTACGTAGGACTTTGTTTTAACTTCCATGGACAAGGAACATTTCGCGGGGTCCTGTGTTGGTGAAAAAAAAGGGAATGAAAAATAAAAAAAATAAACAACAAACCTAAATTATTCTTACTTCTTTGGTAAAACCTTATGGCATGTACTTTTGAATTTTGCGTACTATTTAGGGTTCCGTAGCCAAATGGCTAAAGCGAAACCGTTATAGATTTGTCATTTCTGTCTGTCCATCCTTATGTTACAGCCACTTTTTTTGCGAACCTGTAAGAACTATTGTGTTCATTTCTTTTTGTAAAAATTTGTCATTTTTTGTTTCAGAAAATGTCCAACTCGTCAGGTGTTCGTGCGTGCAGGCCGCTCGCATTGCATAGACTCCTGCAACGCGGAAACAATGTGCGGGGAAGTCAAAGTCCCTGAGCATCATTTAAACGTGAGTAAGACTTGGTTTTTATCATCAACATAATCCTATTTTTTCTTTTTATGGAGGGGAATGAATTAGGCACCTTCATGCCGCCCTCGGGGGTTTCGGCATGGTTTGTGGGTCTCAAACCTCCCAAAATGGAATGGGCATGCCCACTGAACCCCCTGTGTCGACCAGTGGGCAGCAAGCTGCAGGGAGCGCCGAAGCATACGGCCGCATCCCTGCCTGCCCTGGCCAACCGCAGATCATCAACATAACACTGCTAAACGTCTACTGCTGGACATATGCCTCTAAGAATATTGACAAATGTGTTTTGGAGGGATTTAACTTAGTCACCACGCTTCGTAGGCGGGTTGGGGACCGCAAGTTTTATTTGTTCCCAGGTAAACGCTGCTGCCCGTTTCCATCTATCTATAATGGCGATACTATCGATAGTATTGGCTACGAATGGCTATCTATTATTGCTATATTCAGCAGCAAGACACTATTATAAGCTCCGCCACTATCGTTTTTTTTCTGTTTTTCAACTATAGGTTGATTCTCGGTATTGGACTATGAAGCGGGGGACTACTAGGGTGACGCGATCACTTTAGTAGTACCACCGCTTTTACCACCTTTGTTTTTTTAACTTTTGACTGGCGCTGTTCAAGACAGTGATTATATTGAAAGTTAACTTTATTTATAAATCTCTCATTTCTCCTACTCTTTTAATTTAAAACCATACTTTTTTCTTAACATCTTTGTTTCTTTCGCTTTTTTCTTTCTCCCACTCAGGCTCTGGCGGTAGCTTCGGCAAAGATACAGGCCCACTAGTGGCCACAAATTCCGATTTTGGATAATTCTTGTTATCATATTGATCAAATTCATTTTTTTCCTTTTCTGTAGTAAGTTCAAACCCACTTCTGCCTATATTTAATTCGGGCAATTTATATGTATGGTTTTCAGTAGCCTTAAAATCTTCAATCACTTCGTAGTCTACTGTTTTATTGATGTCATCAGGCGGGATTTGATCAAATCTATATCGATTAGGATTGGGGTTTTCGTCAATTTGTTTCTCTGCATATCCTATAGTGGAGTCAAGGATGATATCTGTTGGCCTTTCTGATATAGCATTTTTGGGTTTCATACGGGGTTTCTTGTGCTCCTTCATAGGTTTGACTATGTTATTGCCATATTCTACACTTTTAGGGTTATAGAATTGTTTATCTCGATGATGTTTTGTTGTTTGCGGGGGCAGTTTAGATGCTATTTGCTGGCTCACAAATTTTTCTTTATCATCATTGCTCACGTCAAATATATCCTTTAGCACTTTATTGTTTTTCATCTTCTCATTTTCTAAATCACTTGTTAGCCCAGATAGTCGATGTTTACCTAAGTTTTGCATCGGTTGTTTGTTCCTATTCGGTTTTCTTGCCTCTCTATTCCTAATGTTAGACCAAACGATAGGTCTTCCTCGGTTTTGCTGCGTATATCTGGTTGTAGATTGTACTCTTCTGCTAGTTTGAGTTTGTCTTGTAGTTCGTCGTGTTTGTCTTGAAGTAGATCGTTCTGGTCTCGCCTCGAGGTTGGGGCCTCGTTGTCGGATCTTGTTATTCTTCAACAAGCTGTAACTCATGGCTTCTTGACGGGGTATATTGTTACGTGAATGTTCGACCGACGATTGCTTATATGTATCTATGTTTTTCTCATTCTCTTCGGACACGTTGACTGCGTGTGTGCTAATTTTAGCAATGAATTCGGCGATTTGTTCAGCTAGCGACTCTGAGACAAACTTCTTTGCTAGTTTCTTTACATCCTCCATGTTTGCAGTGAGCAGTACAAACGACTGCGCTAGGTTTAACAGGACTATTATGTGTAAACCTGAAAATGTTAAAACATGATTAGTCAGGTTTACATTTCGTGACTCTGATTTGTTTTCTTTGTCCTTATATCCTTTCACGTAGGTCGTTCTCGTGGGTATCGTAAGACACGCGTGAGAAAAGTGTCAGCTTCTCAACTGGTGGTAGGGTTTACCCTGCGTGCTCGCTTTTCAGGATCAGTCTTTGCTATATTTAAAGCTATCTTGCATACTAGCATGGCGATGGAAACTGACAAGTGGTTGATTTGGTTAATTGTAGGTTCTCTATCGTATTTCTTCAGGCAAAAGTTAAAGGTGCCATCACCCTGCTTAGAATGGGTTCACATTAGACCCTATCGCTAAGTAGTTTTCCGGCCTAATGTACTAATTCTATCACGACAGTTATTAATGATCTATTATACCCTCTTTTTATTAAAAAGGCATTACTTATTATGTTCAAGTCGTGTTTAGTAAAGAGCTAAATTGATACGAATACGGCAATAGAACAACACAGAGAAAAGTATTCAGATAGAACACGTCTTGTTTTTATTAAATCATCATCAGCCAGCAAACGTCCACTGCTGGATATAGGCCTCCCACAATGACAATAGGCCCGTTGCCGTAAAAAATGTAATTACCTTTTAGAAATTTCAAAAATAAAAGTCACGTATTTTTTCCTTTGAAAATTAGACCAAAATGACAAAGATATTAAAATTACGCGTGACGTCAAAAAGTGGCAGATTTTTCGCCACAGAGTGACGTCAAAGACTCCTAAATTTTGATGCCTTGTATCTTTTTTATTTTTTGTTTAAATGAATGGCACGGGGTGAGATGGGATGGTCGTATTCACACCACACCGGTTAAATATTACGATTGGCTAATATTTTTAACCGTTGGGGTAAATGAGTTCTGGAGTGGATACCGCATCTCGGCAAACGAAGTGTTGGATGGCTAAGTGGCGAACGATTGGAAAGGCCTATATCCAGTGGACTGAGAGAGGTTGATGAGACTGATGATGATGAAGATTGCTTTTCGCCTTTCAAAAGTTAGTTAGCGCGTTCTATCCTCGATACATTTCTGTGAAACACCATTAATCTACCGGCTTAGGTTGTTTTCGCGTAAAGTTTCAGTGGAAACGAATGAACGCACTGAGGTGTGAAATCGATGTTCACTCTATTTCCGGTTGAAGGTGAATGAGACCGGATAATGAGATTTGATATTTATATAATACTAGCTGTGCTCGCGACTTCGTCCGCGTGGAATAGTTATTTTTTCCCGGTTTTTTTTTACATTTTCCATTATTTCTACGCTCCTAATAGTTGCAGCGTGATGTTTTATAGCCTAAAGCCTTCCTCGATAAATGGTCTATTCAACACAAAAAGAATTTTTCAATTCGGACCAGTAGTTCCTGAGATTAGCGCGTTCAAACAAACAAACAAACAAACAAACAAACAAACTCTTCAGCTTTATAATATTAGTTAAGATTTTATTTATCTCTATTAGGTTTCTGCTGAATTATATTATAAACTGGCTGTGCTCGCGACTTCGTCCACGTGGAATAGTTATTTTTTCCCCTTTTTTTTTACATTTTCCATTATTTCTTCGCTCCTAATAGTTGCAACGTGATGTTATATAGCCTAAAGCCTTCCTCGTTAAATGGTCTATTTAACAAAAAGAATTTTTCAATTCGGACCAGTAGTTCCTGAGATTAGCACGTTCAAACAAACAAACTCTTCAGCTTTATAATATTAGTTTAGATTTTTATTTATCTCTATTAGATTTCTGCTGAATTATATTATAAATAACTTTAATAAGCGTTGAAGTTAATTAAGAATTATTACACCTATTGTATTGTCCTGCGTTTGATCTCTGTCTGGTCGGTCAAAAATGGTCGGATTATAAGAATGTAGGAACAGAAAACCTATTTTCTAAGTCTATAATTTCTGTCTTGTCTACCGTAATCGAGAAGATAAAACTCACTTCATAATTTAGACTCCAGATCAGAAGATAGAAGTGCTAAGTCTGGTCATCATCAGCCTATTGCAGCCTACTGCTAGACATAGGCCTCTTCAGTTGTTCGCCACTTAGTAAACATCTGAAGGATATACCCATAAGAGAGGTAGGGCATAGCGAATCTTCGCTCGAATTGAGCCGCCCGTCCGGGGAAGGACCTCCACCCTATAGAATACCGCAGTCAAATGACCTCTGGGTCGTGTTTCTGCCGGTGAGTAGGGTTTCCGGAGCTCGTGGGGGGTTGGGGTTGGGCCGGCATGGCGGGGGCAACTTAAAGGTAACTGACCAGTTACTTGCCCGTAGTCACAGCGACTTGGGCATCTCTCTCGCTTTCCATCAGGCGTAGGGAAGCCATTATTTCGAACCACTATTAAAAAAAAAACCTATTGTTTTGTCCTGCGTTTAATCTCTGTCTGGTCGGTCGGATTATGGGAATGTAGGAACAGAAAATCTATTTCCTAAGTCTAGAATTTCCGTCTTGTCTACCGTAATCGAGAAGATAAAACTCACTTTGTAATTTAGACTCCAGATCAGAAGATAGAAGTGCTAAGTCTGGTCATCATCATCAGCCTATTGCAGTCCACTGCTGGACATAGGCCTCTTCAGTTGTTCGCCACTTAGTAAACATCTGAAGGATATACCCATAATCGCCACTCTGGGCAGGCGGGTTGGCGATCGCAGGGCGTAGCTCCTCGCTCCGGTGACGCTGCTGCCCGTCATCAGTCTGTGGTATTTAGCTACGCCTTCAATCGTGATGGTTATACCGCCACCAGTCGGTTGCCAGCGCCTCGTTTGTTATTCGGCAGGATGCATCACGGGCAGGTGAGGTAGGCTTGGAGCGAGAAGATGATAGGACGCTCCCTTACATCTCTAAGTCTGGTACTTTAGTTTTTATTTATCAAACCAGATAACTTACCTAAAATATGCATTTTGAGACTCAACGCCATCTCAACTCAATGGTATATTTTTATTATTGTAAAGCAATAACTTCTTACTGTATAGGAAATATTTCCATTTTATAGCGTTGTCGTAATGGTAATTGTTACTTCATTGCTATATTCTGACTATATAGGTTAGGTAGGTATAGAATTTTCCTAGCATTCAATTTAAGCGCTTTTGTAGGTACATGCCATTTTATAAAAAAATAATCTCAAAAAATCTTAACAATTTTTTTAATAATTTTTTTTACTAAATTGTTATGGCGAAATTTTTTACATAGGATTGATACCATAAGACACGAGTGACCTAAATATATTTTTTGGCATCAATCCCCTGGTCACCCTGTATAAGCACATATACATAATATGTGTGCATGAATGTGTCTGTTTGTATTTGTCTCTACTATCTATTATATGTATTTATTTACAAAAAAAGTATCTAAGTATTTAAGTTTATTAATTGTCTAGCACCCATAGTTCAAGTTTCGGCTTAGTATAGGGCTACATGGCGATGTGTTGCTCAGCGTGGCATCATAATGGCAGCCTATTCCAGTCCACAGCTGGACATAGGCCTCTCCAGTTGTTCGCCACTTGGGCAAGCATCTGGAGTAGTATACGCATAATCACCACGCTGGGCAGGCATGTGACGCAGTGGCATGTTGTGGGTTAAAATAAATGTAGCTAACTAATAAATGTTGTATGTTCGTTACAGCCTTGCTACGTTTGCAACAAGACTGGTCACAACTGCAGGGCGCTGCCCAGGGTCCGGCCCGCCCCCCCAGACCCTGAAGACACCACGGAGATCACAGGAAACGCGCTCAACTTCGGCACAGAGGTTCCTACTGGTAAGATTTATCTATCTCCTATACTTATAATAAATCTGTAGAGTAGGTACATGAAAAAGTCAATTCTGTACATGAAATATATTTTCAAAGGGGTGATTAGTGATCGATACTGATGCCAAAAATGCAATCAGTACAATTTTTGTCAGTCTGTCTATATGTTCGTTAATCGTTTTAAAAACAAAAACTACTCGATGGATTTTAACGAAACTTGGTACAATTATTTTTCATGAGTCTGAAACGGTTCGCCAACAGTCGATTGTTCCATGAACATTTGACCAACAGAATCTTTCGCCCATTAACTTTTCGCCCAAAACACATTTGACCCATGAACTGTTCGCCAACAGAACGGTTCGTCAGTGAACGTTTGACTAACAGAATTTTTAGCCCATTAACTATTCTGGACAGGTTATAGTATACTTTCATCACGCTACAATCAATAGGAGCAGAACAGTGAAAAAAAGCCTTGGGAAAACGGGAGAAATTTTTATCTGTATATTTGAACGTGTATCAAGCGCAAACTACTGTATGGAATTGAATGCGGTTTTCACCAATCTATTGCTAGAGGTGTTGCTTAAAATTTAGGCACCATTTTATGGAAGTCCGTTATTTTTGATACCCGATATCCACGCGTGCGACGCCGCCGGCGCAGCTAGTACGTAATAAAGGCTGATGGTGCTGGTGATGATGAAGTACTAGATTGGTGGTGATGAAGACTAGGTACATGATTTATTGTTGTTTTTTTTTACATTTCCAGAGCTGACAGAGGAAGAACAGGAGCCTAACGGAGTGGAAGACACAGATTTCGTTCTGTACGTGAGTGCTGTGGAGACAGACAGGTGCAAGAGAGGTCTGACCGTCGCGTACGCCTCTCACTGTCAGCAAGAGTCTGCGTTAGACAGGTCAGTTACCAGCCAAGATGTTCACAATAAATAAATAATAAATAACCCAAGACATGCCACGCTGGGCCACTCATCGCCATCTAGCCCCAAACTAAGCCGAAGCTTGTGCTATGGGTACTAGACAACTGATAAACTTACTTAGATACTTTTTTTTTTGTAAATAAATACATATTATACATAGAAAACACCCAGACCAATACAAACAGACATATTCATGAACACAAATGTTTGTAAAAAAAAAGTATATAAGCAAGTTTATCAGTTGTCTAGTACCCATAGTACAAGCTTCGGCTTAGTTTGGGGCTAGGTGGCGCTGTGTGGCCCAGCGTGGCATGTCTTGGGTTATTTATTTATTATTCATACTTTCTGACCAGTGTACGCTTACTTCCAGGCCCGTGGCCGGCCACGCGAACTTCTGCCCCGGCGAGCTTTCCACAAAGTACCGTGACCTGCCGTCGGTCATGTCTACCGTCAAACACGAGATGCTGCACGCCTTAGGTTTTAGCGTGTCTCTGTTCGCGTTCTACAGGTAATTAATTATTTATACACCATCATCACTACATAGCGCTTGCGATGTATCATCTCTTCGCTCCAAGTCAACCTCGCCTGCCAAAAAGTCAAACGAGGCGCTGGCAACCGACTGGTGGCGGTGTAATAATGCAACAATGGAAAAATTCCGGAATTTTAAATTTTCAAGATGGCGTCGGCGCTGGCGGCCATTTTGTAAAAAAGTTCAGTTATCGACAATTTCAAAATGGATTTTCAGTGTCATTATATATTTCGTATATTTATTTACTAATATTTATTGCATGCATAAGGTAAGTGTCCCTATCACGGAGGTAGTCAAAATCGGTTCCTATTACGGTGGTATTTCTATTTTCGAGTTTTATTCCTATTTTATTCAGTATAAGTGCACCAAAATGTATACTATTTATTGCAAATCTATTCCTTCATCAGTTGACCGAATTTTGCAAGTATAGCACATATACAACACAACAAAATCAATCAATTAGTGTAACGACATCGATGTGAGAGAGGTTTTCATACAAACGCGCAACATCAAATGAAAGTACACCAATATTTATAAACTAAGTTTTTCGTATTAATAACCCGTTCAAGTTCGTTTGTGTGTTATTTATTGCATTTTTCTACTATTACAGCAGCTATTTAAATAACTTAATTCATATTTTAAACTCATTTTTACCCAAAAAAATAAGAAACAAAATACCACCGTAAAAGGATACAAATTTTATAGGTTGATCCTAATACGGTGGTATACCTCCGAATTAGGAAATATACTGGACATGTTTAATTGTTTATAACTTTTAATTTATTAACTTATTGAATTAGTTCCAAGTTTTATTGAAATAATCATTAATCTCTTAAATTAAGGACCATATTCTGCGGTATGCTATCTTTCTTAGAAATCTAGTTAAATATGAAAATTGTTGAGCATAAAATGTTGATTTCTTAGAAGCGGTAAAATAAAAAGCTGTATTTTAATTGATCACAAATCGTTTATTTTGTATTACTGTTGACTAAAATTTAACACACTGAGCCAAAAAACTGTTATCGTGTGATTATGCATTTACACTCTTTTGTTTATCGAAATTTTGATGGGTCAGAATTAGGAACATTATAACACGAGTAGTGTTCCTATTACGGCGGTAGTTATTTTCAGGTAACTCCGTATTAGGTTATATGGGTTCCTATTATGGCGCTATTCATACAATATAAAATTTCAAGTTTTAGGGTTCAGTAAATAAATAAAAAGTTTTCTATAATGTTTTATGGATTCTTATTTAATAAAACCAAAAGCGATAAAAACTTAACAATGTATGTAAATAATGTTATTTAAAGGAAGAATGCCCATCATAGTATGGAGAATACTTAGTATCTACAGTTGTGTTAAGTGTTGCATCAAAACCAAAGTTGTATTAGGTATTTAGAAAAGATATATAGTTTTGACCTTTGAACCGGGGTATAAAACCTATTTTCCAAAAATGTAACATTTATACTTACTATGAGTAGTTTATTGTATATAGTAATAATAATTACTTTCAACGAGATCTTTTTTATTACGTCACTGTTAGAATTTAGAGGGTGCTAGGTTCTGGAGAATAAGGAAAATTCAAGTGATTCATACATCCCTGTTATATTTGCAAATTTTATTAAAAGAGAATCAATGTTATCAAATCAATGAATGAAAACCTTACAATTTACTTTCATCACCATCATCAGCCTATTGCAGTCCACTGCTAGACATAGGTCTTTCCAGTTGTTCGCCATCTAAAGCAAACTTCTGGAGGACATACCCATAATCGCCACGCTGGGCAGGCGGGTTGGCGATCGCAGGGCGTAGCTTCTTGCTCCGGTGACGCTGCTGCCCGTCATCGGCCTGTGGTTTTTAGCTACGCCTTCTATCGTGATGGTTTAACCGCCACCAGTCGGTTTGCCAGAGCCTCGTTTGTTGTTCGGCAGGATGCATCACGGGCAGGTGAGGATGGCTTGGAACGATAAGGTCGCTCCCTTACATCCCTTACATACAATTTACTTTACTAACACATATTTTATATTATTTAATGTACGTAACATTATTTGTTTCTGACCCTCCGAATTAGGAACCGTTTACCGCCGTAATAGGCACTGACCGAAATTATACCTCCGAATTAGGAACAATCGACTCGGCTATTTAAATATTTTTTTTAAAAAAAACTAACATCAAAAGAAACACAAAATCAATAGAAATACAAAATATAATAACCACTTTTGACGATGAAGTGGTTTTGCACATTTAGAAATACTTACAGATGCTTATTTTTGTCTCCTAGTTTCGAATGTCGCGAAATACCTCCGTAATAGGAGCGTTTACCTTATACATATTAATAATTTACATTATTTAAGAAAATATTACATAATACAGGGTGTTTGGTGCATCGTGTGCCAAATTTAAATCAGTGATTGGGGGGGACCTTGGCTACCTGTTCACTCCCCTTAAAAAGTCTTGGCCCAACTCATATTTTTTTTCGGAACTAACTCGGATTTTCAGTGTGATGGCAACATTTTACAGAATTT
>CM062106.1:3890301-4007673 GCA_031163375.1 Conogethes punctiferalis | reverse complement strand
ACTCGCCAAATAAAGCATCTCTTGCATTGTAGCTCCTGCCCATGAAGAGTAAGACCGTGCTGAATATAAAAGAATGTGTTGGTGTTGAGAAAAATACTTACCAATCAGCAATATCCGTAGTGTTGATCATCGCGGGCGCAATCCGTGACAGGATTCCGGCTCACGACCGCTTTATACGTATCCGGGTACTGCCCACTCAGGTGGGTCACCAGAACCCCCCGTGGGACCCCCCCCACCAGCGCCAGCCGCTTCTCGTCCACGTCAAACTGTTTGACAGCCTCATCCGTGGCCAACTTGCAGTCGGCCACGTCCGCTTCGCCCACGCGCTTCGGCAAGAAGCGAACAGAAGCGTCGCCCACGCCAGTCGAGCCGCGGAAGTTTACCTGAAGCGATGCTAGACCTGCAAGGAGGTTACGATTTGCTACTTTACATGCAGCGACATGCGATTTCAATTGTTTTTCACGAAAAAGAGCAAAAATGTTAATTTCAAATGTGTGTCCGTTTGTCTGCATCACGTTAATAATAATTAAAAGACCCTATAAATCAAAAACTATTGTTCGCAATTCTGGACAAAGGTCGACGTAGAACTGCTCTTATAACTTCAAAGACCTCAGAATACACAAAGGTCTTCTTTAAACTCAAGGAAAAGTCAAGAGTGCAAAGGCAATCAAGCTCAATCAAGGGGAACGTCCAGAAGAGACTATGACAACCTTTGAAAGGGATTTTTTCTTAGGTAAGTGGTAAGGGAGCGTCCGAAGACGATTATTTTTTAAAAGAGGTAGGGCCATAGCGAATCTTCGTTCGAAGTGAGCCGCCCGTCCGGGGAAGAACCTCACCCTATAGAATACCGCAGCCAAATGACCTCTTGGGTCGTGTTTCTGCCGGTGAGTAGGGTTTCCGGAGCTCATGGGGGGGGTTAGGGTTGGGCCGGCATGGCGGTGGCAACTGACAGTAACTGACCAGTTACCACAGCGGCTTGGGCTTCTCTTTCGCTTTCCATCAGGCGTAGGGAAGCCATTATGTCGAGCCACTATAAAAAAAAAAAGGATTATGACCAAATTTAAAGGGTTCTTTTTTATGGCGGTCAAAGGGGAGTCTAAGAAGACAACTACTTCAACGTTTGAAGGGTTTCCTTGAAAGGGGAGCAGTCGTCAATAAAATATTGGTGACTGATGGTTCTCAAATAAGTATAGCCAAATCACTCCAAATAGGTTTACACACGTGTAGTAAATAGGGGTAGTAAATAGTACTATGTAGTTTATTATTAATTTTAAGGTGTCTGGCAGCGCTTCAGATAACTACTGTGGCTACAATAGCTAAGGCTATAAGACTTACCTAAGCCTCATTTTTCAATTCTCGACAGCATAAGTTATGGTTAGTGACCCCAAAAGTGCATACATTAGTATTTACAAACCTTGCCTTTAAAAGAGATGATGGGATATCCAATATACGACGACTGTAACCGGAATTCCGTCCAAAATGGTAGCTTTTGACCCCAACTGGCCTGATTAAGCAACGTTAGAACTTATGACGGAGCCTATCGGGGGATCATGAAGAGTCCCATTAGCCGTTCGCACTATGAGTGTAAGTGGCAAAGCGATTTGTGCCAGATTTGGACCACAAATAAGATCCACTAAGGAGGTTATCATCTCTACCAAACAGCACCAAGACCAATCTATACTATAACTCACCATTCCGCTATATCCCTCTTGGTGGTAACAGCGTTATACAAGTCCGGGTATTGTCTTAACTACTACCTATATTATGGCTCACCAATCAGTTAAATCTGTGGCTCTATATAAATCCGGGTATTGTCCTAACTATACTATGGCTCACCACTCAGCTATATCCGTGCTATTGAACAGCGTAGCGACATCAATGGCCGGGTTCCTTGTGGAGACGGCTCTATACAAGTCCGGATACTGTCCGCTCAGATGGGTGACCAAGGAACCCTCCGTGAGAGCCCTCCGAAGAGGCACATCTTGGTCGAGTCCACCGGGTGCAGGCGGACAGCCTCGCCGGTGGCTAGTCTACAGTCCTTGACGTCGGAGTCGCCGACGCGCGTCAGTATGGAGCGCTCGGAGGCCCGACCCGCGCCGACGGAACCGCGGTAGTTTATTTGGAGCACAGCGAACCCTGGAATGGGCGGCGCGGCCTACATTGTCGTGGTGAATTTTTGTTAAGGGAGGGATGTAAGGGAGCGGCCTATCACATTTCCCTCCAAGCCAACCTCACCTGCCCGTGGTGCATCCTGCCGAATAACAGACGAGGCGCTGGCAACCGACTGGTAGCGGTATAATCAATAACCATCACACTTGAAAGCGTAGCTAAACATCAAAGACAAATGGCGGGTAGCAGCGTCACCGGACCAGAAGCTACGCCCTGCGATCGCCAACCCGCCTGCCCAGCGTGACGATATACAGCATGTACACGCGATATACTCCAGATGTTTCCCTAAGTGGCGAACAACTGGAGATGCCTGATGATGGTGTTTTTAACGGAAAGCGTGTTTTTACTTGACTTACGCGATGAACAAAATCGTAAGCAATAATTTAGTTTTTAGTAACGGGTCACTGTTCAGCACTAGTCTGCAATACCATAACCCTATTACCCCCCCCAGGGTTAAACAACTATTAATAAAATATACTTGAAAAACTATAAACCCTATTACAATTGTTTAAGGTTCCAATTGGCGTGGAGTACTAGTGACCTGGTGAAGCTAAGACAACACTGGGATGATGATAGTAAAGTGATGTGAAACACGTACAGGACTTTGGATACGCGATTTCGAGGTAGGTACGCGAAGCGGGGTGCCGAAAACACAAAGTTCAATTAACATTCCTGTGGCAGTACATTTTTAAAACAGATTTCTTTAAACAGCAGCTTACCGTAAGCCCCGCCCACTTTTTACTTCAGCCAATAGGATAGATTAACGCTTAACAACAATCTGTGAAAATTGATTTTTTAAACTGAACAGTAAAAAAAAAAACTGAACTATGTATTTAAAAACATTCAATTCGACGTTTTTGGGGCGTGGCTTGTGTGCGTGGCCGCATTATAACAATGTACGTATATTGTAAAGAGTAATATCAATGTCAAATAATACAATGACACAGACAAACGGACACTATGTGGTTATATATCTCAATAAGACAACTTTAACCATGTGTATGGGGCCATCCACAAATTACAGGGTGAGGGCGACAGGCGCAATGGGTTTGTTCTATTATGCCTGTCGACCTAACTTTTGGACCTCACGTCCGCTTACCATAGGTCATCCTAAAGCTATTTTTATAAAAAAAGAACGTCACACGAATTTGATGACCCTTCCCCTTTGCACAGCTGGTCCCTTTTGCGGGGTTCGTATCTCCTTGAATGTCACACTTCATGGATCCCCTCCCCCCTCCTTCATCATCATCAGCCTATTGCCGTCCACTGCTGGACATAGGCCTCTCCAGTTGTTCGCCACTTAAGGCCAAACATCTGGAGGATTTACCCATAATCGCCACGCTGGGTAGGCGGATAGGCGCATCCCCCTTCTTGAGTGTGACGTAAATTTTTGTACGACCTCTGTACGCGAGATTCACAATATAGTTTTTGTGACATTAATCTTTTACAAAGTAAGCTATGTATGTAGTCTATAAACTCAATACGTAAAGTCCACTCACCCAGCATGGCGAAGAGAGAGGCCTCTATAGCGAAGGCGTTGACGAAGCCCGAGTGGGGCCCGCCGTGCGGCCACACGATCAGTGGGACTTTGCCCTCGCACTTCGGCGTCAGGCACAGGGCGCTGAAAGAATCTGTGAACAAATAACAGTAGAATAAATAAATAATAAATAAATATCACACAACATCGCATATATTGCTCCGATCCCAAAGTAAGTAGCATAAGCACTTGTGTATGGGTATCAGAAAATTGGTACCTATAAATACAATTATAAACATATTTTATTTGTTGTAGAGCCCTTATTCAACACATTCATGAGATACAGTCATCATTTGGACCTTATTTTGGGATGTAAGGGACCAGCCTATCATAATTTCGCTCCAAGGCCAACCTCACCTGCCCGTGGTGCATCCTGCCGAATAGCAAACGAGGCGCTGGCAACCGACTGGTGGCGGTATAACATCACAATTGAAGGCGTAGCTAAATACCACAGACCGACGACGGGCAGCGGCGTCAGCGGAGCGAGAAGCTACGCGCTGCGATCGCCAACTCGCCTGTCCAGCGTGGCGATCATGGATACCTCCAGTTTGCCCTAAGTGGCAAACTGCAGAGGCCTATGTCCAGCAGTGGACTGCAATAGGCTGATGATGATGATGATGGACCTTATTTTTAATCAAGAAATGCAATTATAGTCTTTTTTCAGATAGGATGGGTACGCTGACACTTGGGATTTGAAGTTTATAGTTCATGTGGTAAAATGAAAATCGAAGGTAAAAAATCGATTTTATGATTCATCGATTTCATTTGTATGGAGAGAGAATCGATTTCGAGATAATTAAAAATTGCATGATTTAATAAAAAACATTTATTTATCATCTAAAATTATGTAAAACTAATCATTAGATCAATCTGAGTTTGAAGAATCTCTCCATTCTTCATTTTACATAGATAATTATTTGAATTACGATTAAACTACCCATTTAATTGTAATATATCAATTGTGTTCTACAAGATTTTCGATTTTACACCAATAACTGCTTATCCTTTATTAAAAAATTTAAACATTTAATAAAATTTATACAATAGTTGAAAAATCGTGAAGCGATTTTACGATTAAATCGGTATTATAACGATTTCAATGTTTCTATCCCTATGAAAATACGTTTCAATTACGCATCAAGCATTACTGATAAAAAATATTTAATGTATTAGATTTCTTATAGTTATGTACATTATAATGTTATTTATGGTTTCAAATACAAATTAAAGTAATTCTCTGTTATCATGCGTATAAACAAAGTGAAAACACTTTTTATTTTTGATGATATTTATCATTTTGTCATAGAAATTGCGTAAAAAGGATTCGTTGACAAGTGTCACTGATGTGTTAGCGTACCCATCCTATCTGAAAAAGGACTATAAGCCACACTGCCGGTGTCCTGCGAGTTCTCGTGCGCGAGCTGCATGTAGTTTATACTGGAGGCGGCGAGGGCGAGGGCACCTCGGCTGGTTCGCTCACTCGCACCCACTGCACGCTTGCACAGCCAGAAGACAAACGACCCACGTACAACTGGAATATAATGTAGTAGTAGTGGTTAAGAATACTTTCCGGGACCGTTCTTTTTGTATGAAACGAAAACGAATTCCAGCACTTTTAGGGTTCCGTAGCCAAAATGGCAAAAACGGGACCCTTATAGATTCGTCATGTCTGTCTGTCTGTCTGTCTGTCTGTCTGTCTGTCTGTCTGTCTGTCTGTCTGTCTGTCTGTCTGTCTGTCTGTCTGTCTGTCCGTCCGTATGTCACAGCCAGTTTATTCCGAAACTATAAGAGCTACGTTATTAAATTTGGTACGTAGATGTATTCTGTTAACCGCTAAAGATTTTAAAGTAAAATCAGAAAAAAATTCAAAATTTTTGGGGTTCCCCATACATGAAACTGAAACTCAAATTTTTTTTTTTTCATCAAACCCATACGTGTGGGGTATCTATGGATAGGTATTTGAAAATGATGTTGAGGTTTCTTACAACATTTTTTTCTAAACTGAATAGTTTGCGCGAGAGACTCTTCCAAAGTGGTAAAATGTGTGTCCCCCCCCCCGTAACTTCTAAAATATGGGCATGATAAAACTGAAAAAAATATATGATGTGTATTACTATAAAAACTACTAACGAAATTTGGTTTGAATGAAATCTAGACAGTAGTTTTTTTTTAAACGTCAAAAATCAAATTACCTAATTTTTTCATTCAATCAGTGGTACGGAACCCTACGTGCGCGAGTCCGACTCGCACTTGGCCGGTTTTTCTACTTCTTCGATGTTTTATGTAGGTATCTATGCGATATAAGATTTCAATAGATCCATAGTGAAATATCATGCATATTTAAGAGAGGTAGGGCATAGCGAATCTTCGCTCGAATTGAGCTGCCCGTCCGGAGAAGGACCTCCGCCCTATAGAATACCGCAGCCAAATGACCTCCGGGTCTAACCAGTTACTTGCCAGTTGTCACAAATTGGGCTTCTCTTTCGCTTTCCATCAGGCGTAAGGAAGCCATTATGTCGAGCTATTATAAAAAAAAATCTCTATTAAAGTACTCTTAGAAAACCGACAGTGTTTTATGATATATATTACAAAAACGAGTGCTTCTATTACCTCAAAGATATTTGAGTTCTGCTGTTGAGTACATGGAAAAATCTTATTCGAAAACTGGCTACCGAGATTAAAATGACTACTTCGGAAAACGCCCACTTAGCTAAAGGACTACTTTGCGTAATTCCTAATTCGCATAATGGCTACTTAGCCAAAGAACTAATTGGCTCAGTGGAGCTGCAGGCTTAAGGTCAGCTGATATGTATGTGTCACCGGAAAATAGCAAGAATCGTAAGTTGATCAATTTCCTAGGTGGTTGATTAACTTCCGGAAAATAATAAACGGCAGTTGAAATGTATTATTTAACGTATGTATTTTAGTAAATTGATCATTTTACGGGGTCTTGCCGTAAAATCATCCGACGAAGGTGAGGTGAACGTTGATTGGTTCAATGGCTCACGTGGCGTTATCCCGGCAACCAATCAGGGAACAGTGTATTAAGTTACGGGTAATAGTGCACCGATAAATAGTACATTGAGCAACGATTGGCCCATTTGAGGACGATTTTACTTGTGTCAAAATCGTAAATTATTAAATGACTGTCAGGCTACCGTAAATTGATCAACTAACTGAAATCCATTGCGTTAAATAATACATTTCAACTACCGTTTGTTATATTCTGAAAGTTAATCAACTACCTAGGAAATTGATCAACTTACAATTTTTGCTATTTTCCGGTGACATATGCATTAGGTATAGCGTATAAGTGAACGTTTGTAAGTTCTTATGAGAATAAGACGACGTTCCTCGTAACCTCCAGGGATGTAAGGGAGCGGCCTATCATCTTTTCGCTCCAAGCCAACCTCACCTGCCCGTGGTGCATCCTGCCGAATAACAAACGAGGCGCTGGTAACCGACTGGTGGCGGTATAACCATCACAATTGAAGGCGTAGCTAAATACTAAAGACCGGTGACGGGCAGCAGCGTCACCGGAGCAAGAAGCTACGCCCTGCGATCGCCAACCCGCCTGCCCAGCGTGGCGATTATGGGTATATCCTCCAGATGTTTGCTCTAAGTGGCGAACAACTGGAGAGGCCTATGTCCAGCAGTGGACTGTAATAGGCTGATGATGATGATGATGAGAATAAATGTCTTTAAACCTATAGTATTGCACATACCTGTCCAGGCGTGGTCATGTTACTGAAAGTGGCGAGCACCAAATCCGAAGACACGTCCAAGATCGAGGTAGACCCGGGAGTGGATTTGTTCGATATGTCCACCATACGCCCGGTATCTGTAATAAAAATTGATATATTAACTAAGTTGGCGAAATGACCTTAGACTTTGGCCTCCCATAACAAAAGCGTATTTTTTTTATAAGTAAATGGGTAGCGCTCTGCAGGTCCAGTAACGACAGGCAGTAAAAGCTGTGGAATTTCTCCCCACCATACATTACCCTGTACAAAGTCCAGCACAAGAGGGGATGGATGAGGTGGACTATCGATGTCCACTGAGATGTCTACTATGTCCATTACAGTAACAAATGTACACTAGTGTTCAATGCCCACAACAGTGTCAAATGTCCACTGCAGTATCAAATGTCCACTACATTGCCAAATGTCCACTAGAGTGTCTTATGTCTACTACAGTGTCTTATGTCCATTACAGTGTCTTATGTCCACTACAATGTCAAATGTCCACTACAATGTCAAATGTCCACTACAATGTCAAATGTCCACTACAGTGTCCAATGTTCAATGTCCACTACAGTGCTCACAGTCGACTACTTTTCCCGAAAATCAATGGCCACTATACTATGAACGTTACTATGTATGAAGCTGTCTTCTCACCCAAGTCCACTGCGTAACTCTTGACCTCCAGCTGCTGGGGCGTGGACAGCAGCAGTCTGCCGTCAGCGCCGAAGCAGCGCGTCGGCAGCGACAGGCAGTAAAGGCCGTGGAACTTCTGCCCACCGTCGATGTCCACTGATGTGTCCACTATGTCCACTACAGTGCGGACGTTAGTCTGTAGGGAATTGATAAGAAGTCAGGAGATTGTAAATTGCTTTAGCTTGCGGAAAATGGCCCATTCAAACTAAATGGCGTGGCGTGTCGACCTAACATTTATTTATTTAATCTTTATTGCACAATTATAACAGCGTACAAAAGGCGGACTTAATGCCGCATAAGCATTCTCTACCAGTCAACCATTTAGACCTCACGAAGGCTGACCATCAGGTGGAGTGAGGCCATCCTGAATGCATTTTTATAAAAAAATAACTTGCTTTCCCAAAATTTTGAAATTCAGTTATTATATATTTTTATAATCGAAACGTATATACAAGGTTAATACACAAACCAGGCGTGATAGGATAGCGACACGTTCCCTTCCTAAATTGACCCGACCGGGATCGAACCCGGAAGCTTCGGATTCATGGTTTAAAATTAGTTTACAACGCTCCTGCTTATATCATCAGACTCGCTATACGAAATAATGATAGGCCGCTCTCTTATATCCCCTGCGTAGGTACATCGGCGTAGCATACAAACGTGGTACTACTGTATCTAAGTAGTCAGTCAGGCGACAAAGCCGCTATGGTGTGCTACTAAAAAAAATTAACACTTCTGATGTCACTTCTTGCCTCGCGCCTCGGTTTTGTGTAACCAACTTCCTGCAACAGGCTTACCGAACAGCTACGACTTGGGAACTCTCAAGAAACGAGCGTATTCATATTTATAAGGCCGGCAGCGACCCTAAACTCGATTAGAGTTGTAAGTGTCCATGGGCGGTGTCGACTGCTTACCATAAGGCATCACTATTGCTCGTCTGCCGCCTCTCTCATAAAAATAAATAACCCCAGACATGCCGCGCTGGGCCACACAGCGCCACCTATCCCCAAACTAAGCCGAAGCTTGTACTATGGGTACTAGACAACTGATAAACTTCATCATCATCATCAGCCTATTGCAGTCCACTGCTGGACATAGGCCTCTCCAGTTGTTCGCCACTTAGGGCAAACATCTGGAGGATATACCCATAATCGCCACCCTAGGCAGGCGGATTGGCGATCGCAGGGCGTAGCTTCTCGCATCGATGACGCTGCTGCCCGTCATCGGTCTGTGGTATTTAGCTAAGCCTATAATTAATTGTGATGGTTATACCGCCACCAGACTGACAAACTTACTTAGATAAAAAAAAGTAGCGTCAATAAGTTACCTCCCCCTTGTTCAGCCTGACGAGCGCGTGGCAGGCGTGGTGCGGCCCGCCCGCGGGTCGCTGCAGCCACAGCAGGTCGCCGCCGGGGGTGAACCGAGGCGAGCGGACCGCCAAACCCTCCCCTGATAACTTCTCTGTAGCCAAAAACAAATAACCCAATGAGGGCTATCGCGTGTAAATTCGCCACCAGAGCTGCTAGTGTAGCGTAAGGTCTCCGAAATGTCAAGTTACATTGGTTCTGTGGGTTCAACGAGTTTATTTGCCTTTCGCGTCATTTAAGTTTAGACAATCTCTATTACAAATGTTCTTCAGACTTACTCATATTGCCATCGAATGTGAGGTTGAAGATGTAGCTGGGTCGGTTGGTGCAGAAGATGAGCCCAAGCCGCCGCGGCTGCGTCTCCCACGCCACGCCCACCACGCTCTGACCGTCCGGGGAGAAGCGCACCTATTGGAAAATACCGCTAACTCAAAACTTTTGCGTGATCGGTGCGTTCTACCGGTTATGACATACGGAGCCGAAACGTGGAGACTCACGGTACGGCTAGTCCACAAGCTAAAGGTCGCTCAGCGAGCTATGGAAAGGGCTATGCTCGGCGTCTCTTTGCGGGATCGGATCCGAAATGATCCATTTCAGAAAACCATAGTCGCCGACATAGCTCACCGGATTAGTAAGCTGAAGTGGCAGTGGGCTGGCCACATCAGCCGCAGAACAGATAACCGTTGGGGTAAGCGAGTTTTGGAGTGAAGACCGTGTCTCTGCAAACGTAGTGTAGGTCGTTGGTGACAACCAAAATGCGCTGCATGGATGCTCCTTTTTTGCATGTTTGTTAGATGACTCTGCAAGAAGCTTATGCAAATTTCTAGGTACAGATATTAGCCATCACCTGTCCCGGGCACCAAGACTCCGGGAGTCCCTCCAGCACGGAGCACGTCTCGGTCTGCAGCCGGCAGACCACCGCCACCGACAGGTACTTGCCAACCAACTGCTCGCCCCAGTCCTGACGGTACAGGTACTCCTCGCCCTGGAACAATGTCGCTGAGTTAGATCCGGCTAGAAGGACCATCAGGTCCTTCGAGCCGGATCTGAACTCGATCTGATATGAAATATGGACTAGATGATATTGATAATGAAAAATTGGTTTCGCCAAACACTTTCCCCGTCCGCCATTCCAGCCGCGCACACCACGCCCTGCGATCGCCAACCCGCCTGCCCAGCGTGGCGATTATGGGTATGTCCTCCAGATGTTTGCCCTAACGTGGCGAACAACTGGAGAGGCCTATGTCCAGCAATGGACTGCAATAGGCTGATGATGATGATATTTGACGGATAAAACAAGGCTTAAGGGTTTCGTACCTTTTTAGGCGCCGTTTCTCCGCTGCCATTGGTCTTTGGTTTGTCTTCGGCCTTCCTTTTAATGTAGGGCTCCGATTTAGGTAGCTTCTTCTCCGCCACGTACAGAAGTGAACTCTCATCTTGCGACCAGTCGAGACATCCGAATTCAGCTAGAAATTGTAATATTTACTTAGTGGCGATAAAATAACCAAGCTGATATTTATTTATGATATAAGCGTCTGTGAGATAAGTACAAGCATACCTACTGCAAACGCAGATATGAAACGGGAAATAAATTATTGCGCGCTTAAAAAGTATTTACTACACTGATATTGTTAGATTTTATCAGTTTGTTAAACTTTATCTGGCGATTGATATAGTTATCTGGCGTATAAACTATTATATTGCTAGGTAATCAAAAAAGGTCATATCAAAAAGACAAAAACGTGAACGCGATTTTAGTTTTTTTTTAATTTAGAGTTTCAATGGGTTTTTTATGCAATATTGGGTTAAATGGACGTTTCGAGTCGCGGTTTTAGTTTCCGCCTTCCTATCTGATAAACCGAGATTGTTATTGTTTATTTGGACTAACTGTGGCCATGCAATATGAAGCCCAAACCACAATATTTTTTTTTTCATCTATTTTTACTCTCGCCACACGAACAATACCTCATGATAACTGTCAACTACTACATGTACTTGTACTATATTTAAAGAACTTTATTGCTCATACTATCAGAGATACTAATTCCTTCATGCAAAAGGCTTAGGTACTGCCATATAATATTCAGTTTACAGGTAAATAGCATTATCAATGAACTGCCGAGACATAAGATAGTGGTATGTGATATGGAATTATTTAGAATGCATAAAAATGTAATATCTATAGATAGAACAAAGTACAGTTTTCTGTAGCTTGAGGAACCTGACCAAATTTCCAGTTATCTCAGCTTTACAACAGAATGTCCCTTTCACAAATAGTTAAGAACAAATTTACTTATGGCTATTTCTCATGGCTATAGGCCGGGTTCCCATTACGCCGAACCGGCAGATCTCCCGGTCCGGTAAAATTGCCGGAAGGCCTAGTGGCAGTACAAATTGTATGAAGCTATTCACATTATCCCGAGTCCGGTTTTTTCAGCGAGCCCGGCATTTTTACCGAGCGTTTTGTCACTACAAAATGCCGGCAAAATCACTGGGCCGGAGTAATGTGAACCAGTTCCGGCCGGTGCTCCCCGCCCCGCCCGTGCTCCCCGCACTTCATTCGGCTCGCAAATTCCTGACTGAGGTGCTTGAGGTAACGTGAATACTTTGTCCGGTATCCGTTTCCGAAGATCTGCCGGTCCGGCGTAATGGGAATTCGGCATTAATGTTTCGATTTTCGTAGGGCATAATTTTATACAAAATGGAAATTTTACGAAAGGGTCGTTATCAAATTATACATTATGCCATGATGCTGTATGGTCAGAAATAATATTTCAAAACATAATTTATTTATTGTTCTAATCTTGTTCAAACTTTCAAGTGTCCGGAAACCAAATGTCTGATTTCTTTCTTTGTTATGTTAGACTCTATAGAATCGAGTAGGTACGTACAGTCAGCATAAACATCTCCGTGTATGTCCAACGCTGTGAGGTCGATGCTGTGCACCAGAAAGTTCCTCCGCCACACCTCCAGATACTGCTTCTTTCCTTCCTTGCCCTCCTTCTCTTCGCGTATCACAGCTTTGTATGTTTCCCGAGGCGACACCGACGAGAGCAGCCTAGTTTAACAACAATCAAGTGTTTTAGTTTATAGCTCTTGCTAGGGGGTTCCCTAAATTTCCTAGGTTTCCTAAACCTGATATAAGAATGGCTCTGTAAGAACAATTATGTTCTCACAGATCTCCAGGTGACAGTTGACAATGAAAGAAAAAGTTGGCTCCTGGGGGGGTTAGGGTTGGGCCGACATGGCGGTGATAACTGACAAGTAACTGACCAGCTGCTTGCCAGTTGTCACAGCGACTTGGTCTTCCATTTCGCTTTCCATCAGGAAAGCCATTATGTAAAGTTACTATAAAAAAAAGGTAAGTACTTACTCATTACTGATGTCAATTCCAAATTCACTCTCGGCGACAACATTGAGACTGTCATTCAATACATAGTTATACAAGTACTTGGTATTCTTCCCTTTATCCAGGTTCCTTATGGACCATCTGGAAGTTATCTTAGTGCCATTCTTTAGAAGCTTTCCTCCCAACACTGATGGTATCTTCGATAAACTCTTGTATGCATTTACAATGGTTTCTATCTGCAATGGTAAGTTTTATTACAATACTGATGTGATTATTACACGAATGGCGTAATGGCAACATCCTAATAATACTAAAAATGTTAAAGTTCGTTTGGATGGATGTTTTTACAATTTCATGCAAAAACTACTAGACCAACTTTAATGAAACTTCACAACAATATGGTACTTACACAGATTAATACATAGGCCATAATTAATGTGGGCTGCAGCAAGTATTATTATATTTGCTAGGAAGTCTTGAGGCACTCAACTTTAAGGAATATTGTGAGTTGACTGAAGGTGGCATTAATATAAAAAAACCACAAAATATAATTTTAAGGAAATTAAATAATACTTATATAACTGTAGATAATTATGATCCTTAGATTTTCAAGGGGAGAATAAATCTGTTTTTGTTGGGTGAGCACCTTCTATTAGTAGACTCTAATGTTGCTTAACATCAGGCAAATTGGGGACAAGCTCTACCGACTTAATTATTTATAAAAAAAGCCAAAATATTGGAAATATAGTAGGTACCTGTGTCGTCATCTTATTCATCACACTAGACAAAAGATAATCCAGTCTGAAAGATAAAATTGAGTGTTATTATTTCTATAATACTATTATAAACAATTTGAAACAATAACATAATTCACATGAAATTTCTTTTATAATTGACTTTCTATTAACAAAATAATCGGTCAGAGTGTACATCAGAATGCACTGATTCTACTTTTGTGCATATAATTTAATTCATAAGAATTGGTTGATCAGAGTGTAGGGTTACAAGCATGTTTAATGGAAAGTCACTTAGAGAATAAATTTCGTGTGAAATATGTTATTGAATATACATAATATATATCGCAAACTTTGAGATTATGAGATAAAACCACAATGATTAAGCTATGAACAACAATTATTAATTAAATTGTACACTGAAACAGATCGGAGCAACAACTGTTTAAACTTTACGTAAACATTCTACAATGTACATGCCAGCATGTATGTAAATAATTATTTAAAATAAATAACTAATCTACTCACAATGGAGTTGTGAACACTTTCTTACTATTTACAAAAATATTCCAAGAACTTAGATGAATACCATGAATTACCTACATCGAACAAAAATGCAAGTAAGCATAATGTTAGTAAAATTGGCAATGATAAAATTAAAATTACAAATCATCTTAAATAAATTAAAAATAGAAACTCACAAATTAGAGCCGGGTACAACAACACAAATTACAATAGACGAAGACAGACAGACACACGTAACAAAATGAAATGACATTAGAGAAATCAGTCCGAAATCGATTGTTCGATACCAATACTAATCGACTGTGACAAGCATGTTTTGGCACGTGGCTGAAATCGGAACTAACATTGAAATCATGCAATAATGTCACTTTTGAAGTAAATTTTGACATTTTTGTTTTACAGTAACGCCCTCATGTCTATGTCACCCACATGCCAAAAGATACTTGCCGTTGATTTCGGTCACAAGATTAATTTTTAGTCTGTGAACGTACTCACCTCATCGGCTCATCTGTCATTCACACATCACGTCAAATCAGTTGTTTGTGTCAGCGTTGCCAGAATGTTACTTTTGTAACATTTTACGTTACTTTTGGCCCTCCAATGTTACTTCCATGTTACACCACACTCAATGTTACTTTTATGTTACTTTTGGGAATTTCGAACAAAATCGTGTATCGGAGGAACGCATTTATGAATATAATTTTAAGTCATGTTGGCACGCTTGATAGAAAACAACATGGCGTTGTTGGACAGACTGACCATGGACTGACCAACTAATACGATTGTTTGTCAAATCTACTTATTCACTCACTCGTGTGTATTTCTCAATCTTTCATCCCGCTTACGTGTGCGAGCGTCGGATTTGTTTGTGGATGTGACGATGACGACCGCCTTCGACACTCGCTCGCTCGGTCGGTTCGGCACTTGATTTTCTTCTTTCAAAGTTTGTATTGTATTCTTCTTTTACTAAGTATTGTGTTGTTTTGTTTGTGATGAATCTAAGTATTGCCATAACTTAAGAAGATTGTTGTGTATGTGAATGTTGTTGTGTATGTGAATCACAGGCACGACGAAGATTTAAATCAGGTTAGTATTGAAAGACATTCTTAAAATGGTTGATTGGTATATTTATTTTAATTAATTAAACACACGTTTTTGACTTTATTTATTTTTCTAGCATCACCAGTCGATTATTCGATAAAAAACAATTATTAGCCACGAAATTAGCTACACTAATGACTGAAAATACAAGTCATGTATTCATTGATGACAAAGCAGGTTGGTATTGAACGACATTCCTAAACTATGAATAACTATATTATTTAGATACAAATAACTGACTGTTACATTTTTATTTTCAGCATCGCCAGTCGATTGTTCGATCAACAATAATAACGAATTGTTAAGTTTAATAAAGGGGCGGGCGACCCTAAATTCAGGGCACTGAATACCGGGTGGGCGGGGACCCTATAGTTCATTCGCGTTAAGAAAATAGTGACTGACAGGTCACTGACAGGCCACTAGCCAATTAAAACGCTATATAGAAATTATAATTTCTAGCGTTTTAATTGGCTAGTGGCCTGTCAGTGACCTGTCAGTCACTATTTTCTTAACGCGAATGAACTATAGTTAGTGTGGCGCTTATTAGACTACACTGAATATCGGTCCCTGAATCAGTTGAAACGTGAATGTCGAATTGTCGAGAGAGTTGGACGTATCTACATAATGCCGCCGTCACTATAAAAACATCAAAAAGTTGCTGTAGTAGTCACGGAAATGCTCGCAACAACTAATTTTGACTTTCGGGAGATGTATTTTCAAAAATTCCGGAGATAGGTATATGACAATACCTTGAGAAAGATCGGGAGATGTTATTTTTGCTATGAATGATGATTACTATAATGATGATGATTATTATAACTAAAATTTTTCCCATTCAGTTGCTTGGAGAGCAAAAAAAGGTCGTCGTTCTATGGAAACCGTTGAGGTTTTGCTCCGTTTGGTCATATTTATACAATATAGGAGGTAAAAAAGAATCGGAAGTAAAATAAAAATCAATAAAAATAAACTAAAATCTGGTAACCCTAAACACGCACGACCACTCTACGCCCACGCCATGGCCGGCGCGCAACACTGAGCTCCCTAACCGCCCTAAGTGTTATTACACTATACTTTCGGCAGAGCGGTAAGGGAGCAAGGCAGACCGGGTCGACCCGGTCGCCCTAATTAGGGACCCTTACTCCCTGAATCCTATTACACTGATTCAGGGTCAGGGTCCCTGAATTTAGGGTAGTGTAATAACTGCTTCACTGACTGTTACTTTTTAGGGTTCCGTAGCCAAAATGGCAAAAACAGGACCCTTATAGATTCGTCATGATGTATTCTGTGAACCGCATTAAGATTTTAAAATAAAATCAGAAAAAATCCAAAATTTTTGGGGTTCCTCATACATAGAACTGAAACTGAAAATTTTTTTTTTCATCGAACCTATACGTATGGGGTATCTATGAATAGGTATTTAAAAATGATGTTGAGGTTACTAACATCATTTTATTCTAAACTGAATAGTTTGCGCGAGAGACTCTTCCAAAGTGGTAAAATGTGTGTCCCCCCCCCCCCCCCCCCCCCGTAACTTCTAAAATATGAGCATGATAAAACTGAAAAATATATGATGTGTATGACTATAAAAACTACTAACGAAATTTGGTTTGAATGAAATCTAGACAGTAGTTTTTTTTTAAACGTCATAAATCGAATTACCTAATTTTTTAATTTAATTAACTCCAATATAATAAAACGTAAAGAAAAACACTTATTTAGCTGTATAGTGGCACGGAACCCTACGTGCGAGAGTCCGACTCGAACTTGGCCGGTTTTTTTCTTTTCAGCGTCAACAGTCGATTATGCGATCAACAACACAATTGTTACAAATTATTACTAATAAAGAGTCAAGGAACGTATTTTATTTTCATTAAAAAAAATACCATTATTAACGTATTTTGCCAATTTCCACAAAAAAAAAAAAAGGCAATGTTACTTTTTCTGGCAAAATGTTACTTTTTGATCTGTCTCGTGTAACTTTTGACTATCGGCCACTGGCAACACTGGTTTGTGTTGTGACACTGTCAATGTCAAGTGAACAGAACAGTTTTGAGTTTTGTTTTATCGCAATTTCCTTTCGTTTTCGGTTTTGGAAAGTGAATTATTTTAAAAGAGTCCTTAATTTTTCATAAAAAATTACTTGATCAAGTGCCAACCAATATGGGTAAGTTTAATCTTTATTACCAGCAGAATTTGATAATGGTTTACCTACGAAAACGTAGCATTATTGCATTGCATTGCCGGTCGTAAATCCCCTGAGGTGCTGAGTTTGTCGTTCGGCCTATATAATTTGAAAATTGTTTCTTCATGCTCTCCATAAAGTATTCCGCTTCTTATCCAAACTTTTTGGAATATATTAAGAAAATACAAATGGTGAGTCTAGAAATGTCTTGGAATACATAGGAATCTACTTACTTTGCGTAGGGATCCAATGTCCCAATGTAGCCGGAAACTTAACACCTTTCTGAGACAATGTTGCTTAGCAATAAATGACACCGTTGTACTGTCCACCACAAGCCACCTACTTTACAGCAAAGCCTTGGATCATTAAACACAAATGAGGCTCTGTTAATTGTAGATACATAGTATGTTTTGATATAGATGTGATGTTAGTATAGGTTTAGGATAACTTTAATAAAATTATTTGTTTCCAGGTTTCAGTGCTAGGAGTACTGTTTCTTGGGTACTAACATGACTTAAAAATTGAATTTTAAATTGTCATTATGGATATGGAAGACAGTAAAATGGCTGATGTCGCTGAAGTACAGGTAAATTTTATTAGTTTTAACATTTTGTATTTGTCTTTCATCAAAGATAATATAGTAAATCGATTTATCTGCCCACATGTAAACCTTAGTATTTCCGTGGTAAACGAAGTCTTGAATGTAATTTTTTTTTCTACTTATATTTTTTAAATTTCAGATTCTGAGCACTGATGTACAGAGTACTAATATTGCAGACAAAATGGACCATGAAAATCTAGATAATATAACTAATAATCTATTGGAGAATGTAAGCATTGTTTTAACAACTTAATAAGTTTATTCTTATCAATAATATGTAATTGACATAGATATTTTAAATCAAAACAGATTGATATTGCAATAACAAATAGTTATAGAATAATAATATTCATATATTCTATTTTTTTAAATAACCGATTGCATTAAATTTACCTTTTTCAAAGGTAAAACATATATTATTGTATTATGTGTCTCCTAAAACACACAGCGTTGGTATGAAGAAAGCTGATGTGAACATGCCTTTAAACCAGTTGTCTATGGCCGAAACTTACCAAATTGTCTATGTTTCCTACCAGTGTGCACCTAACGAGGGTGCCTGTCACTAATGACATCTCATAGCGTTTGTGAATTTTGCCGGCTAAACATCGTGAAGTTTCAAAATTTTATTTTTGTGATAAAAGTAATAATGAAACTTATAAATAAGTGTGTTATAAAATCACACAGCGTCCGTATTTCTCGGGATTTATGTTTTTCCCGCAAAATTGTAGTGAAATACCGTGATGAAAACGGAATGTGTCGAACCATGCGGTAGAGGTAAAGAAGTCAAGAATTTTTCATCAAATCTCCCAAGGAGATTCACGGTGAGATCAACGCTCAGAGAGCGTGGTTTCTGATCTTTTGTCATCTCCCTTATCTGCGGAGGATGAGGAGGACATATCATCATCTCGTCATAACGAGACTCGCAAGAAATTTTGTAAGTACAGACCAGTTTTAACCGGCTCGGAACCGCGTGTTGGTGCTTTAATACCTACAGCATTTGGGACACATCTCTCATTATTTAACACTATTATTATTTAACACCATATTTAGATACTGTTTCTAAACATACTTGCGATTTTAATCCATCTGTACAACCAACTGCCCCACTTCATTACAATTCATAATCTTACATTCCATTTTTTCGACAAAGCCAGTGAACAGGGAATGTCTACGAGATTTAGTCCATCTGCAAAATCTGGCACACCTATAGAGTTTGACCGATGTAGAAAGGTTTTCAGTACAAGAGAGCTTTGTAGGTCTTAGACTTGATAAGGAACTGTGCCATGTTAACAAGGGTGAAGGTTATTTGGTCAGAGAGTAGGGTTACCTACCACTGCCTATTGGCAGGTTTAACTAACAATATTTCAGGACAGAGACATTTACATTTAGAATTACATGAAATACCTACAAGACTGGACTTTCACAAGCCCAAATATTTGATATAAAAATATTTTTTGGTTGGTACCACAGCCCTACTGTTTTTAATAAATAGTGTAAATGTGGAACATCTAATGCGACCATTACCTGGTTTCAGATGTGTTAATGATACTTTTTGTATTTTTTATTCTGTAAAATAAATAATTCAGATTCTAATATGAAGTGTCTATGAGATAATTGTTGGTTTCTACACGGCAGGCTTATAGGAAGTCTGAGACCACAATGCAAATTATATGTGGCTAAAGGGCTGAGTGCATTGAAGTGAGGCAGTATAAGATTCAGAGGAAATAGAAAACCCTAATTTGAGAGGTACTCTTATAGATAGATCTATACATTTCACATATAGGAATGTCAATTTCACTGATGATTGATGCCTTGCAGGCTACTTTAACTTCACAACAGGTTATCACACCTGGCTCAATACATCTTCCGAGAGGGAGAAAAGAGAATCAGGCTGATCAGAGCTATGTTATTTGTTTCCCTAACCTGAAGATTGTCTGGAAGTGATCGCTGGTAGCAATAAGTGCACCTAGATTGAGTTATGTTCAATTTTTAATGTACCTTCCTATGACATTGAGTTTGTGCATTAAAGAGTTTCTATCTCAGCACATTACAGGTTTAGGGTGCAGAGGTTTATAAATTACAAAATAAGGACTATAAATTAGTAGTAACAGTAATTTGTGTATGTAACATCTTAATACATAAAGAGATTGATCACAACAAAAAGTTGATGACAGAACTCCTAAATTAGTTGCATAAATCTACCCCTCTTCTCACGGAGGAAAGGGGGGTGGGGGGGGAGCATTGCAAGTGGGGCAAACTAAGGAACCCCCCTTTGCAGTTTCCCAATAATCAGGTTTATAATGTTAACCTCAAGTGAAACTCCTGTATAACCAAGCATTATCAACTTTTCTTAGGTACTATTTATCTCAAACTGGAGTTGAGAGGATCTTTTTTATAGACCAATGAGTGGCTGGACAATAAAGTCCTTAGTTCATTGCTTGCCCCTTGGAGCTCTTATCAGTTCCAAGAATGTTTGCCACAATATTTAATTGGGTTGCGGAGACCCTATGACCTCAAGGTTTCCATATAATTTTATACCTGGCTAGATTATATTAAGCTTGTGAAAGACCTTCTGACAAACTTCTTACTCGGGTCTCGGAGACACTGAGAACAACTGGAAACCTAATGAGGGAGCTAGCATGTGTATAACAAAGTCAGTTCTAAAGCCTGTTAAGGAACTAAAATATCCCAGGTGTTCCTATTCCCCATGGAACATTAGATCAGAACAAGATAAGACTTCGGGAGTCTTAGGGAAGGTAACAAAGAATTAAATTAATCAACAAGATATTGAGTTGCACAAACAGTTCACTAAAACAAGCTCAGGGCTTATTTAGTTTGCAAAACTTTTACAACTTACATAATTTTGAATAGTAGACCTTGATGTTGCAAGTACACAAGTCTCCAATTTTCTTTACTCTGGTTTCCTTTAACTGAGAGAATATTAAGTACAATATCAATAGTACTGATAGTAGTGCTTCATTTCCTGATAACAAATGCAGCGGATGCAGACTAGGCAGCTCGTTTGAGCAGTTATCTATCAGAGATTTGAGCACCATACCCCCTGTATACTATAGGTGGGGTTTTTGCTTATAAGTACTGTGTTCTCTTTACACACTCACTGCACATATTTTCTGCTCTCTGCATGACCCAGACATTGACTGGTGGAGAATTCTCCTAACATTGGGTTCGCCTTTTGAACCATTTTGTACAATAAAGTTTACAAATTATAATTATATTTGCAGCAATAAAAAGTCAGCGGATGACTTTAAACAGAGCACATGATTTATTCGAATCAGATATCAGAAGGGAACTATCCCTAGTATTACTGAAACTGACAATCAGGCTCTTAGAACTGACCGAGAGGCTTCTCATGATACTCTCAGCCACCCATCTCCCGGAGAGATTACACAAAATTGCAGACTGCCGGACAAGGTGTTGCAAAGTACCAGAGTGGCATTTTTCCCCCAGCCGCGGAGGCTATGTTCAGAGAGTGGGGGTGTCCCAGACGTAGATTTGTTCGCGTCACGAGAGTCGGCTGGTGTACCCAAGTATGTAACTCCAGAAATAGCTTGCAAATTTTTTGCAACTCCCATCAGCCGACAATGGGACCTTATGTTGGGACGGGCATTTCCCCCACCCAGCTTAGTATTTGTATCAAGAATACTTTAATACTGGATCAAAGGAATTTATATACTAAGTTAATTGTTCCGGAGTGAACCAAGTGCTTTTGGTTATCAGACCATAAGAAGCAGGCAATTTTTGCCAATACTGGACCTGCGGAGGGTCTTAATAGAGAACACCATGGGCACCTGGCCTCTTTAAGTAGACATGTTGTCTCTTCTGACTTAGAAGATTGAGGGTAGACTAAACAAGTTGCCCTGAATCCATATGAGAACAAACTTAAAAGTAGTTGGCGGACATCTACCTTAACATCATACAGTTCCCCAATTAAGTTGACTTAGTGTGGGAATTATCAAGTGGTTTCTCAATGGCCTGAGGGCTAACAAGTTGCCCAATTTCTAGCAAGATTATTTCTAGACTAGAATAAAAGCTAGCATACAGAACTATCAGTATGCACAAATCAGCTGTATCTACTTACTGTATGGCATCAGAAGTAGTTTTCAAAATTGTCTTCTTTTTCCAGCAGGTATTGAAAGCATTTTCTCCTGCCTGATCTGAACAACAAAATTACTTGTGTCGGACACTAAGATTTTGTTAAATATCTAAATAATTTTTGCAATATTTGCTAAATATTGCTTTTAGATGGGCAGCCTTTTAGTTCTGCCTCGTGTTTCAGGTCATAGAGTCTATGATCTCACCTTACTTAATATATATTCTTAAAATCGAATAGATATGACAGACAAACCTACTATAGGGTCTAAATTTGACTCTCAAGACTGATTCCAGAACCCGCAGGCATTCTGCATGGTTGCTACGGCAGCATCCGAATCAACAGATTTGTCCTGTGATGACAGATGATGTCACATCAAGGATACGAATCCTATATGATGATATATGGATATCTAACTATTGAAAAGGTACAGAGCAGAAGACTAGTTTGTTCATACCATTATCAGAATGGTGAACTATTATTGCAAACTGGATTGTAGCATCTTAAAGGATGCTAAGAGTGATGCCTCACCAGGCAGTATCAGATCAGCTGTAGCCTCAAGAAGTTGGCTAGGGTATTGTCTGATTACCTGTCCAGAAAATATTAGAATGTCTGAAATGCATTCAGGCAATTAAGGAGTATTATTTAATGGTCATCCAATGAATAGTGTACTTAGTACCAATTCAAACAGTATTTATTTACTGTGCCAGCTATTCTAATATGCAAATAAGTTGTTATTTTTCTTATTAATTATAACAAACTTGCGTCTTTGCAGGGCACTTAGCCTTGTTGAGACATTTGATCTCATTTCATTTAGAAACTGTTAGTAGTTTCACCGACAGCTTTTACTGTATGTTGATTTTACTTAAATATACATATATGTATATGAATACAAAATATGTAGTTCATATAGACCAAGGTATGTGGATGTATCAGAAGAAATAAGTTAAGTTGTTATTTGTTTTTAATTTTGAATAAACAAATTGTTCTAAATACTTTTATAAACATATTCATCATAGCGTTTGTGTTTCCCACCAGCAGATACCAAACAGGTCTTCATACCAACGCTGTGTGTTTTAGGAGACACATAATATGACTGTTTTGCACTCCAACAAAACAGGTATTATGTGTTGAAGAAAACACACAGCGTTGCAGCAATGCTCTTGCTGGTGATCTGAAGACTACTATGAGATGTCATTAGTGACAGGCACCCTCGTTAGGTGCACACTGGTAGGAAACATAGACAATTTGGTAAGTTTCGGCCATAGACAACTGGTTTAAAGGCATGTTCACATCAGCTTTCTTCATACCAACGCTGTGTGTTTTCTTCAACACATAATACCTGTTTTGTTGGAGTGCAAAACAGTCATATTTTTAATATTATAGGATAGGACTTCTATTGTTGAAGACATTGTGACAGTCAACATGCTTGAGAAAAATACTGATAACATGTCTGATAAAGAAAATGAAAGGGTAAGTTATTAATATTATTAATTAATTAGTTCTGGTCTTCTTTCAAGCAACTTTTCCATAACATACTTTTATACTTATACACATTATATTGTTTGAATTTAATTTTTTGCTGTTACAGATCCCTGACAATGAAGAGATAATAATTGAAGAGCCTTTGGACAACATTCTAAATAAACCTAATGAAAATGTAAGTTGAATTAGAAGATTCTATTCTTAATTCAGTGAAAAATATAGTATAAGTATTAATTAGATAATGGATACCATTGGTACTTTCAATTAGTTGCTTGTGCAGTTAGCTTTTATTTTTCATTTTATTTATTAAGGAATAACAACAGCCTTATCGATAGTGTTATACATAGGAAAAAAGCAAGAGTAGTATATTTTAGGCCAAATGGGTTATCCACAAAAAAACAGAAAAACAAGGACTTGACAAACAAAACAATATGACACTTTTGCACCAAGTAGTTGGACGACTCTTAAATGTATTTATATTTATTATTTTTACAAATATCTGGCAACTCACAACGAGAAATAGGTAAAAAACAAAAACAACAACAAACAAATAAATTATAACATAAACCTATAACATATTGAAGTAAAATATTTACATATATTGTATGTGTGTATATGTAAACAAAGAAATAAGAAAGCTTACCAGGATTTATTTAGATTAGTACGAGCATGCGATATGCTATCACTTATCACAGTACGATAGAAAAACTTCTTCGAAACTTCAACTAGCTTTTTATTTCATACTAGCTGTGCTCGCGACTTCGTCCGCGTGGAATAGTACCCCGTTTTTTTACATTTTTCATTATTTTGTAGCGACACGTAGCGACACCTATCTCCACACCGCTACAACAACCTCCACGTCGCTACAATATGCAATACAAGTTCCGCCAGCTAACAACAGATGGCGATGTGAAATCCTGGTCTATGGAGAAATAAATCGCTCCATACAAATTCTATGGAAGACGTACAACTCACATACGAAGTTTTCATCACGACTCGCTATATATACGAAAAACCAAGATGGTCCATCGGACCGCGGTCCCCGAGCACGATCACCTAGCTCGGCGGAAGTACTTCCACTTTTCGTAGGGACAAGTCTGTTCCTACAATTGGTGACCCCGACGTGATCTACACCGACGTAAGATGAACACGCAACGAGATGGAGCCCGACGTGATGGAAACCGACGACATCCACCTTGACGAGCCCTGCATCGACGACGCATCATCTCCAGCCTCTCCATCCTCAGCAGCAGTCTTCAGCCAGCCCTCACCATCACCAGCGCCTTCGTGAACCACCGCAGCCTTCGACGCTTCCTGGTTCAGCGGCAGCTCACACCGTGCAACCGACGCAACGCAGCCCTACGTCCGGATCAACGGCGGCACATCCTCGACGTGGCAGCAGCTGCTCCTGCCTACTACGCTCATCCCGACCCACTGCGGATTCGAGCACACCGGCACCGACGCTTCTCATCCGTCCTCACTGAGGATTCGAAGCACACGCACGCACACCGCTCATCCCGACTCACCGCGGATTGGAGCCTACTCGGGCACGACGCTGACCAGACTGCTGACCTGAGCCGAGACTTTCCATCTAGGAGGGGAGTGCTGTAGCGACACGTAGCGACACCTATCTCCACACCGCTACAACAACCTCCACGTCGCTACAATATGCAATACAAGTTCCGCCAGCTAACAACAGATGGCGATGTGAAATCCTGGTCTATGGAGAAATAAATCGCTCCATACAAATTGTATGGAAGACGTACAACTCACATACGAAGTTTTCATCACGACTCGCTATATATACGAAAAACCAAGATGGTCCATCGGACCGCGGTCCCCGAGCACGATCACCTAGCTCGGCGGAAGTACTTCCACTTTTCGTAGGGACAAGTCTGTTCCTACAATTTCTTCGCTCCTAATAGTTGCAGCGTGATGTTACATAGCCTAAAGCCTTCCTCGATAAATGGTCTTTTCAACACAAAAAGAATTTTTCAATTCGGACCAGTAGTTCCTGAGATTAGCGCGTTCAAACAAACAAACAAACTCTTCAGCTTTATAATATTATAGTTAAGATTAAATTGAAGTGTTTTATTTTTAATGTGAAAATCCCTCACTACCAAATGAGCCATTGGGCCAGTCAGTTTGTTTACTTGTCTGTTAACACAGCTGTTGCTCTACTAATTCTCTGTTCTTAGTTGTTGGTTCCCCTCTCTCTGTAGACACCTAGCTACCTATCAATGACATTTTACTATGTTTTACAATACTCTACCAGGGTCCATGTAAATATTAACTCTACTACTACGTTACTTTGAGATTTAATGTGCAATTATAAATAAATAATTGCAGATTAAGATTGAAGAAAACATGCCCCAGAAAAAAGCAAATAATATTTGCAATGGAGGAATAGAGAAAGTAAGTTATAGTTGAGAAAGTTTGAAGCACTTTTTGGCTTGATTTAATTATTTTTGTTAATTTAATAATATTATTTTGTTTTAATTACAGTTTAAGTGTGCTGTAATGGACGAAAAGATCGAGCAGGAATTTCTGGACAATGCTTGTAGTAAAGAAATTAAAGATAATGACGAAGGAATGGTTGGCCTGGGAGATTTTGTCTACATACCTGTTGAACATATAGAGGATGTAAGTTTCTGAGTTATGTTATGTACCATTAACAAATCGCTTTTTAAAGAGGCTCTTCTAGTTTCTATTCATCTTATTCGATTCAAAATTACATCCCTGTCATCGTCATACTAGCTGCCATTTTTCATCATCGTACATTGCACACCAATTCAAGATTTCATCCTCACCATCTTGATAGTTGGAAGTTTTTAACCGACTTCGAAAAAAGGAGGAGGTTCTCAATTCGTCTGTATGTATAATTTTTTTTTTTTTTTCGACAGTGCGTTTTGCGCGCAATTATCTGCCTCGTGCAAGTCCACCTTTAGAATCAGCTTCCAGCTGCAATTTTCCCGAATGGATACAATTTAGGAAGCTTTCAAAAAGCTAGCCTACAAATTCCTCAAGGGACGGCGACGCACCTGTGACTCCCCTTGTGTTATGGTGTCAGGAAATGGGCAGCAGCGTTTACCTGGGTACATATAAAACCTGCTGCGATCACCATCCTGCTTGCCAAGCGTGGTGACTAAGGCAAATCCTTCCAAATAAAAATTTTCAATAATGCTGATGCTAATTCTGCTCCATTTATAAAATTACTATTTCAGCGTGCTGATATTGATGACAAAATGGACCAGGAAAATCTAGACAATGTGTCTAATAAAGGAAGTATGGATGTAAGTTCTGATTAATTTATTTGGATAATATGTAGATGCATGCTCTATTCATCATGTACAATTTCTGATGTACCGAGTGTTTTACTTTGAATTTTGACTGACTTTATTAATTATTTTACAGTTTAGATGTTCTGATGTTGAAGAAAAGATGGGTCAAGAAAATTTTGTCTACATACCAAATGAACAAATGGAGAATGTAAGTTATATTTTGTGCTATGGGCTGTCTTGACCTATGTATGACTTGGGCAGATTTTTAGTCATGCTAAAGTTTTGGATAAAACTGGTTTAGGCCTTTGCCCAGCAGTGGGTGGGACAGAAGAGGCTAGCTTAAAAAAAACAGTTGAAATTTTTTATGACTAGAATTAAACTACCATGACCTATTTGAAGTAAAAGAATTGCATTGGTAATTTTCATGGTTTTAAAATTACAGTTTATGAATCTTGATATTGAAGATAAAATGGTCTTGAGAAATTTAGATAACTATAAAGAAATTGAAGATGTAAGTTGTATTTTATTAAGTTAAAATATGCATTAAGTATTTGACACGCAATGAAGAGCAATAAAATTTAAGAAAGTTATTGAAACAAGAAATACGAGTACACATGGGTTAGGAAGGTTTGATTCTAAAGCCTTCCATATAATGATATTTTCAATATCTCATGACTACTCTTATGATTAAAATTTATGTATTTCTATGATCTTTTATCTGGGTTTAATTCTTTTATCATTTTGCTAATTTTCCCTTCAAATATTACAGATTAGGAGTTCTGATATTGACGACAAAACACTCAAGGAAATTTCTGATAACTTGGCCATTGAAAAAATGGAAAACGTAAGTTTATTATTGTACTAACGTTGTTACATTTAACTTAGATACCATCCATCAAAATAAATTAGGTGACACATAAAGGGGGTCGGGGGTCCACGAAGTGTGTCACGCCAGGAGGGAGAGCCCCACGAAAGTGACCAGAAAGGGAAAGGTGAGTCTAAAAGTCATGATAATAAAATAAATAAAGAGAGCTCTCTTCTCACGGTAGGTAGCGGCATTGCTGTGCCCCTTGCATTGCAGATGTCCATGGGCAGCGGTTACTGTTTAACATCAGACAGGCCGCTTGCTCGTCTGCCACCAATAAGCAATAAAAAAAAAAAGATCCAAGATGTCGAGAATGGGAGAGGGCCGTGCGGTGAAGCGGGCGTTCGTGAGACGACCATATGGCCGACGCCTGTTGGACGTCCTAGGTACCGCTGGAGCGACGAGGTCGAGAAGGATCTGCGCGAGCTCGGCGTGACGGACTGGCAGGAGATGGCGCACGACAGATCGAGGTGGCGACGTGTAATATCGGAGGCCAAGACTCACTTTGGGTTGCTGTGCCACCATAGTAAGTATGTAAGTCATCATCATCATCATCAGGACATAGGCCTCTCCTAATGTTCGCCACTTAGGTCGATTTTGGGCTTCTCGCATCCAGCACTTGCCAGCTGTCCTGCGCAAATCGTCACTCCACCTGGCCTGAGGGCGGTAAGTAAGTAAGTCTTAGTTATAGCTGGCGTTTCTGTAATTTTTACATAGTTCTTATCATCATCAACAGCCTTTCGCAGTCCACTGCTGGACATGGGCCTCTCCAATAGCTCGCCACTTTGATCTATTTTGGGCCTCTCGCATCCAGCACTTGCTAGCCATCTTCCGCAGATCGACACACCACCTAGCCTGAGGACGTCCTACACTACGTTTGCAGAGACGCAAAACGTATTGTCGGACGCTCTCCGGCTAGTTTAATATTTTGTTTTTGGTTCCTGTACGAATTAATGTCTTTTGTTTCAGATGAAATCAATTCAAGTTGTTTTGGAGAGAATCAAATACTACGATTGCGATCTCTGTAGATGTGTGTTTTTAAATCGAAGCCAGCTCACTCTACATTCCGCTAAGCACGTAAAGCCTAAGTAAGTAAAATATTTATTAGGTTCCATATCACATCGAATGTGGGTCTTCCACACTAAAAGTCCCTATCATCAGCCCCTGTCAGTCCACTGCTGGACATAGGCCTCTCCTAATGTTCGCCACCTTGATCGATTTTGGGCCTCTCGCATCCAGCACTTGCCAGCCGTTCTGCGCAAATCGTCACTCCACCTGGCCTGAGGGCGTCCTACATTACGTTTGCCGTTGATGAATTAACCCTTCAAATTCCGTGGCCAAAGGCCGTGAATCCGATAGGTATCGGGCGCAACAAAAAACACGATTTTGTATTATGTATGAAATGCTGGTAGAGATCGTCTAATCTAAAATGACGCGCCCCACCGCCGCTTTTACGCGCACAAGCAAATTTGAAAGATGAACGCAATACATACACACATGCAGTTATGATTCGTTCAGTTGACGGTTACATTCAAATGTAGGAACAGCGCAACTCTCGGCTCGAATTTGTTGTTCAACTAGTTTAGTTGATCGTAAACGCGTGAGAGAAGTCTTCTTGTTTCATACATGTGCCAGCGCTGCTCCATAGAACAAGCGATGTCGGATTCATCACTAGTCGGGCGTCATGTGCACATGCAAATCATAGTTCACCAAATGATCGACGCTCCCACACAGATAAAGTGTCGGCATTAATATTCGCACTCACTGTAGTGGGCGCGTCATTTTAGTTTAGACAATCTTTACTTGAGAGTTAAGGGACTGTTACGGCTGTATTCACAAACGTTACTATGCCACGTGCGGACGCACAGCGCCCAGAATCCTATAGGTCTTTGGTTACCTGTGCGTTCATGCGACGCATAGTAACGTTTGTGAATACGGCCGTTAGGCGTAGGTAACCGATAAGTAGGCATTAATCTATCAACTTCCATTCCACAGGTTGGAATCAAACGTGGACCCCGATCGTTTCGTGAAACGTTTCAAATGCAGCGAGTGCGGCCTCAAGTTCGTCCAAATCAGCACTCTCGAGGAGCACGCCGTCCTGCACCAGCCCTACCCGCACGTCTGCCGCTGCGGCATCGGCTACTACCGCAAGCAGGACCTCGCCGCACACAAAAACCTACTCCACGCCAACGAAATAAGGAAGGAAATCGCCCACCTCACCACGCGGGAGCAGCGCGCCATAGAAAACGAAATGTGGGTACCCCACACCACGTACAAAGGCCGGAAGGTCAAAAGAGACGTGGAATTCCAATTGGGAGACGTCAAAGAGGAAATAATAGAGGAAACGGTCGGCCCCAGACCGCGCCTCAAAGCGGAACTAGTAGTCAAGTCGAAATCTAAACCCAAAGCGAGATCTCCGAACACGAATGCTACCCTCAAATTTGTTAAGAATAAAGATAACACATACACCTGTCCCATTTGCTTGAAAAAATATAACTCGCTATCAAGTGTACAGATACATCAGGTCGTGCATACCAAGGAGAAGCGTTTTAAGTGCGATATCTGCGAATCACGGTTCACCCAGCAAGGAGCGTTGAATTTGCACCTCAAAAGGCACACGGGGATCAAAGAGTACGCCTGCCCCCACTGCGGTAAAGAGTTCTTTGGAAAATCTAACATGTACAATCATATTAGGACACACACCGGTGAGCGTCCGTACAATTGCGCCTTTTGTGCGAAAACGTTCGGCGACCAGTCGGCCCGTCAGAGGCACGAGCGTATTCACACTGGCGTCAAACCGTACACGTGTAAGTACTGCGGCAAGGGCTTCGGCGACGCGGGCGCGTACGGCAGACACGTCAGAATACACGAGAACGACAGGCGGCACAAGTGCGAAATGTGCAATAAGAAATTTTACGTAAAAGACGATCTGAGAAAACATATGAATTCCGTTCATAGCTACGCTAAGAACTTCGTGTGTAAATATTGCCCCAAAAGTTTTGCGTTGAAAGTGTATCTTGATGCTCATATGAGAATACATAAGAAAGATAGGAAATATTACGAGTGTGATCATTGTGGGCTCAGATCCTATGCTAAGTGTCATTTAGAAAGGCACATTCTTAACGTGCACTTTACAAGGAGAGACCATGTTTGTCCGGATTGCGGTAGGGCTTTCTTCAACAAAATTACCCTCAAGAATCACAGGACTGCCGTACATGGGCGGTCGAAAGAATTCGAGTGCGACCACTGTGGCGACAAATTTAGTTTAAAATCAGGTGTCCAGAAACACATCATGGCTCATCACCTTGGCTTACAATGTGAGGCGTGTAAGAAGCCTCTCGCTGATAATCGTACATTCCAGGAGCATAAAATAAAAGGCTGCATTCAATGCGATATGTGCGGAAAATATTTCCTTGCACAAGGTCGATTGAAACTTCACATTACCTTAATGCATGGTTGTGATAAACCCTATGTATGCGAGACTTGTAGGAAAAGGTTTAAGACAAAATTTGCGTTGAGGAAACATTTTGATACAATGCACAGTGATGAAAGAAAATATGAGTGTGATGACTGTGGAGAACGTTTTCGTAATAAACACCGTTTGACGAGACATATATTTGGTGTCCATATGATTATACTTATGTGTGATATTTGTCGTAAGCCGTTTTATTCGGGCACGGCGCTACAGACGCACAAATCTAAAGGCTGCTTACCGAAAAAAGATAAAATTACTTGTGAAATATGTGCAAGGCGGATAAGACCATACCGCATGAAACTCCACTTGTTATATCACGGTCGAATTAGAAATTTTGTATGT
Source organism: Conogethes punctiferalis (assembly GCA_031163375.1). NCBI lineage: Eukaryota > Metazoa > Arthropoda > Insecta > Lepidoptera > Crambidae > Conogethes > Conogethes punctiferalis. Next base: position 3,976,113 of record CM062106.1, on the reverse strand, counting down.
CATCATTGTGACAAAAATTATATTAACAAAGCTGGGATAATTCGCCATTTGCGTCGTCTGCACAAAAATTTATATCAAAGAAAATGCCATAAGAAAACTAGCTAAGCAATACATTTTGCAAACTGTGTAAGACTGCTTTACCCTATAGAATACCGCAGCCAAATGACCTCCGGGTCGTGTTTCTGTCGGTGAGTAGGGTTTCCGGAGCTCGTGGGGAGTTAGGGTTAGGCCGACATGGCAGTGGCAACTGACAGGTAACTGACCAGTTACTTGCCAGTTGTCACAGCGACTTGGGCTTCTGTTTCGCTTTCCATCAGGCGTAGGGAAGCCATTATGGCGAGCTACTATAAAAAAAAATGATTTTTTTTATTATGCGAGAGGCGGCAGACGAGCACGTGTGATGCCTGATGGTAAGCAGTAGACACCGCCCATGGAGACTTACAACTCTAACCGAGCTTAGGGTCGTTGCCGGCCTTTTAAATATGAATACGCTCGTTTCTTTCGACTTACACTTTCGTTCACGATATAAATAATGTTGATTCGTGTCGTTTCTGTCGGTCTGTAACCAAAGATCGTTTAAATCATTTCCTTAATGCAGTCCACTGTAGGACATAGGCCTCTTTAGTTGTTCACGTTGAGTTAATCATTTATAATAATATGTTATTTGATGAATTTAATAGTTATATGAATCGTTGTAGGTATAGGTATACTTGTTTATGTTTGTATAATGCATCATTTACGGACGGTTTACATTCAGCCGCTGCTGTTGGTGGGAACGTTGTACACATTCAGCCTTCCTACTTATTTATTAAATGACTATGATATTGAACTAGCTGTGCTCGCGACTTCGTCCGCGTGAAATAAATTTCTCCCCTTTTTTTTTACATTTTCCATTATTTCTTGGCTCCTTATAGTTGCAACATGATGTTATATAGCCTAAAGCCTTCCTCGATAAATGGTCTATTCAACACAAAAAGAATTTTTCAATTCGGACCAGTAGTTCCTGAGATTAGCGCGTACAAACAAACTTTTCAGCTTTATAATATTAGTTAACCTAAGATGATAATGCATCTTTTTGTTGAGCAAGAATGCTGAATGTAAATGATGCATTACATTCAGCCCTGTATAGACGGGAAGTGAGCAGGGAAGTGGGAAGCGCGAGAATGTGAACAGGTGATTCGCGTTGATGCTGCCGCTGCCGTTGACATTGCCCCGCGCTCCCTCTATTGTCGGTTTTTCGCGCGGAAATCAAAGGACTGTAAAGCGAACGCGAGCGAGTGTTCACATTCAGCATTCTTCATTCATTCTTTCTTTTCAAAATTGTTTAAACTGAGCAGATATGCTGCCGTCACGGAAATCTCGACGTCAGCCATTGTTGCGATTCATTCAACAAAGAAGTAGGAAGGCTGAATGTGAACACTCGCTCGCATCGACGTTGCCGCGGAGATATTTAGAGCAACGTTCTCGGCAACAGCAGCAGCTGAATGTAAACCGTACATTATGTAGGTAAACTTTATTTATACAATTTCATAGATTTGTAATAGAAAAAGAAATCTCATTTTAGTGGTTGGTTTACATAATAAAGAAGTCTCACTTTTTGGCTACACGTTGTCACCTTGTTGCTTTCTCGTATAACCATGCATCCGACATGGACACGGATTCGTACCTATCTATCTATCTATATCTATACATATAATAAAAATGTAACGAATCGCTGTCTGTACATGGAAGATATATGTGAAAAAATATTATGGGGGGCCTTTATTAATGCAATAGTACCCAAAACAATGATTTTTGGAATTTTTGTCTGTATGTTTGTGCACGCTAATCTCAGAAACCGCGTATCCGATTAAGATGCGGTTTTCACTAATATATTGCTGGAAGCTTCCCTTAACATTTAGTGTTTGTTTAATGTTAATCGGTCCATAAATAAAAAAGTTACGCCCATTTAACTAATCACGTCGAGCCTTTGCGCGGGTAGGTATATAAAGCGCGCCGAGATCTGCGCCGCGCCGCTGCCAGCTGCCAGGCACTGGGGGTCATTAAAATCACTACCCAAGAAACTATTCCACGCGGACGAAGTCGCTGGCACAGCTAGTATAATATATATGAATAAGTAATAATGTTTTATGTTTTAAAAATACTTATATACTTGTAATTGAACTGTTCTCTATGACTGATGTTAAGTTTAAAATGATTAAAATGAAATCTTAATTTTGAAATCTAAATATATTTTTGAAAACTACTTAATGTTTAGTGTTTTTATGATAAAATAACCCTTATTCTTCGGTTTTGTTGTAGCATTACACATCTATCTATACTAAATCTGTAGAGAAGTCAATTCTGTACATGAAATATATTTTTAACCGACTTCGAAAAAGGAGAAGGTTCTCAATTCGTCTGTATGTAAAAATTTTTTTATATGTATGTTCACCGATATTTCCGTCAATTATCAAAATAACTATCAGGGGGTGATTAGTGATCGATACTGATGCCAAAAATGCAACCAGTAAAATTATTGTCTCTGTATGTTCGCTATAAGTAGAAAAAAAAACTACTGGACGGTTTTTGACGAAACTTATTACAATTATTCTGTATTCTTTCAATGGGTGGGAGCAAGTGTGCGATGACCTCAAGCGTTACGTTTCATTATTTGCAACTTTTTCTTTAGGTGAAAACTTTTCACAATGACCTGTATGTTAAGAGAGGTAGGGCATAGTGAAAAAGAGAGAGGGCAAAGCGAATTTTCGCTCAACAAATTGAGCTGCCCGTCCGGGGAAAGACCTCCATCCTATAGAATACCGCAGCCAAATGACCTCCGGGTCGTATTTCTGCCGGTGAGTAGGGTTTCCGGAGCTAGTGGGGGGTTAGGGTTGGGCCGGCCATCATGGCGGTGGCAACTGACAGGTAAATGACTATATAGTTAGATCTCAAAGCGACTTGGGCTTCTCTTTCGCTTTCCACCAGGCGTAGGGAAGCAGTTATGTCGAGCTTCTATTAAAAAATAAATTATTTAGGGAAGCATTTTGCAATAAATAACTTGATTTCTTTATCGTTATAGGTAGGTATCTATTGTTAATAAGTTTATGTACTGATTGACGCATCTTTGATACATTAGGGTAAGAATTCTTTATCTAGCAAACTCTTAATATAGGCACCGAGCTTTCACTTAGTTACCCACTTAACTACTTGTAGGCATAATACCAATACTATGTATAAGTAGATCCTATAGATTATAAGGATAAGCGGGCCAGTAAAATATAATCAGGAGCGTTGAAATGTTGACTTTATTTCTACAAGCATAAGGTCGTAATTAGAAGTGTGTGTAATATCGTCGATGCGGCGAACGCGTCGGCCTGCCGCGCCGCTCGATACGCGCGCGCCGTGCGTCCCGCGCGGCTCCAGTGCCGGCCGCGCTCCCCTACGACAATCCCGTGCCTTGTCTTTGCCACCATAGCATATTAAAAAAATAATCACCTTAGAAATTAGGATTTTAAAAAAAAGCTTACGTTAGTGCAACATTGAGTAAATCAAAACATCGAATTTTATAACCTTAACACTTAGTTATATCTTTACCTAAAGGACAAATAAAGAAAAAAACTCAAGAATAGTAAAAAGAAATAAATTCTAATTTTGAAAATATCGTGCTGCATTTGACATTCGTTCCATTTTCCCGCGCTTCACGCTTATTTTTCTTTATTGCCGGCCGGCTACCCACAGAGACGGTGAAGTTTAAACCGCGATGAACGAACTAGACTTGATAAAGGAGGTTGAAAAACGGCCAATATTGTACGACAAATCCGTGAGTGGATTCAATAAAACGAAGCTTAGAGATGACGCGTGGAAAGAAGTCCAGGATGCGCTGAATGTTTCGGGTAAGTAATGTGGGGTACATGGCTTGTTGGCGCAATACACGGATTCGACTTCGATCACGCTCCACTTATTTTAGCATCTCATTGGAATGTAAGAGAAGATACTCAGTAGTTTAAATTACTTTATTGATTTCTTTTGAGAGAATTTTCTTCAATGTTTTTATAAAATACTGGTATGTTGCGGATTGTGCTCTTGAAAAACGCGCCTTAACGAACCGACTGGTGCCGATTTTATGCCCGATGTACTTATTTGCGTGTAAAATTTTTACAGGCACTTAAAAATTACTTGAAGGAATTTATGTCAATAAATGGTATACTTATCTGCTGCTTTATTGGCGTCCACAGAATACAAGTAGTTGTCGTGACGTATTTTTTTCGCGGTCGCGGTATAAATTGTTATGCGAGTCCAACCCTTATCGGTGATAATAACAAGGCCGCCTGGCCACTATTCAAGAGTCATTTATGAAAAAAACTTAATTTAATATTTTTTTTTTTTTATTGCGTCTGTTGCTATTCCGGCTAAGGTTTAAGACCACACTGCCAAGTCTTTCATCCTGAATGTGCCACGTTTATCTTTTTATTCATGACTCAGAGGCGGAATGCAAGAAGCGCTGGCGCTCGCTTCGTGACTCCTTCATCAAGCTGCAGAGGACACACGGCGGTCGCACACGATGGCCGTACCATATCGCGATGAGATTCCTGCTGCCACATGTCGAGCCTAAATTGGAGAATAGGTAAGTACCTACGTCATACTTGTGAACAGGTGCTACCTTGCAGACTGGTCTGCTCCTGTTTGCCCTATATAAAGTATGTTAATTTATCTTTTTTGTCTAATTCGTAAATAATTTTGTAAGATTTCTGAAAGCCTTAGTAGAGTGAAATTAGGTACCAGAGAGTAGATAACGGCGCAAAGGCAGCTTAGTAGGTAGTCCTTTTATTGGTTGTACCTACTTCGATTTATTTTTAGGGTTTTTAGTGCACATAATATAGACGGCCTCCCTATCCCCCGACTGTCTATGCAGCACTCACTCCACGAGCTCCGGAAACCCTTTTCACCGCAGAAACACGACCCGAAGGTCATTTGGCTGCGTGGTGGAGGTACTTCCCCGGGCGGGCGGCTCAATTCGAGCGAAGATTAGCTATTCCTTACCTCTCTTTAAGTCGAATGCAGAGAAAAATCTTTTGTACCCCATTCTCGTATTTGCAGCTCATTCAAGAGGGAAGAGGACTCCGACCCAGAGGAGCCCGAGCCTCCTCAGGTGCGGCTGCGGGCGATGCCCAGCCTGCCCGACCTGTCCTTCCCGAGCCAGGAGACCAAAGTGTACGAGGAAGACGACGATGATTCACAGCCTTCGCCAAAGAAGGTAAACACGCGCGTTATCTGATGTAGGGGACATGCCCAGGGCCGTCTTTAGCCTATTGGAGGCCCTGGACATATTAGGATAATGGGGCCGCTATTGTCTTTGAAAGAACACTATTTCGTCGGCCCTGTCAGGAACTAGGCACTTTGTATATGAGCTGAGGGGCCCCATCGATCGCGGGGCCCTGGGCACTTGCCCATAGTGTCCACTGGGAAAGTGGGGTCTGGACATGCCGGCCCATCCTTAATCCCACACGAGCACCGAAAACCCTACACACCGGCAGAAACACGACCCGGAGGTCATTTGACTGCGGTATGCTGTAGGGTGGAGGTCCTTCCCCGAACGGAGCGGCTCAATTCGAGCGATGATTCGCTATACCTCCTACCTTAACTTTTAAAACTTTTCAAAAAATATAGAGAAGTAGCGACACCTACATCCATTTGGCTACAACATACAACGATTAGTTCCGCCTGTTAACGACAGATGGCGATGCAACATCCATATTAAACATAGATAGTGATAAACGTTATACCTACTCTAAATTAAGGCGTAAAGCACAACGCGCCCTAGCCTTTCCTCTTTCTCGTCCTAACTCTTGCGACCCTCTAATAGCAATAACCCGGAATAGCAACAGACCTCTCCCAGACGAGTGAAGTCTGTAAGTTGACTAGTTGAGAAACATGAAAAAGAAGTAAGAAACTCTAGAGACAACTCTGACTGAAGTCCATTAAAAGTTAAAGTAAAGTACAAAACTCTACCTATTGACATTTGCAGGTCCGCCTCAACTCCACAGACGAAGAGGTGGTCTCCTCCTGCCAATGCAACAGGAGCGACCCGGACGAGCTGTTCCTGCTCAGCTGCGCACCCATCCTGAAGCGGCTGGGCGCCAAGCAGAACGCAGGCGCTCGGCTGAAGATACAACAAGTCCTGTACGAGGCCGAATTCGGCCAAGACGCGCCCTACGTCACGCCCGCGAGCGACTGTAGCTTCGAACCGATCGATTCGGTGGTAGATTAAGGGATGATTCCATTTATGTTAAACTGTGTGGTATGGCCGTGCCCTGAAATCTGGTCTGGGGACCCCTCGGTCAGATGAGATTCTAAACCTTTTTCAAAACCAAGATTTCTCATATGGCTGGTGGCCCATTTTTCCGATATGTTACCCTGTAGTTAGGGCGCTGCCCATATTACAACCTCCCTGCTCGGCCTTGAAAAATCAGCAGTGTTGAAGACATAATACTGTTGCCAGAATCGAGCTTACATCCTGAACTAGTGGCTATGGCGATGACATTGACTTCCTGCCGTTAACTTAGCTTCGGACGTGATTTACCTACAATAGGAATAGGGGAGACGACTATGGTTGAATTTCTATGTTATTTGATGGTTTCCAGAAAGAACCATTAAAATAACACTTATTTGAGAAATCACAACAAAATTGTTTTGCAAATTGAGAGCGCGATAGGCCTTCAAAGTTCATCGGGAAAGTCAATTTCAAAAGTGTAAAATAATCAAAAATCATTACTGCAAATACGATAACACGGTTTAAGGTACATTAATTAAAACATATTTTGATATGAAACCCATAACATAAACGCCATCGAACAAGCTTCTTAAACGAGGCATACAAAACACCACGCAATACGAAATCGTGACGTCACGCTTTCGTATCAGTTTGCATGAAGCGTTTTTGGGCGAGTTCATATTTGTGATTTTAAAATTGTGATAGCTCGGGGACTTTTCATACAAGCGAAGTAATTCTTTCACCAATGTTTCTATAATTCATACCATCCAGACGATGATGGTGGCGCGCACCAAGAGGTTTAGTTCCTCGTTCTTGCCCCGTGCCATTAAGTCATGGAATGTTGAGTGTTTTTTTTTATTATTTTATTTTATTTATTTATTTTTATTTATTTTATTTAAAAAAAAATGCCTTTCCAGCTCATGTGTTTCCTTCCTCTTACAATCCTGGGTTCTTTAGGCGGGGCGTAAAACGGCATCTCAGTGGGCCTTCAGGGTGAGGGCGACAGCCGCAATGGGATTGTTCTATTGCGCCTGTCGACCTAACTTTTGGACCTCACAACCGCTTACCATCAGGTGGAGTGAGGTCATCCTGAAAGCTCTTCTTATAAAAAAAAAATTGAGTGATGCATCAATATTAATCCAAAACAAAAATTAGTCGTCATGCCTATTGACATTTTTGTTTTACAGTAGCGCCCCTTGTCAATGTTGCCCACGTCCGAAAACATCATTTTTTTGGTGGTAACAAGCCTTAGATACAGCTTTGCCAGAATGTTACCTTTGTAACATTTTGTGTTACTATTGACCTTCTCATGTTACTTTCATGTTACACGGCTCAAAATGTTACTTTTTTGAACGGTTGAAGTAAACGAAATATGCGGAGGCTTTTAAGCGTCCGTAACATGAGTTTTTTGTTTAGAGTGACTTATGTTATTTACCGTACCAAAATGTTACTTTTTGACCAGTTTCATGTTACTTCTGGTCTTCAGCCACTGGCAACACTGCTTAGAGTTTATGTTTCTCTCTTGAGAAATGCCACATCAAATGTTACCGTATTCGAATCCGTTTCCCAAATGTTTTACATATGGGATTGATCTCAAAGCGAGGAAGCTGTGTGATTTGACTTTAGGATAGATAAATTAATATTAAGTAAGGAATTTTACTTGTGAATAAGACACAAAGTCTTTATACATGTTATACCTACCTAAACCCAGTCTCACAACATTAGATAAGTAAGTAGGTAAGTAAATATAAGAACTTAAATTACCTAATGAAAATTAGGTCTCGTTTACTGTGGAATTTAATAAAATTTTATCTAGTCAGCAAAAACTTTAATTAATGGCGTTCGTTATTTGTCTTAAGAGACCAAGATTACCTCTTCTTTTGCGTAAATACCAACTTAGTTATGTATAAGTTTGGATAAGTAAATAAATGGTTTGATCAAATAAAATGTTTGTGTTTTTATGCACTTTTATTGTAGGTACGGAAAATTTTGGGCATGACATGGCAAGACAGAGTCACCAATGAGAGGGTTCTTGAAATAGCGCAGCTGCCTAGTTTAACCGCGCTTCTTAAACAGAGGCGCCTGCGCTGGCTAGGGCATGTGCACAGGATGGAACCTTCTCGTCTACCGCGTCGTTTTCTTCTGGGTGAAGTTGCGAACGCCAAAAGAGAAGTTGGGAGGCCTTTGCTTCGCTTTAAAGACTGTGCCAAGCGGGACATGATTGCGTTTGGCATCGATTACCGGAACTGGGAAAGGGTTGCTGACGGACGTCCCGAGTGGCGTGGGCGTGTTGCGGAGGGTCGAAAGGTATGCGATGAGACATGGTTCAGGGTACTGGCCGACAGGAGGGAGAGGCGCCACCAAGGTGGTAATAGCATCAACATGCCGGGTGCAAGCTTTCCCTGCCGGTTCTGCGGGAGGGTGTGCCGATCCCGCATTGGTCTCATAAGCCATGAAAAGAGTTGCCTCCGAGGAACTGTGTGAAACGTCTGTAATAGACGTTAAGGCTGTTAATAATAATTGTAGGTAATAGGTTAGAGATGGCCAAAGGGGCGTCCCACACTACGCTTGCCTGTGCGCGGTATCATCTTTACGTCATTCGAAACGTGGATCTTTTTAATGCGCGTGTTGGAAATATGATATCACAATTTATCGCTGTACAGAACTTCTTATCATCTATGCATCATGAATGATTATGTACTTATACATCTAACAATTGTTAGTCTTATGGCCGCATCACTATTGTTCGGTACCTTTGGGACCCTTTTAAATAATCTTCTATCTTCTATACTTAGGTATAATAAATCTGTAGAGAGGTCAATTCTGTACATTATATACCTATATTTTCAAACTAACTATCAGGAGATAATTAGTGATCGATACTGATGTCAAAAATGCAATCAATAAAATTTTTATCTGTCTGTCTGTATCTTCGTTATAGAAACAAAAACTACTGAACGGATTTTAACGAAACATGGTACAATTATTCTTCATACTCCTGGGCTGGTTATACTTTTCATCACGCTACGATCAATAGGAGCAGAGCAGTGAAGGGAAATGTTGGGAAAACGGGAGAAATTTTTATCTGTATGTTTGAACGCGCATCACGCAAAAACTACTGCCTGGAATTGAATGCGGTTTTCACCAATGTATTGCTAGAAGTCTAACTTGAAATATGGGCACCATTTTATGGAAGTCCGTCATTTTTTAAACCCGATATCCACGCGTGCGTCGCCGCTGGCACAGCTAGTAATAAATAAATAACCCAAGACATGCCTCGCTGGGCCACACATCGCCATCTAGCCCCAAACTAAGCCGAAGCTTGTACTGTGGGTACTAGACAACTGATAAACTTACTTAGATAATTTTTTATTTATAAATAAATACATATTATACATAGGAAACACCCAGAACAATGCAAACAGACATGTTCATGCACACAAATGTTTTGTACTGTGTGGGGATCGAACCCACGACCCTTGGCTCAGAAAGCACGACCCTTGGCTCACTAACAAATGAGCCATCGGATCAGTTAAATATATGAACTTAGTAGGTATGTATTATATTCTCTGTGCAGGAAATACCCACGGGAAGAAATGGGGTGGTGATTTGTATTCTAAACCTGTCGTTAATTCAGTAATCAGCTCATTGATACACTAAAGGAAGTGCCTACATAGATAGAGAAAACAGTTTCTCTGAACACTCCTCATTACTGACGAGATGTGTTTACAGTAACATACACAGAAATATATTATTAAGGATAGAACGGAGTGTGTGCTGATAGAGTAATTCAAGCTTGCACTATATTGGTCATTACGCCCTTACCACCTCTGAGAGCATCGGAATCCTTGGTGTCGACATCTCGAGTGACGTTCAGTTTCGCAGGCACTTGGAGGGTAAGGCTAAGCTGGCGTCGAAAAAGAGCAAAGCAGTACTTCACCCCTGTGCAAAGACTACAGCTGTATAAAGCGCAAGTCAGACCGCACATGGAGTACTGCTCTCATCTATGGGCTGGAGCACCTCGATACCAGTTGCAGCCTTTCAATGCCGTGCAGAGACGCGCCATGAGGATGGTCGACGATCCCGAGCTCGCAAACGGTATTGAGCCGCTAAGTCTGAGGAGAGATTTCTCCTCATTAGGTATGCGTGTTCTACCGTTTGTATAATGGTGAGTGTTCCAAGGAGTTGTTTGAGATGATGCCTACGGCGAGATTCAGCCTCATACCCTAGAGCCTGTATGGTCACGCACGGTACGTTTCAACAGAAACTTTTTGCCGCGTACACTCAGGCTGTGGAATGAGCTCCCAGCCGAGGCTCTCCCCCGAGACTACAGTATGGGGTCCTTAAAAAAGGTTGTGAAGAGGTTTTTAAAGGGTCGGTAACGCACGTGTGATACCCCTGGTGTTGCAAGTGTCCATAGGCTACGGTAACCGCTTAACATCAGGCGGGCCGTAAGCTTGTTTGCCACCCTAGTGATATAAAAAAAAAAAGTTTTGTGGTTTCGGTGGGCGTTATGGTTAGAGCCTTATGCCTAAAGCGCAGGCGATCCGAAAGATCCAGGTTCGATTCCCGGTCGGGTCAATTTAGGAATACATTTCTGATTTTCTCGGGCGTAGGTGTTCTGGGAGACGTCCCCAATCATGATCATGAACGCATAGTAAAAGGAAAAACCTTAGTTTGAGATCAGTTGGTGTGAATTGTCTGGAGCATTTATTTATGTATTTGTTATTACGATTTGTTTAAACACATCAGAGTAGCTCACATCAAAAATGTATCTCAATGTATTTTCTAGCGCTTGTTACAAGGAGAACCCGCAATCTAATTGAAGTTCAGCGGTACGTATTCATCTTTGTCAAACTCGTACGCTTCACTTGATGTTGGCAAGGTCAGACGGTGTGATTGTTTTTAAAAAACCGGCCAAGTGCGAGTCGGACTCGCGCACGTAGGGTACCACTGATTGAATGAAAAAATTAGGTAATTTGATTTATGACGTTTAAAAAAAAACTACTGTCTAGATTTCATTCAAACCAATTTTCGTTAGTAGTTTTACACATCATATATTTTTTTCAGTTTTATCATGCCCATATTTTAGAAGTTGTGACAGCACATTTTACCACTTTGGAAGTCTCTCGCGCAAACTATTCAGTTTAGAAAAAAATGATGTTCGAAACCTCAACATCATTTTCAAACACCTATCCATAGATGCCCCACACGTATAGGTTTGATGAAAAAAAAAATTTTTGAGTTTCAGTTCTATTTTGGACTGTTTTCTGATTTTATTTTAAAATCTTAATGCGGTTTACAGAATACATCTACGTACCAAATTTCAATAATGTAGCTCTTATAGTTTCGGAATAAACTGGCTGTGACATACGGACGGACAGACAGACAGACGTGACGAATCTATAAGGGCCCCGTTTTTGCCATTTTGGCTACGGAACCCTAAAAATGACGCCATAACCATTCTATCTTGGTACATTTCTCTGACCTACATTTATGTACCTATCAATAATTTAAATACGAATCTAATCGTTTTCTTAATAAAGCAATTAACATTGATTTGCAATCCGTGTCGTGCAACCTAAATGCTAAACTATTTATTTGCTTAGCAATCGTTAAAAAGAGGTAAAAACGTTTATTTGTCACTTAGCGTCATGTATTAGCTTAGTCGTCACATTTTCTAGTTAATTAGTTATTATAATTAACTAGCTGTGCCCGCGACTTCGTCCGCGTGAAATGGAGTTTCATCCCCTTGGAGGCAGAATTGATCAAAATCCTTTCTTAGCGGATGCCTACGTCATATCATCTACCTGTATACCAAATTTCAGCCCGATCGGTCCAGTGGTGTGGGCTGTGCGTTGATAGATCACTATGTCAGTCAGTCAGTCACCTTTGAGTTTTATATATTTAGATATTACGAGTGAAACGCTATATAATAATAATATGCTGAATTTTAAATGAGACAGTTGCTTGCAGTGGTTAAATGTAGTTGATAAAAGTTGACTAGCTTCGCCCCCGGTAACAGCCCGTAAAGATTTTCTTTTCTTATGGCCATCTTTAGCCCATTCCCATTGGAGGCCCTGGACCCTAGACATATTATGAAATACCCCATGACTTCGACAGAACACTACCTTTTTTTATAGTAGGTCGACATAATTGCTTCCCTACGCACGATGGGAAGCGAAATAGAAGCCCAAGTCACTGTGACAACGGGCAAGTAACTGGTCAGTTACCTGTCAGTTGCCACCGCCATGCCGGCCCAACCCTAACCCCCCCACGAACTCCGGAAACCCTACTCACCGGCAGACACGACCCCGAGGCTTTGGCTCCGGTATTCCTTAGTATCTAAAACAGTACATTTAATGAGTAAAATATACTATTTTATTAGATCTGACAGAAACTAAGGACTTTGTATTTCATCTGAAGGGGCCCCTGCCTATCGATCGCGTGGCCGCCCCCTGGGCACTTGCCCAAAGTGGCCACTGGGAAGGGATCTGTGTATATGAGCTCAGGAACAGTACTTTAGCCGGGATAGTAGAAACTTACCGTACGTTTTTTCACCAACCGTACGTTGTTCTAATAAAACCAGTGTTTTGTCTGGTGGATTAGTTCCAGATAGGCTTATTATTCCCAAACTTACAAACAAACAAAAGGGCCGTACAAAACCTACCTAACTACATCATATTTATTTTGAAGAGGTCATACGGAACAAGTTAGATTAGGCATTTACCTACTTTTTAAACGTAAATGGGGACATAGTATACCGTTTAAAGTATTCCGTAGGTATACTGTGTATACCTACCTACCTGTGTGTGATAATAAAGTAAAGTATTCCATAAAGAACTGCGCAATGTGGAGTGTAATCTATTGAAGATTACACATTAATAGACGCGACATTGCGTTTTATTTATAGATAGTTATTAACAATAATGAAATAGAACAGCACATGTCATTTCCTGTTGTTATCGGAATATGAGTTATTAATTTCATTTAACAAACGCCCAGTTTCACTTATAGGGAGGTACATACCTATTTTATAAAGATTTAAATGTTTTATGAGGTTACACCTAATTTACTGTTTTGTGTTTATGAGGCTTAAGAAGAGTTTCAACTACAGCTACTGTAGTTATTAATTACTGAATTATTATAAGAGTCGTTTAAATAAATAACCGAAGACATGCCAGGCTGGGCCACACAACGTCATATTGTAGTCAAAAACTAAAGCGAAGCTTGTACTAGACTACTGATACACTTACTTAGATATTTTTTTTGTAAATAAATAAATGCTATACATAGCAAACACCCAGACCAATATAAACAATTATGTTCATGTACACAAATGTTTGTGCCGTGTGGGGATCGAACCCGCGACCATTATGTCATAGGCAGCGTTCACTAGCCACGGAACCAAACTGATAGTCAAATAGCTTCTGAGGCTATTCACGGCATCGAATTAGCATCGTCCTAATTTAAGTTCTGTTTGCTTTTGCTGCGGCAATAAATGTTTGTTACGAAGAACATGTCCTTTTTCCTTAGATAATGACTAATCTGGCGTACCTTCCTAGTTTATGCAGGTCAGTAAAGTGTTCTCGAACCAAGGCTACCTACCTAGGTTAGTTAGTAGCTATAACGTTTATAATTCTTAGTAAGTGAGGACTACTAACTACATAGTCACGAAATGAAAGTGCAGCTTAAAATTCAAAATTTTATTCAAAACACCGTATACCTACCTACATATAAATATTATACTTACTTCCAAAAATATTGCTCTTATTTGATTTTAAATAGAAAAATTTGGTAATTAATATAGTATTTGTATACAATTTATATAAAACTCTAATTCAATAATACATATTGCTCTATACCTAACAGATTTACTAGTAGGTACCTATTACAAACATTAGTGTAAATTTTTGATACTGCGGCGTACATATATAAATTAGTTTAGAATAAATTTTAATAAGTCTGACTTAAGGCATAGCATTCGGAGCCTGTTCATCCAACTCCAGCTCCTTGCCATATCTCTGCAGAAGCTCGAGGACCACTCCATTCGTCCACCCGAAGCCATCCTGGACTTGGTACTCCCCCCCACTGCCTTCGTCGCCCGGGGTAACTGCATTATACTTCTCATACATTTTATGCCTCTTCGTAAATCCTATATAATTAGCCTTCACCCACAGCTTCGCTTGTTCTTTTGCCATCTGTTTAGCCTCTTCATTGCCATTCGCATCCAACCCTCCAATAATAATGCTTTGCATCGGTGGCCACGCGTTAGGATAGTCCCACTGCTGGCCCGATGAATACACCGAAGAAGGTATACCGCCGGGGAAGTTTAACCCACCAGAAGACAGCAGGTACTTCACTAGTTTGCCCGCGTATATTGGTGCTACAGAGTCCTCAACTGCCCCTGTCCATAACGGAGTCGCACAACTTGGATAAAAATGTCTTCGAGGTGCCATCGCATGGGCATCATAGTCGTACCATACGCCGTCTTTCTCGTCCCACATCACACTTTCAATAGATTTCCTCCAGTATTTAGCGAGACTCCACCATTTGAGAGCTCCACGTCTATCCTTTAAGAGATATCTGAAGTTACCAGCATGTTCCAGAGCGCCAGCGAAGATGGCGTTTAAATCGACTGGTAGGATGCGTGTGGCATGTACGTCAGTCAAGTTGCCAACAGCATCACCCGGAGTGACGAACCATCTGGTGGAAAAGTCCCAACCGCTCTCTGCAGCACTCTTCATTTCCGCATAGAAATTCTCTCGCGTCGTGTCATTCGGCAAGTTAAGGGCATGTGTGAAATCTTCGTAATACGACTCTGGACGAGGTCCTTTTACTGATCTATCAGCGAAATACCTTAACAGCACATACTTCTTTCCTTCTATTTCTATTGTCACTTTCTTCTTGTTTAACCAATACTGCAGCTCTTTCTCAACGGTTGGTAAATGCTTTTCGAGCCACTCGAAATCTCCTGTAGCATCAAAATAGCTCGCTACCATTGCAGCAAGGAGGGGCGGCTGGCTCCTTCCGAGGTAGTAGACTCGACTGCCGTTGGGAATGTATCCTATTTTATCAACGAGGTAAAGAAGATTCTCTATCATACCTTTGGCAGTATGTATCATGTTGCTGATGATCAGACCCCGCACTATCCAATACGAATCCCAGTAGTAAAGTTCTTTGAATCTACCCCCAGGAACTATAAAACCGTTAGGCACATATAAGAAACTATACTTATCAGGATGTTTATACACTTCGGGGTTAACAGTACGGCCCAATTTAGACCATATGCTAATAACACCCTTAGCAAACTCTTTAAGTTTCGGATCGGAAATTTCTTTGAGAATCGGTGGGTCCGGATCGAAATCTGGCGGCGACCACGGTTCGAGCTCCTCCCCTTCCAAGAAGTGGTCGTCTACAAATTCAAGAAGTTGGTCACGAGACGGGTTTTTGTTTGTCGCTTGCATCAATCGAGCGAAGTCAGCCATCGTTTCATTCTCTGAGCGTGTTAGTTTCAAATCCACAAACGTTTTGGAATCGGGGAATATTTTTGAGAGCTGGACATGGTGCAAGAGTTCGCCCGTGCAGTAGATTGAGGAATTGCAGGCGGGGACGATCGATGAGAACACTTGGGCGTACGCGCCGAGCAGTCCGAGGACGGGGTATATCGGCAAGCGTTGTAGTCTCAGCATGTTTGTGTGTGGTGAGTTTCTGTGGTCATTAGTCTGCGCGCGAAATGTACTCGCGAGTGTTGATAAACTTAACCTTCGGCCGCGTCGCGTCAGCTCCGACGACGCGGGGCGAGTGTCCGCGAGTCCGGGCCGTGTCTGCCGCCAGCCGTATCGCCCGCGCCATCACTGTGTCAGGCAACTCCCCCGCTTCCCATATCAGCTGACACAGCTAAACACGCCCCGACTTTCACTCCCGACTTAATGACATCGATTCCCGCGCATAACTCACTCCAAATAAGACGTCATGATTCTTTTAATTAGAACACAAAAACTGCGTGCTCTTAGTGTAACCACATGATACCTACTGTCAAATCAAAATGACAGCTGATTTGACTTACCGCGCAATGAGTTAACCAACCAATGAGTAGTCAGAACGGGATTTGTGTAGATTTTGTGGAGCCAATAAAATAATGAGTTAGGTACGCGTGCGTAACAAGAATAGATGGTAGGTAGGCAGTAGCGGCGTTAGGGTAGGGCGAGGCTGGGCGACCGCCCGGGGCGCCGAATAAAAAAGGGCGCCGCAGGCGCCCTTTTTTATCGTTTTTTACCGTTGATGATCGTGATTTTTTCGTACAAATCTGTGGACTCTCACAAAACACAAATATTTTGCTGCCTTATCAACGTTAGCTTAATTTTACGTCCTTATTTCTATACACGGGAACTAAGTTCGAAAAATATAAGTAAAAATTGCTATCCCGAATATAGCGCGTGTTTGTTATCCTTTTTAGGGTTCCGTAGCCAAAATGGCAAAAACGGGACCCTTATAGATTCGTCATGTCTGTCTGTCCGTCTGTATGTCACAGCCAGTTTATTCCGAAGAGCTGTAAGAGCTACATTATTAAAATTTGGTACGTAGATGTATTCTGTTAACCGCATTAAGATTTTAAAGTAAAATCAGAAAAAATTTTGGGGTTCCTCATACATGGAACTGACATGGAACATCATTTTTTTCTCAGATGAATAGCTTGCGCGAGAAACTCTTCCAAAGTGGTAAAATGTGTCCCCGTCCCCCCCCCCCGTAACTTCTAAAATATGGGCACTATAAAACTGAAAAAAATATATGATGTGTATTACTATGTAAACTACTAACGAAATTAGTTTTAATGAAATCTAGACAGTAGTTTTTTTTAAACATCATAAATCAAATTACCAAATTTTATTCATTCAATCAGTTCAGACTCGCACTTGGCCGGTTTTTTTTTTGTTTCACCAGGGAGAAATGCAGTTTACGCATACCCGCTGCCCGGGGGAGCAGCAGGTTATGTGGGACTCGCTCCGCGTCGGCAGAGAATACCCACTAAAAAGCCCTGGTTGCCACCGTCAAATGCGCCTTGGGTTGTGGCGACACGGGTCCTTCACCATAACTCCGTGAAGCCACCAGCGCTCGTCTGCTAGGCAGACTCGGCTTGGCCCCCCCACTTGGGGCAGCCTAGGGATCAGTCCTGTAAAGGACGTCTCCCTCCTCCAAGGACGGGGTTCGTGCGATACGTGGCCGACACCCCCGTGCCGACCTCGCGGAACCCCGTCGGGCGTGCAGCCGCCGCCGCAGGGTGGATTTTTATTGTGGTTTTCTCCACTTGAGCTCGCGCCTCCTGGTCCCGACCGAAGTCGGGATAACAGGCGGTTTTTTAATGTGGTTTGCTCCACTCCGGCCGGCCAATTAAGGCAAGCCCCCTGGTCCCTCCTGCGAGGGGAAACAGGTTGCCCGGCGAACAATCCAAAATGGACCTATCCGATGGCCACGAGAACCGTGACCGATGGACCCGCCGAGCCGCGGTGATACACCGCCATCCCACGCCCTCAGGCAACGTCTTCTACCAAAGTGATATCCTCGCTCAAAAGCGTTTTAATGTTTATTATTAAGTCTTAAGTTTTCACGATTCATACAAAATGGCAAAAACGGGACCCTTCTAGATTCGTCATGTCTGGTCTGTCTGTCTGTCCGTCCGTATGTCACAGCCAGTTTATTCCGTAACTATGAGAGCTACATTATTGAAATTTGGTGCGTAGATGTATTCTGTTAACCGCTTTATGATTTTAAAATGAAATCAGAAAAAAATCTAAAACTTTTGTGGTTCCCCATACATAGAACTGAACCTCAAAAAATTTTTTTCATCAAACCTATACGTTTGAGGTATCTATGGATAGGTATTTGAAAATGATGTTGAGATCCCCGACATCATTTTTTTCTAAACTGAATAGTTTGCGCGAGAGACTCTGCCAAAGTGGTAAAAAGTGTAACTTCTTCTCGTAACTCCTAAAATATAGGCAATAGGCATGATAAAAGTGAAAAAAAAATATATGATGTGTATTACTATGAAAACTACTAACGAAAATTGGTTTGAACGAAATCTAGACAGTAGTTTTTTTTTAAACGTCATATATCAAATTACCTAATTTTTTTCACTTAATCGGTGATACGGAACCCTACGTGCGCGAGTCCGACTCGCACTTGGCCGGTTTTTTCGTATGGGATTGAATTGAAGTTGGAGGGCGCTGTCGAAATCTCGCCCAGGGCGCTGGTAGTGTTAAAACCGGCACTGTAGGTAGGTAGTAGCTAGTAACCTTGTTACTATCGGAGTAGCTAAACAAACAAAATCAGCTGTTCCCCTAAAGGTAGTATTATGTACCTAAATCAGTTAGCCTTCTTTTTTATAGGAGAAGTTTTAGTAAATTTTGTAAATTGAAAGCATAAACAGGTCTTCCGTCTTACAGACAATCTAGTAAATTCCGCGTCCATCCATGTATAAACGTAGGTATGTGTTATTTATAAACTAAGATTAGGTAGGTACCTACATTACGCGAGCTTTGAATAGGATTAGATAAGTCGATCGTGTATAGGTATGTAGCTTCATTTTGGATAGGCCACTGAACTCCTTAACCGCTGTAGCTTCTATTATAATGTAGAGGAAAATATCTACCTACCTTTTTACGAGTATATAAGTATTTCCCTAGGTGAGAACAATCTGTGTCATCTGAATACCGTTGCCTAGGCACCTTCATGCAAAATAGACACTAGGCATAATCTAACTAACTAGATAAGTAGGTATTAAATAATACTTAGCATTCATGGGAACAACGCTAGCGCGTCCGTCCGTCGTTATTTTCTTAGCGTATTATTTATATATTTAAATTTTATATTTATTTAGACTGGTTTCTCCCCGCAGGCCATGTCAGATTCATCCGTCAATCCCCGTCTGCTCTCTCACTTACTTCTGTCTACCTGTGTTATTTTGAATCGCGGGCTATATTCACATGAAAACTATTAAAACCTACTTAAAAATAATAGTATACCTACTTCTAAATCAGCACCTTCTATGAATACCTAAGCGTTTACGGTAAACTGATATTGTGCTGATACAAATCAAACAGGCGCGAAGCCGGATTGTTGCCTTAGAACTCTTAGAAGAACGGTCTTTCGCTGTTACTTTTGTTTGGACATGCTTAGAATTGAATACTTTCTGTAAAAAAATACGCGATATCATCTCTAATATACCTACTTACTTACTTATGTGTACTCGTATTTCTTCCTTACAATTTCCTACTCTAAAATTTCACTTTGTAACATAAGGGGTAGCGTAGTCGTTTTTTTTTATAATAAATAAATAATAATAAATATCAGACAACATCACACACATTGCTCTAATCCCAAAGTAAGTAGCTAATGCACTTGTGTTATGGGTATCAGAACAACGGAGGTACCACAAAATACTTAAATTTATACAAATATAGCAGCCCGCTCCTCGCTTCGCTTCGGATAAATCAATTATTTAAAAGTAATTTCGCGAGGCCGCAGGCCGAGCTGCGTATCGCGAGGCCGCAGGCCGAGCTCCGCGTAGGGCGAAGCCCGGAGCGTCCAGCGTCGCAGACCTAGCTTGAGCACGCACGCGCGAAGAGCGTGCGGCGAAAGCTAGTACCTATAACCTATACACACGCTTACAATGCTAAAATTAATGGATGCTAGAAACAACATGAAGGTACATTCGATTCGAAGGCTGCGAAATCTGAACATGGCTTGACACATAACAAACGCAATATGTGATGCAGTTAACATAAAAGCAATACGTTGTTCAGGCCTTATGTTCAGGAACCACCTGCTCTTAGCTAAGGTTCAATTACCTGTTAGTTCAGATGAATCATTATATATCTAGCGACGTCTTTTAAACACTGATGACTTTAAGAGAGGTAGGGCATAGCGAATCTTCGCTCGAATTGAGCTGCCCGTCCGGGGAAGGACCTCCACCCTATAGAATACCGCAGCCAAATGATGGTTCGTGTTTTTGCCGGTGAGTAGCGTTACCGGAGCTCGTGGGGGGTTTGGGTTGGGCCAGCATGGCAGTGGCAACTGACAGGTAACTGACCAGTTACTTGCCGTAAACTCAAAACCATTTTTCATCTTTCATCAGCATTTTTCATCTTAGTACCTACATGAAATTACCTTAAAAATGATTTAGCGATAATGACGCCGACCAAAACGCAATACCTACTTTAATAGCGCTATTTTCTTCCGACATGCGTAATTCATCATCATTAGCCTATTATAGTCCACTACTGGACATAGATCTCCATAATCGCCACGTTGGGCAGGCGGGTTGGCGATCGCAGGGCGTAGCTTCACGCTCCGGTGACGCTGTTGCCCGTCATCGGTCTGTGATATTTAGCTACGCCTTCATCTGTGACGGTTATACCGCCCAGAGTCGGCTGCCAGCGCTTTGTTTGTTATTCGGCAGGATGCACCACGGGCAGGTGAGGTTGACTTGGAGCGAAAAGATGATAGGCCGATCCCTCACATCGAACCGTGCGTCGAACACAAATTCGCATCCCCTACCCCATGCGTCATCATCAGCCTATTGCAGTCCACTGCTGAACATAGGCCTCTGCAGTTGTTCGCCACTTAGGACAAACACCTGGAGGTTATACCCATAATCGCCACCCTGGGCAGGCGGGTTGCCGATCGCAGGACGTAGCTCCTCGCTCCGGCGACGCTGCTGCCCGTCATCGGTCCGTGGTACCTAGCTACGCCTTCAATTTTGATAGTTATACCGCCACCAGTCGGTTGCCAGCGCCTCGTTTGTTATTCGGCAGGATGCACCACGGGCAGGTGAGGTAGGCTTGGAACGAAATGATGACAGGCCGCTCTCTTACAACCCATGCGTAATTAAAACTATTTTATTAGGCTAAAATACATACATACTATTACCTAATATAGGGTACAGAAATTATAACATCGGATTAGAAAAGAAAAAAATTTATTATGCATGCACAGATCGCAGTTTTCATTATGTGAGCCTAAGCCTTGAAAGAATGCATTCATATTTTTGGGTTCTTAGAGCTTCATGACACTATGATTCAGGATGCCTTGTGCCTTACGGATTATGCTAGGTCTGTTCGACTGTGCACTATTCCTAAATGTTGTTCCGATTTGTTGCTAAATGAGGAGACTCCAAGCTGATAGCAGCATTGATGCAGGAAACACCGGTGGTGTGTTTTCAAGTTGGTCGTATTTTTAGCTATAGCAATTTGCATTTATAGTATTTTCCGAAGAATTTTATCCTGAAAGTAAGCCGACGGTTCACAAATATCTATATCACTGTTTGTTGTGAATTTCCGATAATTCCGTATTTACTTCGATGTCAGTACCTGTCATGTCAAAATGACAATTTCTTTGACAAATTCAAGAAAACAGAATCTATGGTCATTTCAAAAAGTATGTAACATATTTTGCCGAAATTGTAAATTCTAAAATGTATGATACCCTTATAATCTATAGCCTGTTTCTAAATCTGATGCATAAATAACATTCCTGTAAAGTTTCATCAAAATCCTTTCAGTAGTTTTTACGTGAAAGTACGATTTCATATTAGAATTTATTTATTTAGATGTCATAACAGTTTCGGTTGCTATAGGAATGATGCCAAGAGACGTCAGTATGTAAGATCTTTTCTTTTTTTTGTAGATTAAAATCTTTTTGGTAAATTTGGGTTACATTATTGGAGTTTTAGCACGGATCCCTAACTTTTTAAAAAATATAATATAGCCTATGTTCAGCGCAGATACTGTAGCTATCCGACGGTGAAAGAATTATTCAAATCGGTCCAGTAGTTTCGGAGCCTATTCGTATCAAACAAACAAACAAACAAACAAACAAACAAACAAACAAACAAACAAACAAACAATCAAATCTTTCCTCTTTATAATATTAGTTTAGATAAACACCCAGATACGGAACAAACACAAGTGTTCATTACACGAATGTTTGTCCCGGGTGGGAATCGAACCCACGACCCTTGGTTCAGAAGGCAGGGGTCACTACCAATTGAGCCACCGAGCCAGTCAAGCTTTCAAAACAAATAATGAATCATAAAACATTTAGTGAAAGCCCGAAAGGTCTATTAAAACGATAGTCAAAAGTTGGTAAACAACCCTCAAACAGATTAAAGGTAGATCAATACTCGACTTAATGTTAATAATAGCTAAGAAACGTATAAGGCCCTGTCATAATAATATTTTGCTATTTTTATAGACCTCTAACTCTGACTTTTTAAATAGGTTTTATCGGAGCCGGTTTCAATTAAATGCCGAACTAATCAAACAAGTTATTAACAACCTCACCGGTATCCAATTTAGACGTTTTTGTGTCATAGTAACAGGAGCTATAGTAACTGACCACAGAACTGACTTAAAATTCCATTGTACCTACTTAGTATGTTGTCAAATGAAAAAGGCGCGAGCCTTATTAAGAGTTCATAAAAGTCAAATGATCAATATTTGTAGATATAGGTTTTAAAAAGATGTAGGATAGTCAAATTATCAAATGATGACTCTACCACTATTTCATAATACCTATCTGTAGATAGGTATTATCATTGTTGTCACTAATACTATGTATTAATGAAATTTTAACCGAAGAGGAACAGGTGAGACGTGATAGCCTAGTGGTAAGATCGTCGCTTCACACACGTGAGGTCGTCGGTTCGAATCCGCGCGGGGCACGCACCTCAGGATTTGCAAAAATCTATGTGCGGAATTATACCACTAGCTTAGCGGTGAGGGAAAACATCGTGAGGAAACCTGCACATCCAGTTTAATTCTGAATGTGTAACCATGATCCAACTTGGTCTGGTTCCCCTTTCAGAGGGTTACGAAGGTAAGATGGCAGTCGCTTCAATGTAATAACCAGACTCGCTAAATCTAGGATCATGGTCAAAGCGGACCCTGGGCCTAGAGGCACAAACCGGGACAACGCTAAGAGGATGATGAACCGAAGAGGAACAGGTTGAAGAATAACTCGTAAAGAACAAGACATGAAGCGTCTCCCAGAACACCCCAACTTAACTAAGTTAAGTTTGGAAAAATTGTTTTTTTTCTTTAAATAAATTAGTACTTATTTCGTAAAGAAACAAGTATTTTATATAAGAATGGGAATCGAACCCGGAGCTTTCTAATTTATTAGGAGAACCTATCTATCACACACAGAGATTTTACAACATTAGAATATTGTTTTGTTTTATTTTATTCGTAATGGGTAAATCACATACCTATGATGATGTACCTACTTATATACAGACTAGCAGCCCGCTCCTCGCTTCGCTTCGGATAAATCAATTATTTAAAAGTAATTTCGCGAGGCCGCAGGCCGAGCTGCGTATCGCGAGGCCGCAGGCCGAGCTCCGCGTAGGGCGAAGCCCGGAGCGTCCAGCGTCGCAGACCTAGCTTGAGCACGCACGCGCGAAGAGCGTGCGGCGAAAGCTAGTACCTATAACCTATACACACGCTTACAATGCTAAAATTAATGGATGCTAGAAACAACATGAAGGTACATTCGATTCGAAGGCTGCGAAATCTGAACATGGCTTGACACATAACAAACGCAATATGTGATGCAGTTAACATAAAAGCAATACGTTGTTCAGGCCTTATGTTCAGGAACCACCTGCTCTTAGCTAAGGTTCAATTACCTGTTAGTTCAGATGAATCATTATATATCTAGCGACGTCTTTTAAACACTGATGACTTTAAGAGAGGTAGGGCATAGCGAATCTTCGCTCGAATTGAGCTGCCCGTCCGGGGAAGGACCTCCACCCTATAGAATACCGCAGCCAAATGATGGTTCGTGTTTTTGCCGGTGAGTAGCGTTACCGGAGCTCGTGGGGGGTTTGGGTTGGGCCAGCATGGCAGTGGCAACTGACAGGTAACTGACCAGTTACTTGCCGTAAACTCAAAACCATTTTTCATCTTTCATCAGCATTTTTCATCTTAGTACCTACATGAAATTACCTTAAAAATGATTTAGCGATAATGACGCCGACCAAAACGCAATACCTACTTTAATAGCGCTATTTTCTTCCGACATGCGTAATTCATCATCATTAGCCTATTATAGTCCACTACTGGACATAGATCTCCATAATCGCCACGTTGGGCAGGCGGGTTGGCGATCGCAGGGCGTAGCTTCACGCTCCGGTGACGCTGTTGCCCGTCATCGGTCTGTGATATTTAGCTACGCCTTCATCTGTGACGGTTATACCGCCCAGAGTCGGCTGCCAGCGCTTTGTTTGTTATTCGGCAGGATGCACCACGGGCAGGTGAGGTTGACTTGGAGCGAAAAGATGATAGGCCGATCCCTCACATCGAACCGTGCGTCGAACACAAATTCGCATCCCCTACCCCATGCGTCATCATCAGCCTATTGCAGTCCACTGCTGAACATAGGCCTCTGCAGTTGTTCGCCACTTAGGACAAACACCTGGAGGTTATACCCATAATCGCCACCCTGGGCAGGCGGGTTGCCGATCGCAGGACGTAGCTCCTCGCTCCGGCGACGCTGCTGCCCGTCATCGGTCCGTGGTACCTAGCTACGCCTTCAATTTTGATAGTTATACCGCCACCAGTCGGTTGCCAGCGCCTCGTTTGTTATTCGGCAGGATGCACCACGGGCAGGTGAGGTAGGCTTGGAACGAAATGATGACAGGCCGCTCTCTTACAACCCATGCGTAATTAAAACTATTTTATTAGGCTAAAATACATACATACTATTACCTAATATAGGGTACAGAAATTATAACATCGGATTAGAAAAGAAAAAAATTTATTATGCATGCACAGATCGCAGTTTTCATTATGTGAGCCTAAGCCTTGAAAGAATGCATTCATATTTTTGGGTTCTTAGAGCTTCATGACACTATGATTCAGGATGCCTTGTGCCTTACGGATTATGCTAGGTCTGTTCGACTGTGCACTATTCCTAAATGTTGTTCCGATTTGTTGCTAAATGAGGAGACTCCAAGCTGATAGCAGCATTGATGCAGGAAACACCGGTGGTGTGTTTTCAAGTTGGTCGTATTTTTAGCTATAGCAATTTGCATTTATAGTATTTTCCGAAGAATTTTATCCTGAAAGTAAGCCGACGGTTCACAAATATCTATATCACTGTTTGTTGTGAATTTCCGATAATTCCGTATTTACTTCGATGTCAGTACCTGTCATGTCAAAATGACAATTTCTTTGACAAATTCAAGAAAACAGAATCTATGGTCATTTCAAAAAGTATGTAACATATTTTGCCGAAATTGTAAATTCTAAAATGTATGATACCCTTATAATCTATAGCCTGTTTCTAAATCTGATGCATAAATAACATTCCTGTAAAGTTTCATCAAAATCCTTTCAGTAGTTTTTACGTGAAAGTACGATTTCATATTAGAATTTATTTATTTAGATGTCATAACAGTTTCGGTTGCTATAGGAATGATGCCAAGAGACGTCAGTATGTAAGATCTTTTCTTTTTTTTGTAGATTAAAATCTTTTTGGTAAATTTGGGTTACATTATTGGAGTTTTAGCACGGATCCCTAACTTTTTAAAAAATATAATATAGCCTATGTTCAGCGCAGATACTGTAGCTATCCGACGGTGAAAGAATTATTCAAATCGGTCCAGTAGTTTCGGAGCCTATTCGTATCAAACAAACAAACAAACAAACAAACAAACAAACAAACAAACAAACAAACAAACAATCAAATCTTTCCTCTTTATAATATTAGTTTAGATTCATTCCCGCCTTGAACACTTGAAGATTGTACGAGTATGTCTTAATCTTAAAGAACAAGGAGTATGTTTTCGAACATTGGGTAAATGAATTAAGTTATTTTAAACACAGCCTTTTATTCACGGTCTCTCGTTTTATATAACTACTACACATTGTTAAAGGATACGGTTGTAAAATACATACAATACTTAAATCTACACTAATTTTAAAGAGGAACGATGTGATGATATCGCACCCCCCGGCGAATAAAGCGGTTATTGCAGAATTGCTATTTTTCAGGAGAAGCAAAAAACCGAAATCGGTGAATATCTCTGAAACTATAACTTTCAAATAAATGCTTTTAACTTTAATTGAAAGTAGATTTTTGATTGTACATAATATTTAAAAACTAAATTAATTTAATGGGAAATTCATAGATAAAACCTCAAAAATATGTAATACCGCATAACAATATTATTGTTTTTGTCGTAGGGTGACATTACCACTTTATTCGCGGCAGCCTTCTATCAAAACTGCCCGCGCAGCGAGGCATAGCGACAGTATTCGTTAGTTTTTCGTGTCTATTCTATTGTGAGTAATAACTTCTTACCACTTTATTCGTGTGAAATTAAAAATAGGTTTATATTGTAAGTGTTGAATTCGCGGATCATTCTACGTAAACCATTACTGTAACAAGTGAATGCAACAACATTAAAAATATAGTTGTTATTGCTACATTTGTGTTTTTTTTAATTTTATTATTAAATTAACATAAAAAAATATGAATTACAACTAAATTAACTCTCATTAAGTCTAATTCCTATCAAAATCAGGTTTTTAAGCTATGCTTAGACCACATCACATCGAAATACTTTACGGGGTTTGGGTCATTTTGGAGTCGTTTTGAATTTTGGTGGCCACTGACGGAAGTTATAATGTTCGAAAGAGGAATTCTATCGGATTTTAACGAAACTTGGTACAAATATTCTTCATACTCCTGGGCAGATTATAGTATACTTTTTATAACGCTACAATCAATAGGAGCAGAGCAGTAAAGGGAAGTGTTGGGAAAACGGGGGAAATTTTTACCTGTATGTTTGAATGCACATCACGCTAAAACTACTGCATAGAAATAAATGCGGTTTTTACCAATGTATTGCTAGAGGTCTAACTTAAAATTTAAGTACCATTTTATGAAGTCTATTATTTTTAAAACGCGATATCCACGCGTGCGACGCCGCTGGCACAGCTAGTCATTAATAAAAACTACAATTAAGTTGTTTCTGGTTAAATAACATAAATATAACCACCCAGTCTTGTCTTACCAATGCTTCGAAACCCTGAAAAAGTAATCATCATCATGAGTCCACAGCTGGACATAGGACTCTCCAAATGCTGGCCACTTTGATCGATCCTCGGCGTCTCGCACCCAGCCAGTGCACTTGCCAGCCGGCCTGCGCAAATCGTCACTCCACCTGGCCTGAGGGCGTCCTACACTACGTTTGCTGAGACGCGGTCTCACTCCAGAACTTGTTTACCTCAACGGTTATTTATTCTGCGGCTGATGTTGCTAGCCCGATGCCCCTTCAATTTTTTAAATCGGTGAGCTGTGGATAACTTCGGTTCTCTGCCAGTTCACCACATTTCGAATAAGACAGAGAGCAAAGCCCTTTCGATATGATTGCTGAACGATCTTTAGCTTGTAGACTAGCCGTACCGTAAGTTTCCACATTTTAGCTCCGTATGTCATAACCGGTAGAACGCACTGACCACCTGAAGCCTGACTATTCCTAATTACCTCGTCCTCAAAGCTGGTTCCACCTAACTGCAATGTCTGCCCGAGGTATACTTACATATTTTTGAACAACTTTGAGTTCCGGTAGAGCATGTTCATTGAACATGACCTTGGTTTTGTCCAAGTTTATCCCTACGCCGATGCGCGCAAAGGAGTCAGTCAGTTCATTCAGTATTTCTTGTAGGTCCTGCAGCGATTCTGCCATTATGACTATGCTGTTTATGTTGATGACAGGTCCTTTCTAGTTCAGCGTTTTGAACACATCCTCCATTACATTAGTGAACAACTTTGGAGAAATCACATCCCCTTATCCCATTCCTAGATGCAACGGTATAGGCCTTGTATACTAATTCTGTAATTCGATGCACATAGTGGCGGCTTCATAGATCACTGTTACTGTCTCATCACTGCTTGTATGGATGCCAATCTATGTGGCATCGCTGCAGGGACTCCAGAATAGACCAGATTTCAACCGAAGTCAAAGGCTTTCTCATAATCCACGAATGCAAGATACCTACATGACTGAGTATACGCTTTTGTCTTCTGTACAGCACTGTGTGGATGTGGTCTATGGTGTCGTATCCACTCCGAAACCCAGCATGTTTCGGCGGTTGGAATTCATCAAGTATTCGCACAAAATGGTTTGTGATCACATTTGAAAACAGCTTATAGACAAGGCTTAGAAGGGAAATAGGTCTGTTTCGACTCCCTTTTTGAAGAACAGGACAAGCACACTCCTTAGCCACGCGTCCGGAGTTCTCCATTCAAGCGTTAAAAAGTTTTGGAGCTCCCTCAGTACGGGTTTATCTTCTGCTTTTACAAGCTTTGTTGTGACGCCATCATTTTCGGGTCAGATTTATGCGAAGCGGTAGAAGTCTTCCACCTCCAAAAGAACTACCGGCTTGGAAAAAAAGTAATAAGTAATGTAGTCAATCAACAGCCTTGCTTCGTCCATTATTGAACGTAGGCCTCCTATAATTCGCGCCACAATTCTTTATCCCGGGCGTGTTTCTGTTCAGCCAATGCCAGCAGTTCTTTTAAGGTTATCAGCCCATGGATTGCGGGGCGTCCTAAATCGTCTGCTCCACCTATTGTTGGTTTTACGGCAGATATGGCCAGCCCACTGCCACGTATTATGTTCGTTTCGTTTCCTATTTATTTATTTGCAAACATTTTTTAAGCTAACAGAAATTCTCCAAAGCGCAATAAGTTTCAAAGGCAATTACATATCAATTAGTTTGTATACAATTAGGTAATGCAATAAATTATTAGAACAATAAAATTTCAAATAGGTAGGTAGGTACATCATACGAAAAAATCTATTTTGTTTAAATCATGGTCAAGTCAAAAGTTAGTACATAAAATAAATAATAATAATAATCCATCATAATTAACAATAATTAATACAGAACATGTTACTCTATTAAAATAAAATAAAATGTCAAATAATGTCATATCAAATCAAATAAATATCAATACGTTGCATTCTCATTCAAAATAATCCAAAATTTATAAAAGAGATGTTGTAAGGTGTCAGCAAATAAATCGACCTCATAGTGCCAATCTTTCAACAGGATAAGCATTGGTCTTTCCACAGCGTGTTGAGGGACTAAAAAACTTGTGGAATAGTCTTCGCGTAAGTGTCCACATTTCGGAACGTATGTTAAGGTGACTTTTGATCCTTATAATGATCCTTTCAAATGAAAATAAAACCCTATGTTTTTCCAGAATTGAGCACATTCGATTCCTGAGTGTGGCAAACGAATTTTCAAAAATAATTTACATAATGCAGTTATTTTTCTTTTTAAAAAAGAAATAATTTTTTTTGTCACAAATGGTCTAGCTCAAATATTAAGAGTACCTTTCCTTCATGCTTTGTCCTAAAATTGAAATGCCATTATCTTCGCTCCAATATTACTTACAGAAAATCTTATTTCATTAATATGTTAGTTAAGGATAGTGCTACACAATATAAAAATGAATGATGGCGGCTAAAAAAACGACGCCAATGTCCATACAAAATGACCCAAACTCCTTCGGACATTGAAATAAAATTTTTGCTAGATAGTGTTAAAGAAGTGTATGGGAATGTATGAGAGCGACCCATCATCTTTTCGCTCCAAGCCAAGCTCACCTGCCCGTGGCGCATCCTGCCGAATGACGAATGAGGCGCTGGCAACCGACTGGTGGCGGTATAACCATCACAATTGAAGGGGTAGCTAAATGCTACGGCCCGATGACGGGTGGCAGCGTCACCGGAGCGAGAAGCTACGCCCAGCGATCGTCAACCCGCCTGCCCAGCGTGGCGATTATGGGTATATCCTCCAGATGTTGGCCCTGAGTGGCGAACCACTGGAGATGCCTATGTCCAGCAGTGGACTGCGATAGGCTGATGATGATGATGAGTGTATGGCTATGTGTATGAAAGTAAAAACGTAATGTTTTTTTTTGCAATAAAAAACGTATACGTACAAATAACGTATTAATTTTCGAACGCAATATTTTAATACAGCATTATGAAATTGAATTTAATGCAGTAATATATTATTACGACTCTATAATCATTATTTTATAACAAGAAGAATAGCATAACTTCAATTTACGATTCACCCGTTTACAAACCTGAGTAGTAACAACCTATTACAGTGCACGCGTCGTAAATTTTTCACCCGAATAAAGTGGTAAAATCGAATACTGATTTTGCGCTTGGGAGGACTATCCCGAATAATGTCGCATTGAATCAATGCGGACTAGACTAGTGAAGTTTTGTACGGTAATATTTGATTTCTACTTTATTCTCGTCTAATATCTTCACATTATGTTCCGTAGAAAAAAGTGGTTGTGTAGTATAATTCTAATAATATTGCATTTAAAAATATGAAAAAAATTCAGGCGATGGGTTAGGTCACATAGAGGCCAAAAATCAAAAAACATTAAAAAAGTGGTAATCGTCGATAACCGCTTTATTCGCCGGGGGGTGCGATATAATACCTGCTACGTAGACAATTTTATTGCACATACACCGAAAAACAATGCTATTATATAGCTGGATACATAATATTATTGAACAAGAAAATATAAATAAGTTTTATTTTTCCTTTCACGCGTGCATATTTAATAATTACTGCATGATTATTATGCAATTAGGAATAAATTACATTGTCAACTAATAACGTCTTATATACCTACACAACAATGTGGTAATTACGGTAAATTGTGGTAACTATTAGTTCTTGATTACAATTTTATGTTACCTACCTATAGGTATCATCGTTCGAGTGTGAGACACTGACTTTTTAACATAAAATAAAAATATGTTCGAACATCATAAATAAACAGAAGCATACAACATAGTTATGGTATTTAATTTAAATGCGTGAAATACTGTATTAAAACTAAATAAGTACTTTTATGCTTACAGTAACATTTTGTAAGTCCAGTGGTAATTAATTATGTTCAATTACTTAATAACTTATTATTGTACATCCTTATTTATTTACTTTATTTCGATTTAATATGCTTAATATAAAAAATAACGGTACATTTTGGCCAATGACACTAAGTTTCAATATAGTTAGTTCAAGATTTAAATTGTAAACTACATACATTAAAAACATTATTGTGTATGATTTTGGTTATAAATCTAATAGATGAATATTAATTACCTATGGCACTTCATAAATAAGTTACTTTTTTCACAACCAACATACCTAGTATAAATTAATTCATAATTATAAATGTGTAATATGTATACATATAGTAATATTTTTAGTAGGTACACTATGGAAGGCACTAATTTTACTCATGCTGCATCACCAATGCATTAATAATGACAAGTCTGAGGAGTGAAGTCATCCTGATCGCTCTTTTTATAAATAAAAAGTCTGATACATTTGTATCTTCTTTCTTAAAGTATACATGTTGTTCGATACATTAAATATTGTTATTTTATTTTTAAAACACTCTATTCGTCGTCACTCTTTACCTTACTCGATAAGAATCTGTACCTACTTCTTTTGCTGTTTTAGAAGGTACTCCTTTATTTATAGGAAAGAGGAAAGAAGGACGGATACTTATTACTCTTTATTGTAAGGCGAAGCCACTTGGGTCGGATGTTCTTTACGCTTTTGACCCGGAATTACCCTTTCACCCGGAAAATCTTCTAATTTCGTTGAATTTACATTTCTCAGAGAATCCTCTGCAGTCATTGTCCTGCCGTACTTAGCCAAGAACTCCAGAACCACCCCATTGGACCATCCGAAACCGCTCTGCACAACATACTCTCCCCCACCTCCGAATCGCCCCGGGACTTGAACGTCGTACTTCTCGAACATCTGTTTGTTCTCAAGGAATCCTTTACGGCATGACCTAACCCAGGTCGTGGCAACTTTGAACGCCACTTCCCTCCCTTCGTCGGTCCCCAAAGCCTCCAAAGCGTTCACAACGATACTGACTAGAGGCGGCCAAGCGTTCGGGAAGTCCCACTGCTCCCCGCTGTCGATCAAGGACACCGGCACACCACCGGGGAAATCTAACCCGTGCGAGTTTTTCAAGTAGTCCAAAACGCGAGAGGAATGTTTCTTCACCAATTTCTTGTCAATAGCACCCATCCAGAGGGGAGCAACGTTGCTCGGATAGAACTTTTTACGATGAATCTGGTGACTTAAGCTGTAGTCGTACCACACTCCGTCTTCCTCGTCCCATAAGACCTCTTCAATGTTGCTCCTCCACTGCTTAGCGAGGTAGGCCCAATGCGATGCTCTGCGCGTGTTTGACAAGACACCTTCGAAGAAGGCCATGTTTTGTAAAGCGTTAGCAAATATCGCGTTCAATTCCACAGGAATTATGTCTGAAGTGTGGATATCAGAAAGGTTGCCGGTGTTGCTACCGAAAGAGTCCACAAACCACCGAGATGAGAAATCCCATCCACTTTCAGCTGCACTTTTTATGTCAATGTAAAATTCGGTCTGCCTCTCTTCAGATTTAAACCTTTGGGCTTCCGTATAGTCTTCCTGGTACGATTCTGGACGAGGACCTTTGCTTAAAGCGTAATATCTAAGAAGAGTGTACGTATTATCACCCTTGTCGAATGAAACTATACGATTATCGAGCCAGAAGTGTAACTCGTCTTGTAAAACATCGATGTTGTCTTTCAGAAATTTAATGTCACCAGTCTCCCGGAAATAAAGAGACACCATGGCTGACAACAGAGGTGGCTGACTGCGCTCCATATAGTACCATCTACTTCCGTTGGGTATGTGACCTAATCTCTTTAATAACTCAATCAAATTCTCGATCATGCCTTTAGCCGTATCGTGCATACCACCGATAAGTAGCCCCTCGATAATCCAGTACGTGTCCCAGTAGTATATCTCCGTAAACCTGCCTCCAGGGATCATGAACCCATGAGTAATGGGGATGAGACTGTACCGGTCGGCGTTTTCGAAAACGCTCGGCTTAACTTTCCTTGCGAGTGTGGGCCAGATTCCATGGATATTCTTGGCGTACTCTCTTAGCTGCTCGTCGTGAATGCCTTGAAGGAACTTGGGATTTTCTGTGAAATCCGGCGGGGACCACGGTTCGATTTCGAGGTCTTTGTCGAAATGTTCGTCGACGAAGGCTTTGATTTGTTCCTTTGTTGGTTTGCCGTCGGTTTTGTTGAGGAGGTCGTCGAAAGCTTCGAGGATCTCGTCGGGGTCGTGGAGCAGGTGCATGTCGACGAAGGTCTTGGAGTCGGGGTAGAGGCGGGCCAGCTGCACTTGGTGAAGCAGCTCGCTGTCGCAGAAGATGGGCCTGTCGCACGAGGGCAGCAGGTCCTCTGCCACGACGGCCGCAGCCGCCGCCACCATCAGCATTAGTTGGAACATCTGGAAAGAAACAACATAAATTATTACAACGTAGGACGCAAGAGAGGCCAGTCGAATGGTGGAAACGGCAAATATGACTATGTACTACGAATATGTGCCGATGAGTACCCTATCATTAAAAAGTAGAACTGAGTCTGAGTCTTAGACTATTCAAAGTGTTTCCATATAGAATGGGATCCTTTAAACGAAGCGTGAAGAATTCACAGGCCAGCGTGGCTGTGATGACTGACTGAGAACTGAGGTATCCCACCGGTTGTTAGAGGACTTGAGCTTCTTTTCCAGCTTTCCATCAAGCTAAAGGAAGCCACTATGCTGACCCAATATAAAAAAAAACTTATTTAAGGCTTCAGTTGCCTATTACGTATATTCTATGATATTATTCTTACAGGATTTTCCTGGTACTGTGATTTCAGGTGACCTAGGACCTAATTCGTGATACGACTCGGCCAATTTTGGTTATTAGGTACTTGATGCAACGATGCATAAAATACACATTTAAGAATAATTCCTAATATAAGTTTTTTGCTGTCTGTTTAAACAAAAAGTACTATTAAATATGTATATTTACATTTTAGAACCTACATAATTCCTGGTAGACGGAAATATATACCTAACCTACCTAATAAATTGCTACATTGTAAACAAATCTGTTTGGAAGTTACGAATAATAAAAGACAGGTTTTTAAAAATGCATTTGCTTGCAAAATCAAATATCTCAAGTCAATGCCCCCAATTTTGGGCAAGTTGTACCTGCTTGACTTGACCGAACGTCACGTGTATGTAACATTTTTAAAGATTCATACTTAAGTATACTAATAAAAACCCCAATAAAATCTGCATACATATTCCTCCACAAACATTTGACCCTGAAGCTTAATTAGGTACGTCTCGGCAACGGAGCCATCTCATTCGCGAATTTTTTATTTACATTTCGAAAACCTTGACATATCAGAGATTAAACCTTATTGCCCAAACAAGTCCGGCTAAAATATGAATACCCACTAGATGATATCATGCATAATATTAAAATAATTAAAGATAAAAACTAAGACTAAGTGGATTCAAGAGCTTGACATCAAATTTGTTAAAAGGCTGTCGAAAGATCAAAGACATGTACCTATAAATAATGTAACAGACAGACAAAAATTTTACTGATTGCATTTTTGGCTACAGTATCTATCACTAATTACCCCTGATAGTTATTTTGAAAATATATTTTATGTACAGAATTGACCTGTCTTCAGATTTATTATAAGTAAGTATAGAAATACCTACAGCCCCGACTTCACAATGGTAGGTACCATGCGCAATAGGCTATTATGGCTAAAAATTGTAATTAGTCCGTCTTTTAGCTAATTCAAAATAAAAGACACGTATTTTCCTTTTTTCATTCAAATAAACAATAGCAAAGATACAAGGCATCAAAAGTGGAGTGGAAGTCTTTGACGTCACTTGCCCCCGTAAAAATGTCTCACTGAGTGACGTCATGCGTAATTTCAACGGGCTATAACTTTGTAATTTTTAGTCTAATTTACAAATAAAAAAATACGTGTCTTTTATTTTTGAATAAGCTAAAAGACGGACTAATTACAATTTCTAGCCATAATAGCCTATTGCGCCCTGAGCGGACGTCCAACCGCGGCCTACTACCCTAAGTTACCAAGGCGCTCAAGATTAGGGGCAAAGCGATACTTATTAGGGGAAAAGTGCGCTGGTAGTTTTAAAACCGGCTCTATCTAAATTTCGCACAAAAATATATTTATGTTAAAAGCAGTCCCAGTACTCCCAGTAGTGATATGTAGGCCCATTTGTCACATTTCATAAGATCATAAAATTTTTATAAATTTTTGAATTAAGTCGTTATTATTATTATTAGAAGTGCGAGATATCCATTATTAATGATAAAAACAAAACGCGCTCTTAACTAACTAGTAGAAACATTTAAAAATGTTTTAATATCATTTAGGCGTTGGAAATTCACTCGGCAACTGATGGCTCTATCGTGACCTCAGCTTTTTCATCAATGATCGATTAACTTTTTGTAGGGCCAATGACCATACCAATTCATTACCACAAAAAAGGATTGTGGATTTATTTAACTAAAGTGAGGAAGTTTTTATTGCCAACCATCGTTAGAAGAATATTGGTAACTTATTAGTTGTAGCTTAAAGAATAACACATTTATTTTGGATCAGTTGACTATCTCTTATCTATTACTTTGCCATTTTTTTCTTATCTAAGACATGTTTATTGTATGATATTGTAATTTTTGTTTGTAAATTAAACTATTCTGCTTAAAATCTTCGATATTAATTATCTTAATAATGACCTATATTATTTAAGTGTTTTGATTGTATTTAAAAGTAGGTACAGTACTTTATACTTACATCAAAGTTTCATAAGTACTGGTTTTTTTTTTGTAGGTATACTTTTAAAAATTAAGAACGATTTTAAGCCTGAATTATTATTCTGAAACTATAATCTGGTATTTAATAAATAGAAATAAATACGCAAATAATGTTTCGCTGTTCCGTTGTTATTTATATTTGACTGTTTTATATATTAGTTTTAAAATTAATTATTGTTGTATATATTAAGTTATGTCATGTGAAAGTACTGTACACACGGGCCTTATTATGACTGGCTCGGTGGCTCAATTGGTAGTGACCCCTGCCTTCTGAACCAAGGGTCGTGGGTTCGATTCTCACCCGGGACAAACATTCGTGTGATGAACACTTGTGTTTGTTCCGCGTCTGGGTGTTTATATTTGTATTTAAGTATTTATTTGTGGTACCTTCGTTGTTCTTATACCCATAACACAAGTGCTAAAGCTACTTACTTCAATGTATGTGATGTTGTCTGATATTTATTTTATTTATTCCACAATATTTTTACTCGCCTCGAGACATCTGCTTACCCATATACCTAAACATGGAATTAACTAATTAAATGGTAAACAAAAACAATACCAAGTCTACCTGCCTACGATATTTCGTTTTATGCTAAACAGCCATTAAAAAAACTGAACAATACCTACCCGTTTTTGCCATGAAACATTATTATTTAAGAAGTAATACGAGTAGTACCTACTTATTTTATTATCTGTGATTTAGACTAGAATGCCGACTGCGATGCCCATGGACTTAATGAAAACAAGCAACAGTAAAAATCTACATAATTATAGGCTTCAGGCTTAATTGACTAATATGAAGTCGGTATGTTTTATTCTTAACCTGTGAAAATTTCGGTCGAAAATGTTAAAGTAAAGAGACAACCGTCTCTATTTACTCTCCAGTAGTCTTTAATGCATTAAAATAAACACAAAACACATTAAAGACACAAGAGGTTTCTAGTTAGGTACTTCTTCTTAAAAATATGAATATAATGTTTAAAGAGGAATTTCATAGATGTGGTCACATTTTCCCTTTTGGTTTATGCACCTATAACCTTGCAGTTTGCCAAATTTCATGTACCTACCTATAAATTACATTTATAAACACTATCTGCTAGATAACATCTAGGTCATCGGCAATTTATTTAGTAACTTTTGGATGTGCGTTACATGCAACGTGTTAATGAAAAAACGCATTACCTCAGAATAGAAAATATCTTTATTCACATAAATAGACTTATAGTTAAGTAGGTAGATACAATAAAGGTAGATTCGTAAATTGATAATATAATAATAATAAATCTTTATTGTACTTAAAGTGACGTGGGTAATATGGGTTGGTACTACAGCTTCTTTTAAGTTTATAAAAACCTGAGTCCCACATACCCCGTCACTCCCCCCGGATGACAGGGATGCCTAAACGCATTTTCCCCGGCAAAAAAAAAAAAAAAGTTTATAAAAACCTGTGTTAGAAGAGTACCCTCTTCTCTGTGGTAAATGATTTTATACTTAAAAGTAGCAAATGAAAAACATTACGTATATGTCACCGGAAAATAGCAAGAATCGTAAGTTGATCAATTTCCTAGGTAGTTGATTAACTTCCGGAAAATAATAAACGGAAGTTGAAATGTATTATTTAACGTATGTATTTTAGTAAATTGATCATTTTACGGGGTCTTGCCGTAAAATCATCCGACGAAGGTGAGGTTAACGTTGATTGGTTCAATGGCTCACGTGGCATTATCCCAGCAACCAATCAGGGAACAGTGTATTAAGTTACGGGTAATAGTACACCGTTAAATAGTACATTGAGCAACGATTGGCCCATTTGAGGACGATTTTACTTGTGTCAAAATCGTAAATTATTAAATGACTGTCAGGCTACCGTAAGTTGATTAACTAACTGAAATCCATTGCGTTAAATAATACATTTCAACTACCGTTTGTTATATTCCGAAAGATAATCAACTACCTAGGAAATTGATCAACTTACGATTCTTGCTATTTTCCGGTGACATATACAATCTTAATAACTCAAAATCAAAAAAATTGATCATAGTAAGATAAATATCACAATAAGTAGGTACTGTTTGTTTGTTTGGACCACTGAGCTTTATGTGGCCGTTACGTCCCTCCCGAAGCCCCCCATGGTAGGAAACGTCGCCCCCGTCACGTCCTCCTGGACGATGACGATCCCATTACCCTCGCCATGCTGGCCGCCGCCGAACAGCTCGCGACACAGTCCAACACTTCACGCCCGTCGTTCCGACCCCGCCGGCGGGGTCCTGCGCCGCGTCGTCCCCTAGCTTCCGCGTCCCGCCCGCGAAACCGGCCCGCAACCGGTCGCCCCTCTCCTCAAAATATCGTCCGTAGGGACCCTCCCAGCAGCGCCCTAAGCCGAGGCCCGAGCCCCACTAGGGGGCGCCCTTAGCTGTGCTGCTTAGCTTACCTAGGGGTGAGAGCCTTCCGCTCCCCCAACAGTCCGGTGATGATGACATGGCCGGTCTGGCCATCATCGTAGTCATTTAGGAAAAAAATAAAAAAATATGTGGCCGTTATAGGCGATGCAACAATATAGGATACCAAGGATTTGTATTTACATATTACATATATATACTTACTATGAGTGAATAAGTAACATACGAGTTAGGCTAGCCTCCGTTTTATTGCCTATTTGACTGCTGGCATACTATGTGACCCCACATTTATGATGATACAATAAATATTCATAGATCCCTACTTTGTTGACCCATTAAGTGCCTATTACAACTACAAGGTATGTTAGTATAAAAGTGTATCAGGTCTACCGTTCATAAGTTACTATTATTACAGTCATTTGCAAATTGTAGGTACCTACTTAATGTAGTCGATCAGTGCTTATACTCGTAGCACAGTCGATCATGACGAGACAAAAACATATACCTACGTAAGTTGAATATCAAGAAGTATCTTTAAGAGAGGTAGAGCATAGCGAATCTTCGCTCGTATTGAGCCGCCCGTCCTGGGAAGAACCTTCATCAGCCTATAGAATACCGCAGCTAAATGAACTCCGGAACGTGTTTTTGCAGGTGAATGGGGTTTTAGGGGGAGTTAGGGTTGGGCCAGCATGGCGGTGGCAACTGACAGGTAACTGACCAGTTACTTGCACGTTGTCACAGCGACTTGGGCTTCTCTTTCGCTTTCCTTCAGGCGTAGGAAAGACATAATGATGTCGAGCTACTATATAAAAAATGTACCTACTTCATGAATCGCATAGGGTTTCGCCAGTGATGAAGTTTTTGGTACCTACCTAAAAACTTCCCATGGCATAGCAAAGCATGAACATTACTACTTAATTTTCCTAAATAAACACAGAATTATATCTGACATTTTGTGAGTTTTGTTATTTGACATTTCGTGGACCTTACACTACACTAGCGTCTCTGACGGCCTGTTCTCATGACGGTCATTCAATTGTATTACTAACAATGTCAATTGAAAAATATGAAAGAAACGTTGAAACTCTACCATAGAAGTCTTATTACTTCCATGAACTCTATCTAGATTCAATGTCCTTTTTTCATATTTTTCTTTATTTCAAAGTTACTTACTTAATGCCTTTTTTGTTTATACAGGCCGATGGTATGGCAAGGCAGGTTAGGCTCAGGACTTAGGGCAAGGGATTAGAAGTCAAGTCACAGACCATCTGACCATAGTTACGACGTAGATAATAAGGAAAGTGATACTTGACCATCCATCATTGTAACCCTAGACTGTCTTTAGTACTCATCAAAAGGCATCATATAAGTCAAACAAAAGCAATAATTTAAGTATAAGTACCCATTGTTTCTTAGTCAATTGAAAAGGGTGTACAGATCAGAACTGTAAGAAATCGTTTTAAGAAGACGAAGACGCCGCGAGGCGTGCTGTACATTTTACTCTATCAATCAAATTCGTTCAATAAAGTTTTCGCGTGATAGAAAAATCCATACTAAGTACATTCAATTAGATTAGACAACTAAAAGCAAAATTAGTATATCATCAGAGATGTAAGGGAGCGACCTACTTATGATTTTTTTGCTCCAAGCCACCCTCACCTGCCCATGGTCCATCCTGCCGAATAACCAACGAGGCTCTGGCAACCGACTGTTGATGGCCGTGGGTATAACCATCACAATAGAGATGGTACAATAAGTCCAACCATTTTGGAGATTAGGAGATTTGGTTACAAACCGACAGAGAAACCAAAAACTTAAAAATGTTTTTTTTTTGTATTTTCCCTCTTCCTTCCTATTATGCCGCGGCCACACATTGGAGGTATTTGCACCAACGCGCAACGTAACGTTTTGCGCCCATTGCACCAATGTGTGTATCGGTACTTTGACACAATGAAGACACTGAGCGCCTTCGTATTGGGCATTGGACAGTGATTGGACGAAAAGTTGAATCCAATGTGTGGCCGCGTCATTACATTATGATTTTGGCGCAGTTATTTTTTACAGTTTAGCGTTATGTACAACTACAACCTACCTACATACAGTGCAAAACATCATGTTTCGTATTACGCATCAACTTCAGCGTAATCAGATT
The DNA here is from genome assembly GCA_031163375.1 of Conogethes punctiferalis. NCBI lineage: Eukaryota > Metazoa > Arthropoda > Insecta > Lepidoptera > Crambidae > Conogethes > Conogethes punctiferalis. The sequence goes on along the minus strand of CM062106.1, from coordinate 3,935,480 downwards.
AGATTAGATACGTATAGCTTTTGTCTACCGATATTGCTTCATATGTAGGTATCATTCACACGAGTCAACATGAATACCTATTTATCACATGAAGTAGGTACCCCCAACATGTTGAAATAGCTCAATCAGATATGTCAACGTGTTGTCAAGTACATAATATTTCATGAAAACTGCACAGACGACAGACATTTTGTGCGGTAGTCTGCGTCTGAGACATTTAAAAAGAGCATCTACGTCCCTACAGCTCTGCCGACAGAATGATCGAAGATGTGCGTTGAGTCTGTGAAAAACCGCGACAGATTTTTGTGCGTCGTGTGCGTTACTGCATATAATTGCATCACAGACTAAAAAGTGCATCACGGATAGTCTGTCGTCTGCGTTGCCCCTAAGAGTTGTTTACAGAACGTCTATCTTCACCAATAATAATATACCTACAAATGTAAAGAAAGACTTGTATTTTTGCCGTATGCATGCATGTTTGTAATGAGTAAACTCAAAAAATACTAGGTATGTCGATTTAAAAAATTCCTTCACCACTGGAAAGCTACGTTCCCTTTGAGTAACATAGGCTATATTTATTGTCAATGAAATGTTTACCTTTCTAAAATACCCGAAGCGAAGGTCGCTATAGTTCATTCGCGTTAAGAAATTATAATTTCTAGCGTTTTAATTGGCTAGTGGCCTGTCAGTGACCTGTCAGTCACTATTTTCTTAACGCGAATGAACTATAGTACCTATCTCATGACCTCATAAAATTTGTGGAAGGGCAAATATTACACCTCTAAAAGGAAATGTTACATTTTTATATTGTTATTCGTAACAGGTTTAACTATGCTCTGTTCATGAATGTCCCGAAGTCACTCCACAGGTATTTCGCCGGCTGACACGTAGACAAACCATGGTCGGCATTTACAACGTTAGCAATTTTTTTTCCTCTTAATATGTATCAAGAATTGTTACGTAGGTACAATTTTACGTTTCTTTGGTATTTGTTTTGTCCTGAAATAAATATGAGATAGTAAAAAAACCTTTGATACCTCCAATTTATGATAAAAACGAATTAATTCAAGGCATCGAGTATAGTCACCAAGGTTCCGAATAGGAGCATTGTATTATCTACACTTTAAAATAAGACCACCAAAGCTACAAAATCAACTATATTTTACTTTTACAATAATTTAACAAAAGAAGTACATAATCACGACGTATATAATGTATAAAATAACTGCTCGCGACACACTCGGTTTATCAAGGTGTTATCCGTAGCGCTTACAAAACTCGACTGGCTCAACTAAAAATTCACAGAAAGCAAATTGGTGACGCCCCACTACTGTTTCCTGCACTTTTGGCGGGAACCAATAGCGTGGCGGCACGACACACCATAGATTTTACTGTGTTGCCAATTGTCAATATCAAATGTCAATGTCAAATGCAAACATTTGAACCTGACATTCCATTTTTTTTTAAAAAGAAACATAATTTAATCTTAAATGAAATAAATTAGCTATTAAAAAGTATTTTCAGCTGCGGCGACAACATCCGGCCTTCCTGCGCACGCATCCGTCCCCGGATTGCGTCCAAGTCTGGTGCAGTTGCTGAGAACAAATGAAATAAAAGAAAATTAAAAATTGTTCAATTTATGAAATTATAGCGAGTAACCTCCACTCTACTATTCCATCAACGGCCAGTAGATGAACGTCTACTCGATACCAAGAATCGGCACAGCCTACTTGTACTTTGGTACCCAGACTTAACTGTTCCATCAGCGGTCAGTTATTGCCTTATGTAAGACTGGTACTTCACCCTAGGCGATGCCTTTGGCCAACCCTAGTTGCAAGTCTCATCTTCACATTGTAACGAATTTATTTTACACGAATAAAGTCCGTTACTAGAATCTGCAATTATCTCAGCACCAAAATACAAGTTTGAAGCATAATGCACCAGACAAACTAATAAAGAGCAAGTTGGACCTGCTTTGTCAAAATTAATTACTTAGTTTTACAGTACATACCTACTTAATGAGTAGGTATTTATGAATAGTAAGAATACTCTTTAAACATTAAAATAGTAGAATTACCTGACAACATCCTAGGCCTTTTGTAGACCTTTTTCATCTAATTCTTCAAGTCTGACCCACGGTTTCATATTTTCAGCACACGTAGTTCCCTCATAACGTTTACTTGTTCTTTCAGCGCCTCGCATGTCTACCACCTTGTACCGGTCATGTCCTAGAACTTCCTTCACTTGAAAAGGCCCTTTATATAACGGCATTAACTTGGTACTTTGCCCATCGTTCGAGTGACTTGGAATCCTTATCACAACCAGGTCATTAACATTGTAAGTCTTAGCTGGTTTCCTTTTGGAATCGAAAATAAGCTTCTGTCTATCAGCATTAACTATTATTCGGTCATTGACGGACTGTCTTAATGAAGTAACATCGACTTGTTCTTCGTTTTCGTTCATAAGTTGATCCGAATCAGTTTGAAGTCTGTATCCAAAGAAAACCTCACTAGGAGCCGCAGATGTAGTCTTATTAATCGTACTATTGATGCCTTGTTGAACACTTGCAATATGTATGTCCCATTTATTGTTGTCAGTGCCAGCACCCATAGTCCTAAGTGCATCTAGGATTGTTCGATTAAAACGTTCCACCTGACCATTAGATCGCGGAACCGCGGTTGCGATGACATGTCGTCTTATATTTTTATCTTGACAATATTTTACAAACAATTTGGATGTAAATGCGGTTCCTGCATCACAAACGAGTCTTCTCGGATTACCAAAAATTTTAAATATTTTATCTAGCTCATTTATGACAATTTGACTTTTTGTATTACGGACAGGGCAAATAAAGACAAACTTTGTAAAAGAATCTACAATTACCAACAAATAAGTATTCTTTTGTGTAGTTTTCACAAAGGGTCCTAGATGATCTATATGTAAGGTGTGGAAAGGCCTGGCATACTTAGGTATAGAAAATAGCTTTCCTTCCTTTTTTCCGTGGACATTTTTAGAATAGACACAATGGAGGCAATTTTTAATGTACTTAGACACGACTTTTTTCATTTTAGGGAACCAATAAACTAATTTTATCCTCTCCAATGTTTTGTCCACAGCAAAATGGCCTATATCATCGTGATTTGCTCTGATGACCTGCCAAATACATTTCTTTGGTACTACCCATTTCCTGCCATATTCAGTACGACGATAAACCTTGTTTCCTAGTAACTCATAATCATTGTAGATTTTTTTATTCAGCTCGGCTTGTCCTGACTCCAATATTTCTCTGATAGCACAAATATTGGGATCTTGTAACTGGACTGATAATAGCCAATCACCTTCTGTTATTACGGACACGCTCTCAGTATTAACAGGGAATTGACTTTTGCAGACTGGGTTTCTGCTTAGTGCATCAACGTGCTGCATTTGAGTGCCTGGCTTATGTATAATTTCAAAAGTGAACTCTTGTGTTAATAACACCCATCTACCAATTCTAGAGTTAATATCTTGTTTATTTATTGTGTATTTAACTGCATTACAATCGGTATAGATCTTAAATGTTGAACCTAACAAGTAGTGGCGAAATTTCTGTAAACCAACAACAATGGCCAAAAACTCTAATTCGAATGAATGATACCTTTTTTCTTCATTTGAAGTCTGCCTACTGTAAAAATGGATGGGTTTTTCTCCGTTTTCAGTAACCTGTGTCAATATGCAACCTACACCGTCTCTACTGGCGTCCGTGTATAGAATGGTGGGTAATTTAGGATCAAAGATTGTCAATAAAGCGTTATTTAATAACTCGTGTTTTAACTTATTAACCGCTTCAATTTGTTCCGACCCCCACTCCCAAGCAACATCTTTTTTTAAAAGTTTTACTAACGGTTTCGATATAAGAGCACAATTTTTTATAAATTTTCGAAAGTAGTTGAGCCCCAAAAATTGCCTAACCTGATGTACATTTTGCGGCTCGGGAAATTCCTCTACTGCTTTCAACTTTTTTTTACCCGGACGGACCCCCTCGTGAGAAACGTCATAACCAAGAAAATTGATAGAAGTCTGAAAGAAATGACATTTATCTAAGTTTATTGTCAATCCATTATCTTGTAATACCTTTAAAACCTCTTCTAATTGCCTAATATTTTCGTCAATCGTTTCTGTAGCTATCAAAAGATCATCCATATAACAAATGACCTTGTCAAATCGTAGGTTTCCCAAAACAGTATTCATGAGTCGCTGAAAGACTGATGGGGCATTACAAAGTCCAAAAGGCATTCTCCTAAATTCGAAATGTCCATCAGGAGTCACAAACGCTGTTTTAGGTATTGAACTCTCATTTACTTTGATTTGATAGTAACCGCTTTTTAAATCCAATGATGTATAGTACTTACAACCTTTTAGTTTATCTATAAGATCTTCTACAATAGGCATAGGGTATTTTTCTTTAACAGTGATTTTATTAAGTGACCTATAATCAACACACATACGTTTCTCACCTGAGGGTTTATCGACAAGTAATACTGGACTAGCGTAAGCAGAATTGCTTTCCTGTATTATACCATTTTTTTGAAGATCATCAACTATATCCCGCAAAGCTTGCTTCTCTGATTCCGACATACGATATGGACGGTGACAAACAGGTTTGTTAGTTGTGACTTCGATATCTAATTCTACGCAAGAAGTTTGCCCCAAAGTTTGTAAGTCATTTGAAATAACTCGCGGATACTGTTCAAATATTTTATTAAGTACATTGATATGACTCCGAGAATCTGAATTGAACATGTAGGATTCTATCAAAGCTACTTGATGATCATTTATTGGACGAAAAGATAAGTTGTTACCTATGCGTGAGTACATGATTGTTTTGTCTTCAGTAAAGTTTCTACCTATTAGAAGAGAACAGCCCGACAATTCATCAAAAATATATAATGTAATGTTAAGCATTGCTGTATCAACTTTAATGTCCAATTGTACAGCTTTAGTGACTTGAGAACAAGAATCGACTTTAAAACCTGTTAATAAGACTGGAACATCTAGTTGAAATGGTGTAATGTTTAACTGTTGTACTAAATCACTAGTTATCAATGAACAACTACTGCCCATATCAATAAAAGCCTGTTGCTTACATCCGTTTAGTTCAATATCCTTAAAAAATTTATTTTCTGATTTTGGTTCAATAATTAACTTAACCTCGCTATCCTTTTCAATCTTTGTTTTAGCCTTGGACCTACACGCTAATTCTAAATGACCAAACCTGTTACATGAGGTGCATTTAACATTATCTTTTTGATTGCAATTAGTTTTCTTATGCCCTGGTTCGCCACAGCGAAAACAAGTAATATTAGCACTTGTACTAGGCAAGTATTGGGTATTTATTGGAACACTAGAGTTCAAAGAATTGTCTGGCTTTTTGTCTAAATTATTGTACAATAATCGAGCTATATTTCTATTATGTGAACCACCCTGTCTTTGTACAGGCTTTTCAGGTTCCACATGAATTTTCCCATGCAAAAATGAAGCTAAGTCATCACAGTACCTAAAACTGCCGGCTTCAGCTGCGGTGCTTATATTTTTGTCACCAATAGAACCTACAATTATTGAAATTATATCTTGCTCCGAAAAAGACAATCTCATTTTGTCAATTTTTCCCTTTTGTTGAAAATAAAATTCATATAAAGACTGACCATCCGTAGGCCTTGTTTCAATCAAATTTTTTAACAAACTAAACATATTACGTTTAATTTGAAAAGTATCTAAAAGAGTATTACGCCAATCCCTCCACTTCCAGGCAGTCCAACGTGTTTCATTTTTTTGAAGTGAGTCGTACCATGTCTTGGCCGTATTTCGTAATTTTTGCAAAGCTTGATATTGTAAAACACGATCAGACCAACTAAAAGCTCGGGCATTAGCCTCTACCACATTTATCCACATTTGGATATCGTCTACTAAAGGATCAAACTCCGGTATCACTGACGACAAAACTACATTTTGGCTTACTGCGGGAGACGCACGCCTGGTGCGTCTCGATTTCCTGCGCCGGTGTCCATCAGAGCTACTGGTGCTCGATGACGATGACCTTGACCTTGACCTCTCCGACGACGTGGAGCTTGACGAAGGGCTCCTATTTTTACGTTTTCGCACTCGTTTCCTATTTCGCGGCATTGGGCGTTGTTACGTGACACTTCTGATATTATCTACACTTTAAAATAAGACCACCAAAGCTACAAAATCAACTATATTTTACTTTTACAATAATTTAACAAAAGAAGTACATAATCACGACGTATATAATGTATAAAATAACTGCTCGCGACACACTCGGTTTATCAAGGTGTTATCCGTAGCGCTTACAAAACTCGACTGGCTCAACTAAAAATTCACAGAAAGCAAATTGGTGACGCCCCACTACTGTTTCCTGCACTTTTGGCGGGAACCAATAGCGTGGCGGCACGACACACCATAGATTTTACTGTGTTGCCAATTGTCAATATCAAATGTCAATGTCAAATGCAAACATTTGAACCTGACATTCCATTTTTTTTTAAAAAGAAACATAATTTAATCTTAAATGAAATAAATTAGCTATTAAAAAGTATTTTCAGCTGCGGCGACAACAATTGTGTGGTCAACAGTCATCGCGAATAGGAAATAAGTCTATTTTCCGCAAGATCGGCGCGTGCGCACGTGACGTCACGTACGGACGACATCCATGTTTTTTTTTTGAACCCTTTAGGGGGCAACGGCGACTGTTCTACCACCACAATTTGGACCTTATTTCCTTGTTAAGTAGAGTTGTAAACAATCAAATCTTTCAATTTAATAGGGTTCCTTGAGAAAATGCGTGTATTTATTTTAAATTATTGTTGTCGTGTTTTTTTTTGTATAGGGAATTAATTCTGTTTTTTATTAGTCAGTTCTAGTCAGGTACTACTTTTTTATTGACAGTGTGATCATTGTCAAAGTTTTATTTACCCTATGTACCAGCCGTTTGGGGTAAAGTACAGTGCTTGTACGTATGAGGAAAACTTGCCGTTTCGTAAGGGGTACCTACCTGCCTACTTACGAAATAAATTACTGAATTGAATAGACCGGTTAAGACGGAAAAATATGCCAGAATGTACAAATGTTACAACTAAGTACACAATATAAAAACATAATTTTACGAAATGCCAACAAAGACTTTATAGAAAAGACGTTCATTACTCTCTCCCATTGAATAGAGTTAACCTACTTTATTTTACTATTTATTATTATTATGTACTAGAGGTCTTACATAAATGATATCAAAGAAATTCCTTATGCTTATCTACTGACTAGCTGTGCTCGCGACTTCGTCCGCGTGGAATAGTTATTTTTTCCCCGTTTTTTTTTTACATTTTCCATTATTTCTTCGCTCCTAATAGTTGCAGCGTGATTTTATATAGCCTAAAGCCTTCCTCGATAAATGGTTTATTCAACACAAAAAGAATTTTTCAATTCGGCCCAGTAGTTCCTGAGATTAGCGCGTTCAAACAAACAAACTCTTCAGCTTTATAATATTATATAGTTAAATAGTTAAGATAGGGATACTTAATTGAAAAAAAAAACGAGTGTCAGTGGGGAGATAGGTACACGAATCTACAATCAAATTCAACCAGCCGAATTTCTGGTTCAAAATCTTTATTCCCAGTGCCACATATTTATTCTCTATTTCGGAAATAATTATTATTCTCTAGCGATAGCACCCTACATAAATTATGAATAAATACATAGATACTTGTTTACAATAACATATTTTTGGATGTCGTGATATTTCAATACCATATCCAAAAAAAAAAGATATTTCAATAAGAAATGTGACTGCACACCATAAATAACCCTATCGAATACGGTAAATTGTTCGTTTTATATCTCATCTTATTTCCAGACACAGTAGTTTTAACAATAGCCTGTAATTTTAAATGAACATTCGGTCTTATGACTTGAGCACTTGTAAGAAATAGAACTAACCTGAGTAGTTTTTTCTTCTTTTCACTTCCTTATCACTACACTTAAACATAGAATACAATTATCTGGCAATATCAGTTGAACGACTGACGAAATAATACAGGGATGCGTTTATATGTAGGTCCACTTCTGAAGTAGGTAGTTACTCAACAAAAAGTAAACATGTGACGTCGATACACTCCCACCTAACGATCCAATCACAGTTCAGGGAAACACTTCAGGTACTTTCCTAACTCTACGGGTGCAGTCAGTCTTGGATTAAGTAGAGTTTGTCATTGTGGTGAATGAATCTATATCTTCTATCTATACATATAATAAAAATGTAACGAGTCGCTGTCTGTACATTGAAGATATATGTGAAAAAATATTATGGGGGGCCTTTATTAATGCAATAGTACCCAAAACAATGATTTTTGGAATTTTTGTCTGTTTGTCTGTTTGTCGGTTTGTCTGTTTGTCTGTATGTTTGTGCACGCTAATCTCAGAAGCCGCGTATCCGATTAAGATGCGGTTTTCACTAATATATTGCTGGAAGCTTCCCTTAACATTTAGTGTTTGTTTCATGATAATCGGTCCATAAATAAAAAAGTTACGCCGATTTAACTAATCACGTCGAGCCGTTTGCGCGGGTAGGTATATAAAGCGCGCCGAGATCTGCGCCGCGCCGCTGCCAGCTACCAGGCACTAGGGGTCAGAGCCTATAAATACATAATATTGTATGTATTTGGTGTAGGTGAGGCATTTTCTTATAAAAAATTATTCTTTTTCTTAATTAAAAAAAAACACGTAGAGTACATCTAATACATACAATAAATTGCTCTTTTATTTCCTATAATTGCCACTGCCGTGGGATGTGAAGGGTTGTGAAATGCTTTTAAAGCTATAAGTTTGAAACTTAATTTTTAACAATTAGGTAAAATCACTACCCAAAAAACTATTCCACGCGGACGAAGTCGCGGGCACAGCTAGTAAATAATAAATAACCCAAGACATGCCACGCTTGGTCACACATCGCCATCTAGCCCGAAACTAAGCAGAAGCTTATACTATGGGTATTAAACAACTAATAAATATTGTTAGATAGGTACTTTATTTTCTAAATAAATAAATAATAAAATAACCCAAGACATGCCACGCTGGGCCACACATCGCCATCTAGCCCCAAACCACAGATTAATAAATAGTTACTCCCAAACTAAGCCGAAGCTTATACTATAGGTACTAGACAACGGATAAATATTGTTATATAAAGTATATCTATCTATCTACCTGGAGAGGCCTTTGTCCGGCAGTGGACTGCGATACGCTGATGATGATGATGAATTTGCCTTAGTCACCATGCTTGGCAGAAGGGTTGGTGACAAGGTTTTATTGGCGAGGGGAAGCCGCGATGCTGTGCCATTATGGAAAAACATTGTAGTGCTCAGCGTTTCGATAAATTATATTAATTTGATCATTAGCCTTTCAGAGTCCACTGCTGGACATAGACCTCTCCAAGTGTTCGCCACTTCTATCTTGCGCCTCTCGCATCCAGCACTCGTTTGCCAGCCGTCTTGCGCTTATTTTTAACAACAATCCTCTCATTAAGATAATCTCGTTACCTGTCGAAAATATCAAAATGCCGAGTTTTTAGACACCTACTTACTTAGATATCTAAAGAGCTTAGGTACACGTGATGATAAAACGATAAAAAAAATTGCAGAAAACTTTTAAGTAAACACTTCAAGAAATGGTAAAAATAGAAATTATTTGTTGGAGACTTATCATAAAATGATTTGTACCACCAAAATCGAAAACGATCGATTGTTGAACGGATCGCGTACTTTTGCAGCATGAATACCTCCCATTTGTCTCTCCCGTCTACGAATATACGAACTGAAATTCGTTCAACTCGATTTTCATTAATTTAATTCATAGGTATAAGTATTCGAATATGGGAGGGACAAATGGGAGGAATTTATGGTGCAACTAGCTGTGCCAGCGACTTCGTCCGCGTGGAATAGTTTCTTGGGTAGTGATTTTAATGACCCCCAGTGCCTGGCAGCTGGCAGCGGCGCGGCGCAGATCTCGGCGCGCTTTGTATACCCGCGCAAACGTACAGCAGGCTCGACGTGATTAGTTAAAAGGGCGTAACTTTTTTATTTATGGACCGATTAACATGAAACAAACACTAAATGTTAAGGGAAGCTTCCAGAAATATATTAGTGAAAACCGCATCTTAATCGGATACGCGGTTTCTGAGATTAGCGTGCACAAACATACAGACAAACAGACAAACCGACAAACAGACAAAAATTCCAAAAATCATTGTTTTGGGTACTATTGCATTAATAAAGGCCTGCCATAATATTTATTTACATATATCTTCCATGTACAGACAGCGACTCGTTACATTTTTATTATATGTATAGATAGAAGATAGAAGAAGAAGAAGAAGAAGAAAATACGCAAAGACGCGATCCGTTCAACGAACGATCGTTTTCGATTTTGGTGGTAGGGGCGCAAGACCTGTGGCAAGACTTAGAAAAAACTGTTTCTATTTCTTTTGGGGATAGTCAAACGGAAATCGGGTGCCTACACTTGTTAGTATGGGGAACGCGGTAAATACACATTAACCCTGTAAAGTCTTTCTAGGTCTATCCGTTGGGTAGATAAGAAACACTAACGTGACAAAACTATGAGGAGTCCGGACGCGAAGAACGGAACCCAAAAAAATGTTGCCTATTGTTGAAAATGGTGTTAACCTTCATAGATATACCTACCTATGTAACATAGATCTTGTATATTTCACCATGTTTTGGTCAAGGGGAAGCCCTCACATAGTTGTTTACGTGCATTTTACCGCAAGGAAACTGAACCACAGTAGAGTGAGTGATATAAACAATAGGTAAAACTTGTAGTGACGTCAAATACTTATATTCAGTCTGGGGGAGTGTCTGCCGCTATGCACGCACACCACACAGAGACGATGTCGTAATATTATAGAAGCTCACTTAAATTACTGCGAGTCCTAGGTTCAATTTAAATAACCCAAGACATGCCACGCTGGACCAGACATCGCCATCTAGCCCCAAACTAAGAGAAGTAGTTAAAGTGAAGAATATAATAATTTAGAGTGGTGGAAGATGTAGGTAGGTATCTTGAATTCGAAGGTTTAGGACCCATTTTTATTTTAGCATAAATTAAACCCGTTTTTACCAAAAATATAAAACTGCCACACCACCCAAAACGAGTTTTAAAAAAGAGGATTGAAGGATAATATTTTCGTTGTTTATGGTTTCCTTCAAATTGAATATTCATGCTTATAGAATGTCGATTAGGACACCTATTTATTTTATGGAATATAAAATGATGTCGATAAATTGTTATTTACTGTAATCACGACCTCTACATCAAATGTTCCAGATCTTTGATATATTTATTATCTCAAGCAACAAATGCAAATCATTGTAATTTCAAAACATTGCCCTCAGATTGGATTCTATTGAATTTCCTAAAATCCATAAGCTATGTACCTGGTACTAATACCTTTTTTCTTGACTACGATGTATGTAACTCATGGGGCCATAACAACATCACAAAAAGCGCAAAGCTCTCACCCTTCTAAGCACCTACTTACTCATTTATTTGAATTTTGTTGCGAAACTCGTTGATGTCTAATCTTTCGCATGTATTCCGTTATACAGGATGACGGTCGTGATTGAAAATGCAAGAAACAGGACATACCTATATTAAACTACCAAAATATGCATGGAATTACAAATAAACAAGCAAACTATGACACCAATCGATTTCGGCCAATCAGATTCATTTTGATAGCCAAGACTTTTTTATTAGCACGTCAAAATGATTGCATCCAGCCTGGTGTTAAGCAGACGACGAAGTCGAAAAAAATATAAGTGATCCGCAACACACTCAATTCCAACACCGGATCGATCACACTATGATTGACGGCTTGAATAAGTGCCGCTTCACGCCTCGCTTTTAAAAGAGCCAAGACTTTATACAGAAGGAAACACATGTGCTGAAGAGTTCCACAGCCTAATGGTTCGGTAAATGCAAGATTTCTATCACTTCTTAGGACGAGCGGTGATTGACTGCACAGAATTTTCATGGCTTTTTAAGGCTGCACGCGTTTTAAAAAATAAAAGGTCATTAATAAAAAGAGACCTTAGGAGATTTTCCTTAATACGAATAAATAATATTATGTAGGTATTATGACAGAGAAGTTATACTTTTACATATTTATTTTCGATGTTGAAAACTTAAACAAGCTCTTATGTCTACCTTCTACGTCAATAAAGTAATGTTGCGTATTCAATTAAAGGAGTCTCGGCTATGCAACATGTATTACGCTACCTATGCGATATGGCCTTAATTAAATATGATCTATCTAGGTATTATTAGCTATCGGTAAGTGATGGTGGATCCTTGACATTCGAATCCTCACACGGTTGGATCCTATCAGTAGCATAGTTAGTAATCGGAATTATCATAATTATTTTATTTCCTCAATCTTCATTTTTATAATACAATTTCATGTAAAATGTAGCTCAGAGAGTTAGTTTTTGTTGAGTATGGTTCGCACTGCCAAAAGTTATTAGATCGCATGTAAATAACGACTCACCTAATAACTTTAACGGCCGTATTCATAAACGTTATTATGAGCGGCACGAACGCACAGGTAACCAAAAACGTATAGGATTTTGGGCACTGTGCGTCCGCGCGTCGCATAGTAACGTTTGTGAATACGGCCGTAAATGTGTAGAGTTTGTGAAGTTAACTAAGCACTAACTCTACGCTTTGTATAAAAATATGTGGATTGTCCGATTATATCCGAGGAAAAAAAGTGATATTACCAGTAGAACTGCTGTCTTGGTATATATTACTAGCAGCCGCCTTTTACTGGGATGAATTTTCAAAAGCCTTTCTTAACCTCATAACGCCCAATGTCATCGTATGATCCAAATCCGATTTTTTCATCTATTGTGTCATTGTGTACTTATTCTCAAAAAAAAATCAAAAATTTCAAAGTTTCTTTATTGTTTCTAGGTTGACATTATTACAGGGGTTGAGTTTCTCCTTTTAAGTTTATGGAAACCTGTGTTAGGAGAAACCCGCTTCTACGTTAGTACATTATTTCATAGAACCAAAAACAAATTCTAAGCCTTACGACTTCAATGCTCCCCTTTGTTATAAAACGCTGTGCTAAATTTATAGTTTTTTTATACCATTATTCAGTCGGTTATGCGCTTATACTTAGTATGAACTATGAACATTCATGAAGGTTAGGAGTTTTCTCTACTTGCCTCGATTCTACATATAAGTTTCAGTTTTTTGATGACTAAGTATTAGGTAAGTATTAAATTAATGTCGGAGCATTGTTTTTTAATAAATTTGTCAACCTGTTTGCCATTCTAATTATAATATTAGCCCAGAGGCAGTAGGCCATTAATTAATGCTAGACGTGGCTTGTTGTTTGCAATAAATATTTTCGTAATCATTGCGAACTGTATGAAACTATTGGTGGGACGATCAATCAATGTACATGTCACCGGAAAATAGCAAGAATCGTAAGTTGATCAATTTCCTAGGTAGTTGATTAACTTTCGGAATATAACAAACGGTAGTTGAAATGTATTATTTAACGCAATGGATTTCAGTTAGTTGATCAATTTACGGTAGCCTGACAGTCATTTAATAATTTACTATTCTGACACAAGTAAAATCGTCCACAAATGGGCCAATCGTTGCTCAATGTACTATTTAACTGTGCACTATTACCCGTAAATTAATACACTGTTCCTTGATTGGTTGCCGGGATAACGCCACGTAAGCCATTGAACCAATCAACGTTCACCTCACCTTCGTCGGATGATTTTACGGCAAGACCCCGTAAAATGATCAATTTACTAAAATACATACGTTAAATAATACATTTCAACTGCCGTTTATTATTTTCTGGAAGTTAATCAACTACCTAGGAGATTGATCAACTTACGATTCTTGCTATTTTCCGGTGACATACATACATTTATATTACAAAATACTTTGGCAATCCTATAATATTTATGCGTATGAATGACCTGAAAATAAATTCATTCACCCAACATTTCATTGAATGTATTGAAACACCTGCATGTTAAAGTTCCTGTTGTAAATATGTGTGAATAGAACTTATAGGTGAAATGGGGTGGTAAATTTGCATTATGGCTCAATTTACACACGGCGATGAACGTGTTAACAGTTAAACACACAACCATTCTGTTTCAGTTGATAGCTCACCTCCCCCTCTTTTAACTATCCTTCCTCTATCCAAAGATTATCAGGAAGAGATCGCTTGTAGCGATAAGACCGCCTAAAATGTACAACAGATGTCTATTATCATCATCAGCCCATTGCAGTCCACTGGTAGACATAGGTCTCTCCAGCTGCTCGCCACTTAGGGCAAACCTCTGAAGGATATACCCATAAAGCGTAACTAAATACCACAGACCGGTGACGGGGAGCAGCGTCACAGGAGCGAGAAGCTACTCCCTGCGATCGCCAACCCGCCTGCTCAGCGTGGCGTATGGGTATATCCTCCAAATGTTTGGCCTAAGTGGCCAATAACTAGAGAGGCTACGTCCAGCAGTGGACTGAAATAGGCTGATGGTGATGATGACGTATGTAAGTTGATGTGTATCTAATTACGTACCTACATATGAATACTTTTACAGACTATAAAACTAGACGCATATCAAATATTGTATTCTATACGTTGACCAATTTAATTATTGTCAGACCAGGCCGGCTGTTTCGGCCATGCGTCTCTGTGTCCAATTACTTTTACTAATACAAAGGAAATTCTAAAATATGATCACGTATCTAATCAACTGTATAATCTAAGTAAATGTGTGTGAATGTAACCTTTTTCAAGATTGTATTGTATTTCATTACCGTCATAATATCATTATATTTTTAAGTAAGTATGACATTATTGTAATTTAAATAGAATTATTTTTGCATGCTATTTAAAATAGCGAAACATGAATAATTGCAGGGTCGGCATTGCGTGTATGTTGAAGGCGTCTATAGGGGGCACCTCCGCCCGCCTTGCACGAGCCCCCGTCTTCGTCTGCCGGGAGTGGGCTGGCCCTCCTGGCCGCTCCCGTCGCCGACCACGCTGCTGATGTCACGGAAGTACATGGGTACCCTCCCGTTTCTGAGGGTGGCGTGAGTCGTGAGTCCCACATACCCCGTTGCTCCCCCGGGCGGCGGGGATGCATAAAAGCATTTTCTCCAGCACAAAAAAAAAATGTTGAAGGCGTCTATAGGCTTTATTGTTCGTCAGGAATACCTTTACGCATACGCCAGGGCCCTGGGTACGGGACACCTGGATTATGTGGGGCTCACTCCTATCTAGCAGAGAATATCCACTTAACCCAACGGTGGTCCGCTAAAACTCTGTCTGAGGGGGGTCGGGATGCCCGGAGGGATTCGACACAACCCCCCACAGCGCGGTAGCGCTGCGCCGCCCAGCAAGAACGAGAAAGAAATTAACATCTCGGGAGGACGGTGTGGTGTCCTCCCTGCATCTTGCGATTCACGACGCCACTGACCACTATGCCTGAAAGCAGGTGTCGTTGTCTTCCTCGGTGCCGCTAACCGGAGCGCCTTAACCTCAAACTTATGTTTTTTTATTAATTTACAAAAAAATGTATCTATGTAAGTTGCCTAGTACCCATAGTACAGTACAAGCTTCGGCTTAATTTGAGGCTAGATGGCGATGTGTGGCAAAGCGTGGCATGTCTTGGGTTATTTACTTATTGAATGTTTTCTCGTATAAGTACTATAAATAGGTACCTACCTGAGAAAATTAAAAAAAAACTATTTTCTAAATTGACCAATTTTGGAACCGAACCCAGGACCTACCTATAGCCGCGATATTCGCGAGTACCTACGCTTAGCCATTGCCCTATCGTTAATTAACTAGTAACTAATATTAATGCGTAGAAATCATAATTAAGTGTTTCAGATATCAGAGAAATCACGATCCCCAACAGTGAGAAGGTGAACACATCTGCGACACATTTTTAGCTTTATCAATTAATTTTAATTAGATGTTCGTCTATTTTTAGAGCAAATAAATTAAAAATGGTAACCTATTGACACTTAAACCTTCCCTAATTGCGCAGATATTGTATGCAGCTTAAATAATCGAAGTTATTATTTCTATAGCATTTATTTTTGTACCACGTTAAAATGACTGCAAGCCGACAAAGTCAAGGAACAGACACGGAACCAATAATAGGTAGGTATAATGATCGCACGCTTATGTAGTAAACTTAGTACATCAGACAGCATAAACAATATTTATAGTTGTCAATTTGCATAGTTTGCTAATATTGGACTTTGCAACTTAATGGTTAACTAATAATTAAGTATAATAAAGTTTAGTTTAGTGCGTAAAGCTTGTACTAGATAATGAAAGCTTGGTTATAGCTGAGCTTTACCAGAACCAAGGCAAATTTTAACAATATTTATTTTTTTAATAATTAAATCCCAATAAATAATGCGATAGGCAATTCACTACCAGATGATAATTGCGGGTGTCTCCCAGAAAACCCGAAACCGATACAATTCAGAAAAGTCAATTTCCTAAATTGACCGGACTGGGATTCGAACCCAGAGCCAAATTAACACAAAGCGCAAGAAAGTAATACTAAAACCATGTTTGAACAAATGGTTTAGTGAATTAAAGAATTCGATTTTTCATTTTGAAGAATCTATAGGTTAAAAAAAAATTAGGTTACATGAACTGATCTTACCGAGGAGAAGGAACCTTACTTCTTTCTTTCTTTATCAACCCATGCTGTCCCACTGCTGGTAAAAAGGTTTTCCCCAGACTTTTCTGCAGTTCTCTGCCGAAGGCCAGGTGAACTAGATGGTGTCAGGATCTGGTCCATCAATCAAAATATTGGCAGGAAACTCTAGGTACTTTCCAACTTCCAAGTCCCAAAATTGTATAAGAGGATGCTTACCATAATCGCTGTAGTCTCGAAGGGAGTAACACCATAAATCAGTTCAGCTTACAAACACCAATAAAGTCTATCGAATTATCACTTTTATTTATTAACCTAGAACTTTTCGCCTAAAGAACGGCGATATGCAAAACGAAACCAAAATTTTAAATTCGATTTTTTGTCAAAGTCTGTCAGAATCGCTCCGCTTTCGCGGTGATTCTGTCTCTATATTTGTTTGCGCGTCTGTAATACAACAGATAATATTCGTATACGAGTGGTTGTCGAGTGATACGTTATCGCGGCATTGTGTGTCGTGACCGTGTCGTGCGCCGCTCACCGGGGCTGGCGCTACTCTGCGAGTCTGACCCACCTTGAGGTCTCGCAACGTTCGCCGACCATTTTTATACTCAAACTAGATAACGAGCGTGCAAAATTTATAAAGATGTTACATTTGAATGGTGAACACGAGACCATTAGCGCGGGCGATGCGATAACAGCGCGCGGTGACGTTTTCTATAGAAACCGATCATGTTAGAGTTAGCCCGTCCGCACATGGAGCTACTCAAAAGGAACTAATCACAAACTCAAATTACTAACGAGTTTTTTGAGCGTCACCGCCCATACATTGCCATACAGGTTCGCACACGACGCGACTAGTCACTAACCAGTTAGTAACGCGTTGGCAACTGATCGCGCGCGACGCGACGTGCCGGTCGCCGAGCTACTAGGTTACCGAGTTTACAGTGTTTTGATGTGAGAAATGAATGAATCCCACAAATTTAAGTATTATCTGCTTCACGCAGCTCTCATGCTGCAACTGACAATCTGCAGTTCACATTATTTTGGATATATGGGTGAATCCAAAATCTGCGTCGATTCCTTCGGCGTCTGTTTTAGATGATAATATAGTATAATGACATCGTCATGTTCGCTCGATCCACTCGACATATTTATTGCTTCCAATATTCCCCCTTTCTAGGTTTTTCGCACGTTTTTATAGTAGTAGAAATAACAGGAGTGACTGAAACCTTGCAATTTGAGTAGCGTCGTGTGCGAAATACAGTTTATAACTAGTTTGTAATTCTAATTACTGATTAATTCCGTCATATTTGAGTAGCTCCATGTGCGGACGGGCTTAGAGTTATGGAAAATTGCATTTGGCAACTAATTAAGAATTTTAATTCGTACTTAATACCTACATAACGTAATAAATAACATTAAGAAGTAATTTAAGTTCAGGGTAAAAGTAAAAATTCTAAACTGACAGATGAACTTTAAATTATTTAGATCATCATCATTTGACTGGCTAAGTGGCTCAATTGGTGGCCTCTGCCTTCTGAACCAAGGGGGTTCGATTTCCACCCGAGACAAACATTCGTGTGATGAACACTTGTGTTTGTTCCGTGTCTGGGTGTTTAGGTATATTTGTATTTAAGTATTTATTTGTGGTACCTTTCTTGTTGTGACAGAGGGGGCAAACGGGCCTGAAGGACCCCTGCTGATAAGTAATCACTTTAGGCCATAGACACCGCAACACCGGAGGAGTTACAGGTGCGTCGCAGGCCTTCGAAAAATTTGTAGGCTCGCTTTTTCAAATTTCCTAAGTCGTATCCATTCGGAAAGTCTAAATACTAATAAAACTGTTATAAACCATGTTTATCTTATAAAAAATACACCTGTGTAGATATTTACAGATGTTGGCTAACGTTTTACTAGTTTAGTTACCTAGTTTCAGGAGTTTTATTACGTAGGTTTATTGTTATTTTTCTGACTTCCTTATTAACTTACGACCTTTTGGGCCACTTCGGGTACATATACTTTACTATGGGCTTTAAATCACGTACATAATATAACGTTATCTTGTACAGATGACAACACATAGATATCCCTTTTTGTCAAATGTCCTCAATCATTTCATCAAACTGTCTTAAGCATAGATAGAGTCCATTATCCATGGCAATGTTTTGACAATTTTAAGTAATGTGTGGCTGTGTGTACAGTAGGCACACCTCATCAGATTAGAAAGATTGGACTTTATGACTGTCAAATAACGCTTTCCGTAGGTATACCCATGACCTAAATGTTTAATGGTTGTTTTCTCGCAACATTGGAATTTACCTTCAATAGTACTATCTATGTTTTAAAATATATTACGTTAATTTATAATAGATAAACCTTAACTCTGAAAGAAATTAAGAAATTTAAAAGTAATAAATTAGTAAAATAATAGTCCGAGTACCTAGTAATAGTAATAATACCACGCGCATCGGTTTTGTGGAACCAACTCTCTGCGTCAGTCTTTCCGAACAGCTACGACTTGGGAGCCTTCAAGAAACGAGCTTACTCCTATTTAAACCAGAACTAGATCTGAGTTCTGGGTTTTGAGTGGGCGGTGTCGGCTGCTTACCATCAGGCATCACACTTGCTCTTCTGCCACTTCTTGCATAAAAAATTACCTACTTACCTATAAAATTAGTAAGAAGGAATTGCAAGATGGTGTATCTTCTTTAAGAAATAAGTAGATGCCAATGATCGGACCACGTGCTGGCTGGACTACATCCCTCTATAATTCTGACATTTTTGTTATATCATCATCACCAGCCTATAGCAGTCGACTGCTGGACATAGATCTCTCCAGTTGTTCGGTACTTTGGGCTTTATTCATAACTGCCGCGCTGCACTGGGCAGGCGGGTCGGCGATCGCAGAGCGTAACTCATCGCTCCGGTGACGGTGCTGCACGTCATCGGCCGGTGGAATTTAGCTACGCCTCCATTGAAAGAAAGAAAAGAAAGAAGGAAAATACATTTATTTAATGCAGAACAATACATGCCAGATTTAACAAATAAATGGAGTAATAAAGGGAAAATGTAGGTATATGCACATCTAACATAATAACGTTATAGGGCAATGCACCAAAAGGGTGACCACTTATAATTAGCCGTGACGCGAGCGCCGCGGCGCTGATTTATTTTCAGGGGTACCGTTAATAATAATAATAAAAAACACTGAAGTAAAAAAATAAATGATCTTAAATCTGAAAATCTTACTTTTCACAGTTTGCACTGCCTTCCCTTTTCTTTAGCAATTGTCCTCTACCTGAAGGTTGTCTGGAAGAGATCGCTCCCAGCGATAAGACCGCCTACATTGTACCTACGATATGTTTGTATACTCTTTCCTGTAAATGTTTATGTTTGTGCAATAAAGAATATCTATCTATCTATCTAAATGATTCATAAACTTAAGGTGGTTGTGTAAAAAGCCAGGTATAGCGAATAAGCGGGCAACACGATGAACATGACATTGGTGATGGTTATAGCGCCACCAATCGGTTGCCAGCAATTGGATATTGTTTACTGGATCTACAGAGAGTAAGGCATTTTTGTACCTAATACATACTTATAACATTTTCTTATAGATTGTAGTACCTACAAGAGACTTTCATTTTCCCCGCGGGAAAACTGCCATTACAAAGGTTGTACGTAGCTTAGGTGTCTCCTTATGTACGAGTATACTCGATGATACTTCAAGAGTACCTACCTACCTAAAGTTAAGTTAAATTAGAAGGAAAACATATCGGTTTTCCCAATTGCATGCAGTCGACAATCTGTGCCAAACCGATTGAACGGTTCACAGTGGCGACAGTTACATAAAACCGTTCAAAACAAAGTTCACTCAAAGCATTCACAGTATAGAAATCTAACCAGAAAGGAAACGGGCGTTTAAGAGAGACAGAGAGATAAGTAGAGGCAGTTCAATAAAGTCTTGTCTCGTTTGGCGTTGATCAAAATATAATGATAGTCAGTAATAGGTATTTATAATTATTATGCAAACGGGAGCCTAGAACAGGTAGGTATGGAGAAAGAAGTATCCTATTCTTATAGCCGCGTCTCCCGCTTCTTCTTCTAACACATCCACTAATATACGACGACGATTTGCAGGAGTAAATTTTAAAATCCTTTATTTTTACGAAGATGGGATGGGGGTTAGTTCCATAGCTGGCACTAAAATGTACCTACGTACGTTGTTAAAAACGATTTAAGGCATTGCAGATAAGCTTCAGTGGTTTATGTCAATGTAGGTAGGTACTTTAATAATATTATTCTAAATTTAATAATATTATTTGTAGTTTTGGAATAATAAATAAATAAAACAATGAATCCTCAAACACATCAGTCAATTGCTAGGCAACCATAGCTGCACCTGATTAGGCTGAACGTATTGACTGCAGGAATGCTCATTTCGTAACATGTTACATTACGCCACGTAACGTAACATAGGTCAGTACCTGCTCTAAGATGCCTCACTGCCTTTGGAGCCATTACGGGCTAACACTGAAAGCTCACTCATGTGCTTCACATTGCATAATGTTTAGATAAGTAACGAGATTAGGTTCAGCATAATCAAACGATCTGTACTAAGCAGTTCAATACATTTTTGTATGTTGCGAAAGCCTTAGAACTGGGGCAAAATTATGATCCGTTTTGAGGCCTAAATTAAAAAGTGAACTTCATAAGTACATAATACGATAAATACCTAAATTCTAATCAAGTGTACTACATATATGTTTTTACACATAGTTAAACTTAAAAGTAAATAGGTACCTCGTACTTAACCTCGTTAGAACTTGATTTTCAAACACATGAGTTTTAACAATTTAATTTGGAGATAATTATTATGCCTCGTGTAGAAGCCCGATGATGTGGCATTGCTGCCATCATAGTATATATTAAGAATAAGGGATGCCCACCATAAGGGATGATACCACAGGCCGATGACGGGCAGCAGCGTCACCGGAGCGAGAAGGTACGCGCTGCGATCGCCAACCCGCCTGCCCAGCGTAGCGATTATGGGTATATCCTCGAGATGTTTGCCCTAAGTGGTGACCAACTGGAGAGGCCTATGGCCAGCAGTGGGCTGAAATAGGTTGATGATGATGAGATATTAAGAAGTTATTATATCACATTAAAAGCCTACTTAATTATTATTTTCCAGACAACACTACGTAAGAACTGGTTTTTATAATCCCAAGCAAAGGACACAGAGAGTGACCTACATAGCTCTACTTTTGTTCCGATCAGAATGCATTAATTGTCGGCCCTCAATCGTTTCCGCTACTAAAGATACGTATATTACACCAGTGTTATTTAAAATACATTGTTTACAATTACTTAATTAAGATACTGTGTTCCTTCTCATTATTTTCGCAATGTGTAATGTTTTTAGTAGGTCGCGCCATATGCCTGAAGACATACCTACGCCAAAAGCTAAGAAAAAAATAATTTTGAAAACTGCATAATACAATACCTACAACACATGCAAATAATTTTTCTTTGATACATTAATTAGTTTACTACAAATTACTTTGATAATTAGATTCCACAAAGAACTAGATTAATACGGTTTAGTCGATTTGTGGAACAATAACAATGAAGTGTCCGAACACAAAACAGATTTAAAAGTTAACCGTTAGTAGTTATAAGGTTTTTTAAGCAACCTTTGATAATGATGAATTAATACCTTAGATAATATAGTGCTAAAGGAGAATGTTGCGGATACCGAGGACAGCCAAAGAAATATAAAATCCATTCTCCACCAGCCGTAGAAGTCCGCTGATCTGATTCCATAAAAGATTAGGCTGTGGTACTCTCTTCCAGGACACTGTTACCTTCTTCATAAAGTCTTGGGTCTTTAAAAGGCACGTGAAACGGCACTTATGCAGGCCGCCATAATGTGATAGTATGATCCGGCCAGGCCGGCCTTGTCATCATCGCCGGACTGTTGGGGGAGCGGAAGGATCTCACACTTAGGTATACTTAGCAACACAGCTAAGGGCGCCCCCTACTGGGGATCGGGCTTTGCCGCAGCGGACAAAACGACGGGCGTGCAGTGTTACTATGTGTTGTGAACTGTTCGATGGTGGTGATGGGATCGTCAGCGTCCTGGAGGACGTGACGGGGACGACGTTTCCCACTATGGTGGGGCTTCGGGAGGAACGTGTAGTGTGATCGATCCGTGTTGAACTATGCAAATCAATCACTTGACCGTTGCCACCGCTGTGTAACTTTATTGTGGAACTGCCTACAAATGGCAGGCAATGTACTCGTATCTAACATATTCTATCGCCCTGTGGTATTCCCCTAATGAAAGAACACACAGATAAGAGTTATCTTACGTTTTGACGAGGAAAATGTATGGACTTCAGGACAAATTTATTATTCAAATCTGTTTTGGGGTATTTTTGTTTGGAATGTCCGAGGTTCGCGTAAAATAAGTAGTGCCTATTTACCTGCCTGTGAAATGTTGCACTAGTCAAACATCAGGGTAGCCAGTACCTTCTAATAACATTTAATCTTGTGACAAATGCATAATATACGTACGTATGTGTCGTGGCCAAATCGATGAATTGATCATTTCATGAAATGTTTGACCATTTCGTGAAGTATTCACGTTTTATGAAGTGGCCCACTAATGGTACCTAACTAAATCATTAAACGATAACCGTTTAACAATTTGGTCACCCACGTTTGACTATATCGTAAAAATATAGAAACGTTCGCTCCAAAGGGTCACAAATCTAACCTAACCTAACCTTTTTTTTTTTTTTTTTGTTTCACCAGGGAGAAATGCAGTTTACGCATACCCGCTGCCCGAGGGAGCAGACGGGTTATGTGGGACTCGCTCCGCGTCGGCAGAGAATACCCACTAAAAAACCCTGGTTTGCACCGTCTAACGCGCCTTGGGCGACAGCAACGCGGGTCCTGGGCTATAACGCCGCGAAGCTGTCAGCGCTGGTCTGCTGTGCAGACACGGGCTGGCCCCCCCCACTTGGGGCAGCCTAGGGATCGGTCCTGAAAAGGACGTCTCCCTCCTCCAAGGACGGAGTTCGTGCAATACGTGGCCGACACCCTCGTGCCGACCTCGCGGAACTCCGTCAGGCGTGCAGCCGCCGCCGCACGGTGGTTTTTTATTGTGGTTTTCTCCACTTGAGCTCGCGCCCCCTGGTCCCGACCGAAGTCGGGATAACAGGCGGTTTTTTATTGTGGTCTCACTCCACTCGGGCTCGCCAGTCAAGGCAAGCCCCCTGGTCCCTCCAGCGAGGGGAAACAGGTTGCCCGGCGACCAGTCTAAAAGGACCATATCCGACGACCACGAGAACCGTGGCCATCGGACCCGCCGCGCCGCAGTGATACACTGCCAACCCGCGCCGTCAAACGGCTCCTCTGGTAAGGCGGCAACGGTCGCAGAAGACAGGGAGGACGGCAACGAAACACCGCGAGATCCCCCGAAGGGCACTCCTCTTCCCCTGCGACCATCGCCGACAAACCGACGCAAAATGCGTCCCACAACACGTCTCTCACCAATCGGACAAACGCCCCGCCATTGGGAGAGACCCACAGGCCAAAAGGCCCCCATCTAAGGTAAGGCGGCAACGGTCGCAGAAGACAGGGAGGACGGCAACGAAACACCGCGAGATCCCCCGAAGGGCACTCCTCTTCCCCTGCGACCATCGCCGACAAACCGACGCAAAATGCGTCCAACAACACGTCTCTCACCAATCGGGCAAATACCCCGCCATTGGGGGAGACCCACAGGCCAAAAGGCCCCATCAATGTGCCGAAGCACAGCCCTGGAAGGCGTCGGGGCCATCGACGCCAACACTTGGCTCCCGGAGCCACGCACAAGTGCGTGCTCCCACAGGGAATTAGCCGTCGGGTAGTAGCCATCCTCTACTACCCGCCGTTGCCCGGGGTACGCCGGGCCGTCTGCAAGACGACCACGCGTGGAGGCTTCCCTTGTTGTACCCCAACCTAACCTAACCTGGCAATTGACATGAAAGCGGTTTGTTGTTTGTTTGTTACTTATCCGTTGCGACTTGGGCTTCTGTATTGCTTGCCACCAGGCTAGCGAAGCCACTGTATGTGCTACTACAAAAATTCCGACTCAAGCTAATTATAAAGTGACCCAACCGGAAACGAACCCGGAACTTTAGGAAAAAATGCGTTATCGAAGTTGCAAATCTAACACGTAGTCTTTGCAAATCACTTAGGCGATTTAACCCGGGTGATTTAAGTGGAACAATTCATTTGGAGCTACCATCATTGTATGTATCAGACAACAACATCATCACATACCTACATTGCTCTAATCCCAAAGTAAGTAGCTTAAGCACTTGTGTTATGGGTATCAGGACAACGAAGCTACCACAAATAAATACTTAAATACAAATTATAAACACCCAGACACGGAACAAACACAAGTATTCATCACACGAATGTCTGTCCCGGGTGGGAATCGAACCCACGACCCTTGTTTCAGAAGGCAGGGGTCACTACCAATTGAGCCACCGAGCCAGTCAATTGTATGTATGGCTTAATACTGAGTCATAAATTGGGTACTTTGATACCTTTTCGGGGATTCATAGTATCATAGTGCACCGATCAGAATCCGAAATGAGACGAGTCGGAAGTTTACGAATGTCACACGTCTTGTACAATCATCTGAGATTTTCCTATGACCAATACAATTTTGCCCTTGATAAATAAATAAATGCAAAACACAATACAAATCGATCATCCTGTGATAGGGAAGTTCATATATGTGTGTGTGGTGTGAATGTTCTTTTTAAAATTTCATCCAATCGTTAAGTACTAAATTCAGTAATGTTTTAGGAAACAATTGTGAAAAGTAAATGGTGAAGCCAAAACTTCGTGAAACATATGGCGAGAAAGTTACAGTCAATTAACTGGAACACTCAAACCGCCAACTCTGTGTACATATATTTTATATATCAAAAAATTGGAGATAATTTGTGAAAAGTATTCACAATTTCACAATTCAAATGCTTTTGTCGGTTCCTTTGGATTTTATAAAGGTATCTTTAGAACACTCAATCCTCCAATTGCGCCGTGTGAGTGTTCTTAAAATCTCGGCTACGGCTACATGAATTTTATTCTTGTCGTTGTTACTTTATTACACAAACACAATGCCGAAACTATTTGTAACACAAAGATCTTATCGTAAATTATAGTAGATCAAGAGTAAATTCAATAAATACTTTCTTTGATATGTCTCGTGTGAGTGTTCCATATTTTGGCGTATATTTATTTAACCAGAACTCGTATGTAAACAGAGACTACACCAGAAATTGTGAATTTTTTTCCTAAAATTTGACATGTCTTCGGTTTTTGTAAACCTTTAATTAACAACAATAATCAACTTTATCATATTCCCATTCTATGAAACTGACTAGGGTGACCAAGAATAAACATATCATTTGTATTGTACATTTTAATACAAGAATTACTTATTAATCTGTGCCTATTCCTACATTACTTATACCAACGAAACTTTAATATGGAAACCATACCCAAGACAGCATACGAAATATTAAAGAAATATTACATAACCAATTTCTTTTCGCCACCATTTGATTTCCGCCTAGTTAGTAGGTAAGTACATACCTATTTCAGCTGCAAACATCTGCCTACGTGAGTTAACGAACGAGCCCCCAACTTAAGGAAAAATAACAAAACACAATATGACGTAGGACGTAGGACGGCATCCGTCAGTAACAAAGGTAAACATTCTGGCAAGTTATACGATGATGGTACAAAAGTTTCTCATAATAAGAAGTTCAACTTGTGAAATTCGCTTAAGTTTAACTAATTCGACAGTAAATATGTAACTGTCTCAAGGAAACTGTGGCACCCATGCGGGCAGTATAACATTTATTGATAACGACGAAGGTAAGGTTAAACGCTTTGGCAACGTACCTACGTCAATATAGCCAGTATGGATGTGGTGCTTGACTGGACACTGAGGCTTCAAGTCAAGCCCATTGTCAGAGAGCCTTGGGCTTCCTATCCAGCTCTCCAGCACTTATGTTATAGTGTAGGATTTCTCCAAGAGGGATACCGAATCCATAAGATAAAGTGACACAAAAAAGTAAACTTTTACTATCGTTGGATATTTTTCAAAATAAAATCTGTCTTCGGTAATCCAGATGTTACTTCTATACATGCCCATGAACGCCATATTCGAAAAAAAAAATCGAGGTCATTTCGCAAATGGCGTGGAGATACGTCGTGACGTATGTAGTTTAGTTTTTAAACGTCCTTGATTTAGTTACATACGCCAGTAGGTACCTAAGTATACATTGTGGTATACATACGCCAGATCTTGAACATGCGGAACATAAAATATATTAAATTCGTGATGATCAAAATCGTGATCAAAATAGTTTGTGGTCAACCACACATAATGATCTAAAATCTAAAGCTAGTACACACGCATCTTATGTAGTTTATAATAACTTTAGTCATTAACTTGACAACGTTACGGCTTCACAAATTAACAGTTTTATAAATAAAACCGATTTGAGAACTAATGAGACTCAAACCAATGTTTTATACAAACAATTTAAGAATAAATTCAACTAGCTACCCGCCCCCGCTCCGCTTCGGGTATTTCAGATAAACATTTTATTGGGTTAATTTTAGTAAGGATCTCTAATATTTTCCTGCAGTATAAGTAGGCTATTGCCTATGTACAGGGTGAAAGAATTTTTGAAACCGGAGTAGTTTTTGATTTGAGTTTATTCATTAAAAGCATACACACACACAAATACAAATATTTCCTCTTATTCCTAACATTAGTGTAGTAACTAACTGTTTTAGGTACACAACTGTCTTTCAAAAGCTTTTGACCCATTCCAAGAATAGGTATTAACAAATTGTTAGGTACCTACTCTTATAATCGTATATGTCATATTATGGAAATGAAATGAAAATAAATTTATTGGAGCATATCTACAATTTAGTAGGTCACTTAAGTCTAATTACATGGACAATAAGGTATGCATCCAAATAGGCTGCCACTCAGCATGTGTCGTGGCGCGGGGGCGCCGCGACCCTGGTTTTCAGTGACACCTTAAACAGTGGCTATGTTATGGACCAAGTGATTAATGCGGGCATTATTTATAATGCTAGGGCATTATGAATAATGTCAAGTTCTACTGGGCAAAGTGATAATTACTATCTAAACTTCATTATTTATCACATTGGCCGGTCATTATTGTATTGCTACTTCGCAATTAGGCAATTTGATAATAAAGCAAAGGCGAGGGACGCACGCGTAACTAATCACTTACTTATTCGGAGATCGATGTATCCGTTAATTTTATTTTAACCGACTTCGAAAAAGGAGGAGATCCTCAATTCGTCTGTATGTATATTTTTTTATGTATGTTCACCGATATTTCCGTCAATTATAGATGGGCGCCAAAAATTTTTTATTTGTTCAACAGATGACACTCGAGGTGGTCCTATTATCACCAAGTCAGGATCGGATGATGGGATCCGGGAGAAATTGAGGGCAACAACCGAAAGTTGTATGCTCATATGATGATTTTGTTACGTAATCATATCCTACTCAGGCATATGCTTCCGGGCGTCAACATCTGGTGCTGATGATGAAGCCATAGAACTCCTTAACGGTTAGGAGTTAGGGGACAGCACTGCCATTGGTCGATGGGAACTAGGTAATAGTATGTACTTATTCAGGGCTAATAGGGCAGCTGATTTGATAAGTCATTTGCTTGATTCTAGATCGCAAAGTCTTCACTTGACTTAAAGCAAAATGTTTCTTTCCTAAGTAAAACTCTTAAGGTCTTTAACTAGCCTTTATTCAAGTTCACAACACATTAACGCAACTAAAAATCGAGTAACAAAATGACTTTAAAAAAAATAAACAACATTGGGCTGCAATATTATTATGTTCTTAAAGCGAACAGGTATACATAATTTGGAAACTTAGTAATAGGGTTCCATTTTACACCCTTTAGGTACCTTACAACTACCCTACCCTACCCTTATAAAAATGAAATGGCAAACGTCCGTTATCTCCCACCAATAGCCCAGTTATCCTGTACACAGGACCTCTGTCAATTAAATAACCCTATAATTTAGTTCCCATCATTATGCAATAGTGCTGCATTTGCCGAGTAGGTATTACTACTGAGTGGTAACTTGGACCAGTCAGAAGTAATGTCTGACCTGTGTATCACATGCACATATTATATTATCTCAGGAGTGGATGGGCTTGTACCTCCACGCAAGCCTTACAGAGGATCAGGAGACTGCGAAATAGTTATAAAATATGTTTTTATTACTCTGCCCAAAGGGTGATAAACAATATTTATAATGCCCGATCAATTTGATTATTTTAATAATGATTATCAAATTGCCCTCTCATATTGGCCATTTATCAGAATGCCCGGGCATTATATATAATGCTACATTTATCACTTGGTCCATAACAGCTATACCTATGTTTATGAAGATACGATGTTTACGCTTCAGCTCACGTATCGCAGAAACTTCTAGACGGTGGCTGGTTATCATAGCCCAGCTTTCGCAAATCTTTGGACACCATGCACAGGCTGGCGCTCACGGTGCCGTATGACTCCGTACGAAGCACTAGAACAAAATGCACATTCTCTTACTAAGCACAGCCTCAGACATACAAGGTGACTTTTTAATCACTATCCAATTTTTTTCTGGGCATTAAGTAGATAGTTAATAAAGCCCATTTCTGCAAAAAAAAATAGGTAGCAAATTCAGTGTCCCGAATCCATTTAGAAATGGGCTCTACTAACGACACCGAATGCCCAGAAAAAAATTGGATAGTGATAAAAACTCACCTTGTATCTATATGTTATTAGGAGATATATTAAGTGAGGTAGGGCAACTTCGCTCGAATTCAGTCGCCCGCGCCCGTCCGGGGAAACGCCTTCAATAGTGATGGTTATAACCGCCACCAGTCGGTTGCCAGCGCGGCGCCTCGTTTGCACCGCGTGTAGGTGAGGTTGGCTTGGAGCGAAAAGATGATGGGTCGCTCCCTTACATCCCCCATTTATAATATTAGTAAGTAGGTATGGATATATCGCTCTTTATACAAAAGTCACACTCTACAAAAATTACTTACCAAAAATTTTTTTTTTGCATAAAATGTTTCTTAAACTATGAAACTACATACTCGTACATAGTTTCTCTGAAACTATTGTCATCTTAAACGTCAACATCGTTCACGATCAGAAACACCCGTAAAAAAATTCTACCGTTTTCTGTAATCGAGTTCGTGCATAAGTAGCACATTGTCAGT
This sequence comes from Conogethes punctiferalis, assembly GCA_031163375.1. NCBI lineage: Eukaryota > Metazoa > Arthropoda > Insecta > Lepidoptera > Crambidae > Conogethes > Conogethes punctiferalis. The sequence continues at coordinate 3,905,327 of CM062106.1, read as the reverse complement.
TTTATTTTCGCTACTACATTACACAGTAATTTAATTATACATCTTTTGAGACCAAAAACAACTACATAGAACACATAGCTTATATACGAAAATGATTTATTTACCTATAAAGACTTACTGGTAGAGCTCTCTTCAAAGAATTTGCGATAGACCTCAGATAGTATACTTAATAAGAATAAGAATTTATTTATTGTCTTTACAGTTCTGTCACATACAGTAGGTACATAGGCATATATTACGCAATCGTACAGGCAGACAATAGGACAAAGCTCAGCTGAACTGCCGCGGGAGCGCGTCCCCGGCAGCGCTGGTTTTCAGCTTTCCCCTGCCCTCTGAGGTGTTAGTGGAGGGCTGAGTGTGTATGGCTGTGTCGTGACACTAATTTAGTTAAGCCAAGCCGTAAATATTATTTTGTAGGCACTATATGTCATGAGTACAAAAGAAAAAAGGAATAATGTGGCAGTATCAAGTAACGTCTGCTGATGCAATATCAGATGCCACGGAGATTATAATAGGTAAGAGGTGGACACTTTAACCAAGCATCTCCATACACTTTTACCATGTAGGTAATGAGGATGAAGTCTAATTAGGTATGCGAATAATCCATGAGCATGCAAATACATTCAATACAAACATTTAGTTATAAGCCGCATATGCATCTAGTATGACGAAGAATAATTATGTTCAAAAGTAATATACCTATAATCAGGAAAATAGGTATTAGCTGACCCGACGCGACTTCGTTTACGCTGTAGTACATATTATCTTTTAGCTATTTCTTCGTAAAAACCATCATCTTACTTCAAGGAAAATTAAAAAAAAAAGAATTATCAAAATCGGTTCAACTATTCACGATTTATGCACTTAGCAACACATTTGGCGATTATTTTTTTGTACTATGGAAGATGTGTAGGTAAGTGTATAATTTCGAGTATAGGTATAAGTCTTCAAAGTGATAATCGCTTCTACGTACTTACATTATCTTAAATACATAACAAGAAACCCTAAAAAATCACTGCGGTTATGGTCAATTACCCGCCGTAGTCAACTGAAAATCAGATAAACCGTATGCATTGTCCATTGTATTTGTCTACATAAAGTGCATAGTCCCTTTAACCTCCTGCGGCCCGGTTTTAAAGACAGTACTTCCCAGGAAGACCCAGTGTCTTAGTACTAGGACAAAATCAGTTAAGTCCTGAACGCCCAGACCAAAAATTGTTCATATCTTAGTAACCCCAGCGAATATAGGTTTAATATTTTAAGGGTACTTTATTATTAATTTAGGCTTGCCAAAGGGGGAAAAAAAACAACAAAATGTTTTGTTCTTAATTTATCACATTGGGCTGTTACATATACTTATAAATGAGGTATAAAATTAAAATATGAACCCTTAATGTAAGAAAAAATCAACGAAATAATACCGTTAATGACATTACCGAATCTTAATTACATATTTTAGTCATCACAATAGACCATTAATAAAAAAACTTTTAAAAATTCAAAAATGTAAACAATCTTCTTAAAAAAGTTACTTAAAAAATTATATTTGGGACTAGCCCAGTCTCTTATTATCGCCTTAATCATTAAATTTACCATACAGTCTAGTAATATGTCAAAAATTCAAATATAACAAAACACAATAATCTTAACAATGATGTTTGTGACCACTTCAGTCTCTTTTAACATTGGCATGCATAATAGGTAATGAGATCAAAATTATAATTAATTTTTAATTAGATACTACCGAATTATATACGAATTCAGTAAACAGGATAAGTAATTATTCATGGAACAATTTAAAGCAATTTCTTTTATAAGTAAGACATGTAAACATTACAAAATCCTACACTTTACAGTAGAATTTTTGTCATAGTTACTCATCCGACAACGATTTTGTTTTTCAGTAACTTCGGGTAAATGGATTGATCCTTGAGCTAGCCTTTTTTTTGACGGTAGGTATAGCAGTAGAAGAACGGCCTCGTTTTCTTTGTTCTGGAATAATGTTATGGTATTACTGCAAAAATATTTAAAATTAGGGATAAAGAAAGGTTAGGTTTAAATGCCCGGTGTTCTAGTATTAATACAAATTAAATACAAAAAAGAACTACTAAATGCCTAGCGTACTAGTATTAGTACAAAATAAATGACACTAAAAAAACATACTGTTATTAACAAAATTACGATAAAATAATTGTGCTCACACAAAATTCATCCCCTAGTCTCGAAAAAGAAACAATATCTCGTTAATTTACCACAAAGATTTCATAGATTTAAATAAATTGAACTAACCTCTTTTCGCTGCAAGCGCCATCACCTTAACGTTTAACGACAGAAGACCGATGTAACACTTCCCGTGCTCCTTGAAAGCAGTGCTGCCACAATGCGACATATATCCACAGACTAAACAACAACAAATACACGACGTGGCGCGTAATTTAAAAGCGGCAGATGACTGGAAATATTTTGTTCTAGTAGTAGTACAGTGGGCCTTAACCCCAAATCGCTATTTTATAACTTGGGCTTTTACGGCAAAGTGATTTTGTCCTAGTATTAGTACGTCAGACCTCAGGAGGTTAAGGTAGAGTTACCAAGTTATTTCAGAATCTAGACCAAAACGTGGCCTCGAATTGAGCATTGACACGACACGTTTACCGTAATCGGAGTCATCACGCCAGCATCGTTCTTATTTCCCTCATTACGTAGTCATAACTACTGAGTTGTACCTAATTGATCTGTAACCTGTAACTAGCTTTTATCAATGGCCATTATTAGAAGCAAATTTTAATAAATCACTGGCTAAGTATTTTTATTTGTTTTCGATGAACAGTTTAAACTGTCTTCCCATATAGGTCTAGTTAGGGTTCCGCACCCAAAGGTAAAAAACGGAACCTTATTACTTACTAAGACTTCGCCTCCTTCCGTCCGTCCGTCTGCGTAAGAGGAAATTGAGCCTAAAAGAAAAGCTACCTTGCTTTTATCGAATCGGGTCGGTAGAAAAATTGACTAGGTACATGATTTTTTTTTTTAATTATATTAGGGCCTTGCCTTGTTCATGCTGAATGCATGCAATTTTTATATTTTGCCTATTCCAAAGACATTGGAGAAGGTAGGTAAATAAATACCCTCTACAATCCTCTCTTTGCGCACACTTTGTAAACGTAGAGATAGAACTTGCATGGCGCATGAGTAATTTGACGTCTTCTAAACGTAATCTATAAGTTTCAAAACTCGTAGGTATATCGAAACAAAACAACTTTCGCATGAAGTTTTCACAGATTATTTTAACCAAAATAGTACCTACACCTCAACCTTGTTGGATAGGTAATTCGGAAAATAGATAAAACCTACAATTAATTGGATGGAACGTTCACTACAATTATATTCAAATTTATTCCATTATGTGTCATGGTGCTAAGTACGTCAACGTTGGTTATTTATGGATCACTTATCTTGCGTTACCCTGACTGAATTTCAGTTACAACGGCCAATTTTCACGAAGGCTAGTCAAATAGGTACAGTCTATAAAAAAAAAAAGAAGTCATAAACACGAGATACCTACCTTTTATGGTGCACACTTTGAACGTAAATACAGACGTGTTTTATTACTCATGATCCGATGGAATACCTATCTGTTCTTGGAAAATGAATAATAAGACTGACGGCATGGCAAAGGGTCGTCAACCCGCCTGCCCAGCGTGGCGGTTATGGGTGAAGCCTCCACGGTCCCAACACCAAAATCGAAGACGATCGTTCGTTCGGGAGGGATAAATGGGAGGAATTTATGGTGCAACATTATGCGATCCGTTCAACGAACCATCGTTGTAGTGGCCCGGGTGGTAGGGGCCCAGGTGTTGGCCCAAAGTGGTGAACAACTGGACGCCTATGTCCAGCAGTGCACTGCGGTATCCGATGACTAAACAAGAAGAGATATCTTCTCTTAACAATAAGGGTTTTCTGAAAACCAGATGGCACCACATAAAAGGCAGGTCCAGGTATCAGGCGATTGGTCAGTTGCTATGTAAACGTCAGTGTCATGTCAAATTGAACCAATCACGTAACAGTTGGACATGCCCTTTATGTGGTGCCATCTTAGTTGATCTAGTGGATTTCTTTTTTCAGAAAACCCTCAATACGAATTCTGCTAATTTACTTGCTATGCAAACGAACCAGCCATTCATCTAAAAGTAGATACACTTACAATGATTCTCCTTCCCTCCAGCGAGCATCTTGGGGTCAGCTAACTCAGGGTACTTCCCGGTGAGCCAGGACAGCCATTCTCCCATGAGCGTGGCGGCGCGGGGGCGGAGCAGTGGGGCGGACACCGCCCTGGCGCCTGCGGTGGGAGGGAGCAGCATCACGGCGTAGCCTCGCAGAGAGTCGCCTCCGATGGGGTTTTGGGCTCTGACTGTGATGACCAACTGGGGCCCTGTGGTAAAAACAAAGCCCTGGTATCTATAATACATGAACCCAAGACATGCGACGCTGAGCCCCACCCCACATCGCCGTCTAGCCCCAAACTAAGCCGACGCTTGTACTACCTACCAACTGATAAACCTACTTAGATAATTTTTTTGTAAATAAATAAATACATATTAGGTTGTAAATAAATACATACAAATAGATAAGATGTAGAATCAACTCGAGTAACGAAGTATTCATGTAATTTGTAGGTGAATGAATTCTGATACAACTTACAGCCAAATACATTGGTACTGCTAAGCACAAGTTCTAAAGGCATATTGAAAACCACCTTCTCGGGGTCGCTACCGGAGCTAGCCATCTGGCTTGTGCCACCCGACAGCCCTGACACAGGGTCCCAGTCCGGGCCCCACACGACATCGTATTGCAAATACAGCTGCTCGTCGAACACTCCGCCGGGAAATTCAATGTATTCTATCTGGCCACTGAACGACACAAGAAACTTCGTAATACCATTATCTTTCATTTCTTACGTAAACTTTTACGCTACCAAAGCAGTGCGTAAATCAGCGAATCAAAACAAAACAAACGTTGCTACGGCAACTGGTGTTGCCATATCAATTAACATCAAACAAAAAAACCGGTTTTTAGCATTGCACTAAAAATATGTAATTCCTAAATTAAATTAAAATATAACAACAAACTTTAGGCATAAATAAAGAAACTTGTTATCTAATTTAAAGATTTAATTGTTATTTATACGGCATTTATATACCATAAAGAATATAGACTTCCTGCCTTTGTGCTGTTTTATCGACATGTTTCCAAAACTCACCACAAGATGGCATTGGATTGCTTTCAAAATCCCAATCGGCCACCATTGTTGAAGGCGATTTTTATTCAATAGTTTGACGAATTTTTGGTTTTTTGTGATACTTTACGGCGAAATATAACTTTGTAATCGGCAAGGTATAGTGACGAACACCCAACAAAACTTATTCAAGAGATTACGAGCTCTAGAAGTGCATATTTTCGAAACGTAAATGCGTTCAAAATGTCACGCGAAGTGAGCATCAGATTCGAGAACACCTTACCATGCACGAAATAAATCTAGTTTTCTTTGAAATAAGTGTTCGTAGACAGTGAAAGAGTAGTGTTCTCCGTACGAAATACTCATGGCGTGTAGTGGATGATAGAAAATTTAATGTGCGCTCATGAAAACGTTTCAGAAGTTTCTGTACACGTCGTAAGGGAGCGCAGTTACGCGGGCGAAGGCTTGAAAGCTGCCGGCATCATTATGGTGGACTGAGAGAGTGTTTGTTGTCGAGTTTGTGTTGAGTACGAGTTGTAAACAGTGCCGCGACGGGCCCGCGCACCATGTCTGGCGGCTCGCAGCACAACCCGAACGGTCGCCAGTCGCAGTTGGGCCCCGGCTGGAGCCCTCTGCAGGTGGTGCTTATTATTCTACTTTTCTCTAATTACTAACATTACTCATTACTCTTAGTTCGATATTCGCGTATTTGTCCAATGGGTCGATTTCTTAGTGATACAAGTGTGAAAACAGTGTGGTCCAGATGTTTAATGTAAGCTTTACATACAAACATTTTCTTTGTGCATATCGCGCTTGTTGGTACTGCGTGTGTGTGCGTGATGCAAGCAAATCAGCTGTTTGCATTGACAAGTAAGGTATCAAATTGTAACAACAGGCATTTACTGCTAAGCAAATAAACATCACATTTACATTTACATCACAATTGGTGTGAAATCCAAGTTCAAGTGAGTTTTGGCTATATTAGTGTCAAGTTTCAAGGTTGTCTTTTTTGTGATTTAATCTACTTAGTTTTTAGTAATTTTGAGGGAATAAATTGCATTTGCCTTTTTAGAGCATCTTTAGTTGGTCATCACCACCTTATTACCTAAATAATTTGCGAAAATCGACCTTATAGATAAGATTATGCACATTAACCTGAATACCTAATGTGTATGACTGATATTAACATAAGAATTGCATGTTTAGAAGGTACTTGGCTTTTCTAGGAAATGTGTCACTATGCATGCAGTCATTAAACTGGTAGATACTTTATCACGAATTTCAGTTTTAAATGTAGATGGATCATAATTATTACACTAGTCGCACTAGAAATTTATAGGCATTATGTTATCCAACTATAGTTCATTCGCGTTAAGAAAATAGTGACTGACAGGTCACTGACAGGCCACTAGCCAATTAAAACGCTAGAAATTATAATTCTACTAACTATAATATGACCTCGGATGTTACAAACTGTTGGATATAACCTTTGAGTATTGTATCTGGCCTCTAAATTATGACTAATCAACAGAGTATTTACAATGCTGATTTTGGGACTATGATTGGAGAATAGGGATGTGTTGGGGGTTCAATGAATTACATTATGTTTAGTGGGTTTTTTGATAATAAAAATGTATTGGACACATGATTTTCCTTTTTTCATTGAAATAAAAAATAGCAAAGATTCAAGGCATCAAAAGTTAGGACACTTTGATGTCACTCCATCCTGTAAAAATTATTACTTGCAACACTGAGTGACATCACATGTAATTTCAACAAGCTATAACTTTGTAATTTTATTTGAATAAAGTTAAAAAAAAGACAGAAATTACATTTTTTAAGGCAACAAGCCTATTTATACTAGAATACCGTCCTATTAAGGAAAACAGGTACTAAGTTTTGAATGAAAATACAAGTGAGTTTCCGTAGCCAAGAAACTGGCATTGTGAATAGCCCAGCTGATTTTGACAACCATAATGTACAGCTGATTTGGAGATCAACACTAAGATACACACAACAGCCAAATATGTGATTGCTTGTGTTTCCATACCTCTTTATAAATAACATTTTTTAGTTGGAAATTACATTGCAAGTACTAATCAATGTAACAATGAAAATAGGTGTAGGAGTTATTAATATGTAATGATAAAACTAATAGAAATAGCTATAGGTACAATCATTACACTTATTGGGAATCTATGTTGAAAATAATTACATAGTTTATTCTGTTCACATAAGAAGGTTAGCATTAATTGAACTACTGAATGAATATTATTAGAAATTATTCTTTTACTTTGTTCTAAGGAAATAATTGAAACTTATGTAGGTACTTGCTTTACAAATAGCTACTGTAAAATAATTACATCTACATAGATATTTTGTATTGCTTTGTTAAAATAAATCATTATTTGGGCTTAATTATTGTGTTTAAAAAGAATTTAAAATGTTCTATCTTTCACTAAATGTTTTAAATTTATTAACTTGACTCTTGTATTATGTACCCCTAATATGTTTCAAAATGTGACTGTTTCAGTATCACATTCCATAATTTTTCTTATTCAAATTGAAATATTTCAAAAAGTACCTATATCACTTACAATATTTTATCAAAGAGTATATTTGTGTTTGTAATTATTTCCCACAACCAATTGATTTCAAATTAAACTTCCCTTGCACAATGAGTACCAGATGAAACTAACTTTTCTAAATTCCATCATGCAATTTAGCAAAGTTTGTTTCCTATGTTGATCTAACCAGGTATTGTACCTGAAACCTTCAGATCTTCTGTGGTTTGGGCTTAATGTTCTTGCCATTATGGCATTGCAGTTAATTATAGATGTGTTGGTGTACACCAAAATAAGTATGTTATTAGATTTTTTTATTAGCTTTTTCAGGTATGAGAGACTCTATACAAAATTGTTCCCTTTTTAAATGGACTAGTTTAAAAACCTCTGATATACATTGTGTTCATTCATTAAAACAATGCGCAAATCAGTTACAGGTGGCTAACTTTCTGGCCCGAGCGCCCCAAGTGCACATGCCGACGGACCGGGGCGTCACATGGCACACGCCCACGCCGCCACCCCACCTGTACCACGTGCCGGCGCCTTCGCCCCCGGACCCACTGCAGGTACTGTTTCATAACCCGTTCAAAAGTCTCCCTAAAGAACAAATTGCTACTGTACTGATAACAAAGGAATTGATAATCTGAAAGTATTTAATAACAGAATCCGATTACAAACACTAATTTAACCAGAGAGAGAAAAAGTAAAATCGGCGGGAGCTCTATGACAGCTGTCAGTGTCAAACTTCAACTGTCAACGTTAGTGCGGTGACTCTTGAGCGTGGCGAATAGTGCTGTGCCGCAGCTGTTGATTATTCTCCTCTAACAGTTCAAAAGCATCCTAAAGACCATTTGGTCTGATTTCAAAGACAATCATAAATTTCACATTGTTGTGAGGTGATGTTATATGACAATGATAAGTATGATCCTTTGTGTTGTCTATGCCCCAATAAATTTGGCGTTTGCATTCAATACTCCTCACCATTGTTGTACATTGATGAAAATGATCGCAGATTTATATACGGTTTCTATGTGATTGTAAAAGTATGCATGAAAACAAAATTCATACATACATTACTACAACGTCTGGGTTGGCTACAAATGCGGGCTGCGTCAAATATCGTCGATCATCATCAATATCGTCCGAATACAACGTGTTACACTGTCACTTTTACAAGAAAACATAGAAACCGTATATAAATCTGCAATCATTTCATCAATCTAGAACAATGGTAAGGAGTATTGAACGCAAACGCCAAACTTATTGGGGCATAGAGAAACACAAAGGATCATACTTATCATTGTCATATAACAACACCTCACAACTGTGTGAAATTTATAATTGTCTTTCATATTTAAACCACTATCAAGTAAACTTTCAGAATAAAATGAACAGAATTTAATATAATCAACCATATGAAGTACTTAAATTTGAATGGGAATCCCTATATATCAGCACTCGTAAGATGTTGTGGACACAATCCATTGTTTTTTTTTCTTCAGTTTTTGGAGTGCCATTTTGTGCATCTGCCCTCGCATTCTACTTTGGAACTCTTTTATCATTTCATCAAGCGTCGGAACGGAACCGATGGAGGCAGCTAATTGACAAAGTCAAAAGGAGCCACGATCCTCAATAGTGAGGGATACGACTGGAGAGAGAGAGAGATCATTTCATCAATTGATTGTCACTATAGTATTAATGGAATAAAAAAAAGAAAGAAATTACTATATAATCAAATATCTTTTATTCACTCATTATGGGACTTCCCCCCAATTTATCAGTTTCTGTTAACTGTCGGTCATGTTCACTGTGGCTGCCATACTTATATATCTTCAAGTACCGTGTTTACACATTATTTTGATTATTTATTATTCAATCTCTGTTAGTTACTCCTCTCAAATGGTTAGACCAAATTCATACAAAATTACACATAAATGGTGTAAACGCCCATAACATCAATTCAAAGTGCTTAAATTCTTTAAATTTGTTATTTTAAGTGTCACAACAAATATAACAAATGCTCTATTATGTTATTTTTGACACAACAATTATAATAAGTCATTTAAATGACGATTATTCAATCTAAATACATACATTTTGGTAGTAATTTGTATAGCTTTTCATGGTCACTGATGGTTTAACCAATAAAGTTGTGACTTCCGATACTTTCAGAAAAGTGTAATGTGATGTGTGATGTAAAATATGATGTCAGACCTTTTGTGGGATTCTATAAAATACCTATTTATAGATAGGTATTTTTGAGCTGAGTATACTGTGGCGCTAAATTCCTTGATGTAAAGGAGCGACCTATCACCATTTCGCTACAAGCCAACCTCACAGTGGCGCATCCTGCCGAATAACAAACGAGGCGCTGGCAACCGACTGGTGGCGGTATAACCATCACAATTGAAGGCGTAGCAAAATACACACTCGAGCTACGCCTTGCAATCGCTAACCCGCCTGCCCAGCGTGGCGATTATGGGTAGGTATATCCTTCAGATGTTTTTTTTGTATGCCGAGGAAAATGCATTTAGGCATCCCCATCACCCGGGGGGAGTGACGGAGTATGTGGGACTCACCCTGCTTCAAGGTGAAAAGGAGGCAGGGAATACCCACAAAAAACCCCGGCCCCTTCGTCAAGCGCCTATGGGGATATCCTTCAGATGTTTGCCCTAAGTGGCAAACACACTTGCTCGTCTGCCGCCTCTCGCATAAAAAAAAAGAAAGTGGCAAACAACTGGAGAGGCCTATGTCCAGCAGTGGACTGCAATAGGCTGATGATGATGAAATTCCTTGATATCATGCAGACTTGATATATTGTATACTGTCTATAATAATTGTTTTCATTGTCTTCTATGGAAACAACAACACCTGCTTGAGAATTGACCTTCAGGATTCGTTAATAATACAGCACTGGTATTAATTAAGCCACAAATGCTTTGGAAAAATTAGAAATAATTATGTACATAGGTATTACATTCTACTTAGTGCCAATAGCAGATGTATGCAAATGTATACTTCATTTATTTGCAAATGAATATACGAATATGCAAACAGTTTGATAAGTTACTGTGCGGTTATCTGCCGGATGGACCACAAAAGGTGGACCAGGATTGTCACTTTGTGGCAGCCGGATGGTCAAAGGCCTAGGGGAAGACCCAAGAAGCGGTGGCAAGACGACCTTGACGATTTCATACAAGGATGGCAAATATTGGCGATAGATCGCGAGGTGTGGAGGGACTTCGGAGAGCCTTTGCCCAGCAGTGGGATGATGTAGGTAGGTAGATAGGCATTTCATACTTCTTAAACAGCATTCGAGCAAGGTGGTTTTAAGAGAGGTAGGGCATAGCAAAGCTTCGCTCTGATTGAGCCGTCCATCCGGGAAAGGACCTCCACTCTATAGAATACCGCAGTCAAATGACCTCTGGGTCGTGTTTCTGCCGGTGAGTAGGGTTTCCGGAGCTCGTGGGGGGTTAGGGTTGGACCGGCATGGCGGTGGCAACTGACAGGTAACTGACCAGTTACCTGCCCGTTGTCACAGCGACTTGGGCTTCTCTTTCGCTTTCCATATAAAAAAAAGTCCATAAATCAGAGATGGGTCCACGAAGTGTGACAGGCAAGGAAGAAAGGAGTCTCAAGTCACCAGCTGTGTCAAGGAGAGGGAGGGAGAGGGTTAAAAAGTTGTGAAATTTGTGGATGACCCCTGCATAAACACAAAACTAAAAGTCACTTTGGGGTTGGGGATGCTTTCCAAAATCGCGAATCATCTCATTTCCGTTTCCAGACAGGTTTATAAAACTTATATGTCATCTGAGGAGGAAGGGGTGAAAAAGATTAATGTGATTATTTGTTCCAGGCTATGAAGAGCGCGGGCAGCAATTCGGTCTACCGGCACACGGGCACTCCCCCCGAACTGTACAGACACACGCCCACACCGCCGGACAAGCACTTGATGAGGTTAGTAATAGAACAATTGCCTATATGGAGTCCATAGGATTTCTGAAGAAGAGGAGGAAGTTGGAGCAGATAAGTTCTTGATCCCTTACTTCGGCGTAGTAGTCTTGTGGATCCAGACTCGACAGTTCTTGGCGGCGATGGTGGATCACCGTGGGGCTTAGCGAGATAACTTCGCTCCGCACACCGGCGTCTTTATTCCCGTTGCGGACGAAGATCCAAGGGGATTCTCTGCGTTAATAAATTCTTATTGGATTGGGGAGCTTTTGATAAGAAACGAAGCAAGGGTAGACTGATATAATAAAAGTCGATGAGGCGAATTTTGTTTTTATTTTTAAGGTTGCATAACAAATCTGTATCAATCATATTGGGAATGTTAACTTGTTGATGATTTAGATCAGTCTTCTTCAATATTTGCGATATCGCGACCCGAGGACCCTGTGTACAAACCATTTATATGTGCAGAAACCATTTAGCAAATCCTTCTCACTACAATTGTGTTTTGTTGAGAATGAGATTTTATTTCTCTCTCTTTCTCTAGCCCACGGGGTCAGATGAATTTAGAAAGCTTTTCAATTTAGATTAATGTCGTCTCAAGATTATGTTTTTACTCTGCTTCTCTAAGTAGAACTTCAGTCTTGTCACGAAATGTTCAATATCAAATATTTTAATGAGCAGCAACTCCAACTTTTTCAAAACTAGGCAGAGGCCGTCCAAAGCCGACATTTACGCGTTAAAAATGTCACTCGGCATTGGCAATCGGCGTGAGGTCTAAAAATTAATATTGGTGTTGACGCATATACGAGTTACGTGAAAAACAATCCATACTAAGCTTAGTTTTGAGCAAGTAATAATAATTTTTCATACAAATAATCATGTTTCAATAAACATGTTTGTCCTTGACGGGCTTTGAACTCACGCACGAGCGAGCGATGTGGCCAGAAATTCTAGATCAACGACATTTAACTCGTTTATTTACCATGAACATGTAGGATATGATTATGTGGAAACAGCGTAGTTTCCTATGATTGATTTTTCTTGTTAGTTTATAGTTATCAGAATAGAACTAACCCATTTGAGGAATCACAGCTAAAATGTTGCAATATGGGAACACCATACATATGAATAGCATTTTTTTTTGTTAGGAAACCAATATCATAATCTTAACGAACAGATTTTTAACATTGGTCATAATAATATACAACTACAACTAGTGACGCCATATCTGAAAATGGAATGAATGAATAGCTCTTGGTTGAGTCTGTACTATTGATAGAAATTTTCATCAAGCACTATCACACCCATTGAAACATGAATATTCTTAACAATTGGTATATTACCTAATATAAAGGTTTATTTATAAAATGTCGTTTTTGCGCGAAATAGTCCAGTCCACATCCATTAATCCAACCATAACTTTCGCATTTATAATGTGTGATAATAATAATAATATGACATTAGTAAAATGATTCTATGATCAGTTATTGAACTGAATAATCGCTTATGCTGGAAAAGAGTTAAGTAATACACACACTTAATTTTGCTTACGCCCAAATATTCACAACTTCGCAATTCGTTTGCCGACATCCATGTCAGTACATTTCATAACACCGTGGCCCTAATATGTAAGTAATCTTTATCTTTGTTCTGCGACGCCGTCGGCACGATATGACTAATTATGATTTATTAGAACTATTTGAATTTAAAATTCTATAACGAGATCGTGTTGACATAACATAATAATATCGTCGGTCATCAACCCTTCATCGTTGTAGAGTAAAATACCGGCCGAGTGCGAGTCGGACTCGCGCACGTAGGGTACCGTACTATTAAATAAATGTTTTTCTTTATTCATTATTATATTGGTGTTGATTGAATGAAAGGTAAAATGCGGCTTACAATTTACGAGTAAAACGTATTAAAAAAAAAACGAATAATTAGACCCCAAAAATATATTGTTTATTTTTTCTATTTTTGTATGAAAATCTTATTGCGGTTCACCGAATACATCTACTTACGAAGTTTCCACAATATAGCTTTTATAGTTACGGAAAAAAGTGACTGTGACATACTGACAGACAGACATGACGAATCTATAAGGGTACCGCTTTTTTCCATTCGGCTACGGAACCCTAAAAATGGTACACACAATAATTAAGCTTGATGGTTCCATATTGTCGCGTGTTCTGTATTGTTTGTTACTTTTTTAGGGTTCCGTAGCCAAAATGGCAAAAACGGGACCCTTATAGATTCGTCATGTCTGTCTGTCTGTCTGTCTGTCTGTCTGTCTGTCTGTCTGTCTGTCTGTCTGTCCGTCCGTATGTCACAGCCAATTTATTCCGAAACTATAAGAGCTACATTATTGAAATTTGGTACGTAGATGTATTCTGTGAACCGCATTAAGATTTTAAAGTAAAATCAGAAAAAAATCCAAAATTTTTGGGGTTCCCCATACATAGAACTGAAACTGAAATTTTTTTTTTTCATCGAACCTATACGTGTGGGGTATCTATGGATAGGTATTTGAAAATGATGTTGAGGTTACTAACATCATTTCTTTCTAAACTGAATAGTTTGCGCGAGAGACTCTTCCAAAGTGGTAAAATGAGTGTCCCCCCCCCCGTAACTTCTAAAATATGGGCATGATAAAACTGAAAAAAATACATCATGTGTATCACTATGAAAACTACTAACGAAATTTGGTTTGAATGAAATCTAGCCAGTAGTTTTTTTTTAAACGTCATAAATCAAATTACCTAATTTTTTCATTTAATTAACTCCAATATAATAAAACGTAAAGAAAAACATTTATTTAGCTGTATAGTGGTACGGAACCCTACGTGCGAGAGTCCGACTCGCACTTGGCCGGGTTTTTTTATAATTCTTGTCTTCATTTGTTACTTTTGTCGATATTATAAAAGTTTTCCTAGCTTCAAAGTTCTTTAGCCATATTTTACGAAGTTTTCTTGTAAAAATATTATTGGATCTATTTTGGAAGCTAAGTTTCAGAGGTATTGGGTTGTGGGGAGTAATTAATGTGCGATGATTTCACGTCTATGACGAGACATGGATCATGATTAATAATTTTCGAGAAACTTCTACCTTCCAATTGCAAATTTTTCTAATTCGTTGATGCGGGTATTGTGAATTGCAAATGGAGTTTCCATGTGGTTTATGGATTTACAAGAGGACCATCTCATATTATCTCGTAGGGGATATTAGGATACCGAAATCAGTCTTGTCCTGGGGACAAATAAAACCTACTGCGGTCATAATTG